>BLSH010335836.1:2501194-2513583 GCA_018402905.1 Glandirana rugosa
CTCTGTAGTAAAAAAGACGTACGCAAGACGTTCTCGTGTTTCTTTGGTTAACAAGAGGTACACAGGACAAGTGTTGTGACCATAGTGTGCGTCTAAAAAAAAGACGTGTCTGTAGACGTTGCACTTACGTCAAAAGACGCGTCTTTTTTTTTTTTTTGGACTACACTGTGTAACACCACATTTGTCCCGTCTTCTCTTTCGCTACTGTGTCCCACACTACAGATTTTTTGCGTACTTTTGCCTACAGTTGTGCGTATCTTTGAATGACTTTGAACGTACTTTTGACTACATTTAAGCACAGGGCAGAGCCGTCACTTTAATGTAGGAAGGCTGTCACGTTCATATTGCCTTGTTCACACCATACATGTGAAAAAGTGATAGAAAAAATGTGCAGAGACACTTGCAGAGACACGAATTTACATCAGTTTTCATGCAAGTTTCAGTAAGTTTCTATGCGTGTTGACATCCGTTTTCATGCGTTTTTTAGACATCACACCCTGTGTCATCGCTTTCTCTTCTGCCCTGTTTACACCACAATGTGTCACATCAGGTTTTTTTTTTTTTTCTGCGCAGAAAACTGCATTCACGTTGCAGATGTCTGTGCAGAAAAAAAATCTGCGTGTGATACCAGTGTTGTGAACAGGACACATGGAGAACAATTGGTTTCTTTGTGCTCTTGCAGAACGCATGCAGAAAAAATGATGTCTCAACTTTTTGGACTTAGAGTACAACTAAAGGCAACATACATATTTTAGTAAATCCTCATATAAATACCTAAAATTACACATGGTAATAAACATAATAACTGAAATGATTATTTTCTTACCATGTAGCTACAAGTGTGGTCTGTAATCTCCCATTAATTTTTTTTTTTTTGCTATACACTGCTAGAGATGATGGGAGGAGTTCAGCAGAGGTCAGATGTAATTTCCTTTCAGTGAAGTGGCTTGTGTCTCCAATAGACCTCCAGCTTTTTATGATGCTCAGTCTATTTTTTTATAACACACACCCATCTGCCAATCAATAGCTGGGTGTGTGCTATGTAAAACAGCACAAGTCATTACTGGTTCATTTCCACACAGATCTGTCTATTAATCTGTGTGCTTCTCCCTGCCTGCTCTCCTCTGCTAATTTAGTAAACTGGCAGAACAAAATCCAACTTAGGAGCTGGCTGCGCTGTATAGACAGAGCAGTGGGCAGGCAAAAGCACGACATAGGTGGAGTGGGCGGGGCTTCATGGGTCGATTGTGGGTGTAGCCTAATCGGGACTTGAGTGTGTGTGTAGAATGAATGGCTGAGATTCCCATGGCTATAGGAGCCCCTCCCCCACTGATATCAGGACGTTTCTGCAGAGAGATAGATGCAAATGGGGACAACATGTGTTCAACGCAGGCAATTCAAAAACCAGGAAGTAAAGTTGTCACCTCACTAAAGGAAGTGCACATGACAGCTGGAGACAAGGTAGATATCTCACCATCCTTTACTTCTTTTTGCAAAACAATCAGTGTCCTGTTTAACAGACTGTATAGGTGCATAACATATTGATTTCTTCTTTTTGATCATAGTTCTACGTTAAATCCGGAGCTCACTACAGTGCAGCAATGAGTATTTTAGGCTTCCTTTAAGGCCCCTTTCACACAAGCGGAGCCCGTTTTTGACGGGCTCTGCTGCTCAGCGGGGATCCATCCGTTTATCCCCGCTGAGCCGGTGGATGGCAGGTCAGTCTCTGCACTACATGCAGAGACTGACCTGTCACAGCTCCATTCTCTATGGATGATCGGATGAACACGGACCGTCTGTCCATGTTGATCCGATCCGCTAAACGGATGGAAAATGGGGTTTTCATCCGTCTGTTTTTAGCGGATCGGAACAGATTGGATGTCAGCGGACATGTCACCACTGACATCCATCGCTCCATAGAGGACAATGGAGCGTCCCTTTGGGTCCGCCTGAAAAACTGACAGGCGGACCTGAACGATCCGCTCGTGTGAAGGGACCCTAAAGTGATTGTAAAGGTACCTTTTTTTTTTTTTTTTTTTTTTTTTTTTTTTTTTTTTTTAAATAACAAACATGTCTATACTTACCTGCTCTGTGCAATGGTATTGCATGGAGTGGCCGCAAACCTCTTTTCTGCAAACATTTTCCTGGCCCCTTCCCCTCTGTTCAGGTTCCCATTGGAAAGCCGCACCTGAACTCCGCTGCTGACGCAGACAGTGGGACTCGGCCCCACTCCCTCGTCGCTGGCTTTGATTGACAGCAATGACTCCCGGTGCCCCAGCAAAGCCAGTGAGATCCGGGTGTGAGGGGAGAGAAGAGCTGCAAAGGTGCACAGCTCTGGATTGAATGAGGGCTCAGGTAAGTAAAAGGGGGAGGAGGATGAGGGGGTTGCTGACACCTAAAAACCTGCTTAGGCTTTACAACCCCTTTAAGGAAAAATATGCACATCAATGCGCAAGTAAAACATACATCAGCTCAAGTGCTTTTAATGTGCACTAAATGCAATGCATGTTATGTGCATCCAGCCTAAAGCCTAGTACACACGGGCTGAATGTTGGGAGACCTCGGGCAGTTCAATAAAACTGTTTCAATAAGTCTGCTGTTTGGCCAGCTTCTGTCGGACCAGCATGCTGGGAAAACCAGACTGGAGTGTTCTGGCGGGGGGGGCTGTTCCCCTGTCAGAACATAACAGCTCAGCGGGGGGAGATTGTTGTACTACCATCAGACTGTTAAGTACAGCGGCTCCGACTGGGGGCTGTCAGTTTTTTTTGGTTTTTTTTCCGTTCAACTCCTCGGTTCAAACTATTAGTGTGTACTAGGCTTAACCAGTTGCCGACCGCCCGCCGTGGCTTGATGGTGACAACTTGGCTAGTTATTGCGAAACGCCGTCACTTGACGGCGGGCGCAAGGACGAGTATTGCACGTGCGCGCTGTCCGGAGGTGCGCTCACTGTGTTCTGGAGGGGCCAGGGAGCGGGTATGGCGGACTCTATGTCCGCCGGTTACCCGCGATCACCCCCCCATATGTAAACACGGATCTCCGTTCTGACAGAGAGGGAAGGGATGTGATCACAGGCTCTCTGTATATGGGAGCCATGATCACTCCCCTCCCCCAGCCAGCCCAGCCCCCATACAGTTAGAACACACTGAGGGTACACAGTTAACCCCTTAGAGCGCCCGCTGCAGGTTAACCCCCCCTGCCAGTGACATTTTATACAGTAATCAATGCAATTTCATAGCATTGATCGCTGTATAAATGCCAATGGTTCCAAAAAAGTGTCAAAATGGTCCAACATGTCCACTGCAATATCGCAGTCCCAGTAAAAATTGCAGATCGCCGCCATTACTAGTAAAATATAAAAAAAATAAAAACCCCATAAATTAATTCACATCATTCGTAAATATGGCAAATTTTGCGCAAACCAATCAAGCACCAATGTGCAATTTTTTTTTTTTTTTTTTTTTTTTTTTTTTTTTTACCAAAAATATGAGGAAGAATATAAATCGGCCAAAACAATGAAAAAAAAATTATTTATTTTCTTTTTTTTATTTTTTGGACATATATTATAGCAAAAAGTAAGAAATATTGTTTTGTTTTTTTTTGTTTTTTTTCTAAATAGTTGCTCTTCATTTGTTTATAGCGGTGATCAGAAATGACGCAGAGGTGATCAAATACCACCAAAGAAAGCTCTATTTGTGGGGGGAAAAAAAAGGAAAGCAAATTTTGTTTGGGTACAACATCGCATGACCGCGCAATTGTCAGTTAAAGCGATGCAGTGCCGAATCGCAAAAAGTGTTCTGGTCCTAAACTAGGAAATCTTTACGGGGCTAAAGTGGTGGATGTAAATCCGAAAAAAAACATTTTTTTAATAATTCTGCCTAGTAGAGTAGAGCATGTCATGTCATCTGTGCCCAGTCTTGACACAAAGAGTTAATCCAGCTCTGAGCAATCCCCTTATCTTTTTTCAGTAAGTAAAAAACCTACTAACTGAGAAATAGATGTTTTTTTTTCCCTGTGCTGTGTGAGTGACAGATCATTTCCTTATCTCATGCACAGAGCAGACAAAGCTTCACACTCCCCCCTCCTTTCTTCATCAGCTCTCCCAGGATTCGCTGCTCCACACCTCAGCATGCTAGGGCATGCTGAAGTCATGTGGTGTCTTTCCTTATTTTTGACAGGATGTTTCTCAAAACTCAGGAATAGGAGAGTATGAGAGTGTAGAGGTGGGTGGCATCACAACTCCACCCACGAGCTTCAGCAAAGAGACCTACCCACTGATTGCAGAGTTTTATGGGGCTGCTACTGCTGAAGGGGGTGACATTTGCAAGCTAGGGATACATGGGGGAGGCTTGCGTGTGTGTGTGTGTGTGTGTGTGTGTGTGTGTGTGTGTGTGTATATACATACATTAACACTGTGCCATTAGTTTATACTGGGTGAGTGGTGGGTTTACATCCACTTTAAGACCGGCCCTAGATGAATGGCAGACTGTGTTGACGGGAATCCCTCCTGCGGAGTTATTGTGTTCTCCCAGCTTGGGGGGTGGGAGAAGCCATTCCCCCGCCAGGAGAACACCGTGACTATTGCTAGCAGCTATGACAGCCGCTAGTGATCATCTCATTAAAATCCGGCAGGCTGGTTTGACCCAAGTTGATCGATCAGCTTGTACATTCAGCCTGCCCATACATGGTGCGAATCTCAACCGGTCCCTGCTGAACCGGCCAGGATTCAATCAGTCTATGGCGGACTTTCCTTTTCTTTAAACTGCAGAAGCTTCTGGAGATGGTTTGCAAGAGGACAGAATAAAGGGTACAAGTTAAAAAAAATAAGAAATGTCTCAACTTTTTTTTTTTTAAAGTTCTGTAGAAGTAACGTTTTTTTTTTTTTTTTTTTTTTTCTCACTTCTAAAACGCTATTTCCATATTTTATGTCTGATAGATTCCCAAAAATGCTAGATGCTGGTTGGAAACGTTGCTAGGGTACTTTGTGTGTCTACATTTAAAGTAAATGAGGCCTAACATTTTTGTCTTTTACACGCAGTAGTTCCTGTGTACATAGAGAAGTATTCATCTATGTAAAAGAGGCCGGGATCAGTCATAGGGGTAATATGATTGAAACATCCCATATGAACACTGCTGTCCAAAGTTTTCTTTAAAAACATAAGTTGGCATTTCTTGTGTGTAGGTTGCTATGTGTGATTTTGTGTCTCTACAGTCCTGTAAGCCTGAATAATTGCTTAGGCTCAGGACTTTCACAGTTCTAGTAGGTCATTATTGCAGGCTAGAGAAACATTTTAACTCCAAAAAGTAATTGAACAATTTGCTTGACTCGTGCCAGAGAAGTAATAGTCCTCGGGGAGAGGCTTGGCAGGACACAGCAACCGTATATTAATTACTGTTGATGGTCTGCTCTGCACATTTCAACATTTGATTCATGGGACCATTCATTGTTAGGACCATACTACATTCTTAACAGGGGCGTTTATAGATATCAAATCTTGTGGAATGTTACAAATGTATTACATTTTATTAACACCTCTGCATTCTCATGATAGCATTGCAGGACTTCTATGGCTTGGGAAAATAATTACATTTAATATAGCTGTACTTTAAAACTTCTTAAAGTGGAACTTTAGTCTTTAGAGTTTTAAAATACGCTAAACGGACAGGCAGGAATTTTAATGCAGAAGAGCAATGCTTTGTCTCTTCTGCGCTGCACAGTGAGCACAGCTCATGGTACAAATTCACCAATGCCGAACCTCACTGAGCTCCCATGCATGCATGGAAGTGACGTCGTCCCTGCCCGGCTGATGATCGCAACCCAGAAGCCAGCCGCCCGAAGATTTCAGTGACCAGGCGGGAAGCTTGGAGATGCTGCATTGCTGCATCCTAGGTGACTATTGTTCCACTTTAAGTATTTTCTACAAATATAAAATGATTCAGTACCACTTAGACATGTCAGGGACTACAGAAAGCCTGTCTCCAATATTTCAAACATAAAATCTTGTCAATACATTTGATAATTCCATCAGAAACGTTAATGTCATTTTTGAAAATACTTTAAAAAATTCCTTTCATTCTAAAATCGAATGTTAAAAGAAAACTTAATTTCAAACAAAAACCATATATATATATATAATTTTTTTTTTCTTATTCTTTCATCACTATGGTCAAATCACCGAATTTACCCCACTATTAGACCCCTTTCACACTGGGGCCACGGCGCTTTATTAGTGATGAAGCGCCACTCGTTATAGCAGCGATTTACCGCTGTTTAATCGGCGCTTTAACCCCCAAGAAGGGGTTAAAAACACCCGTGTTGAGGCATTTCGGAAGTGCTGCCCATTCATTCCAATGGGCAGTTTGGGAGCGGTGTACACACCGCTCCCAAACCGCCCCATAGATGCTGCTTGCAGGACTTTTTTTCCCGTCCCACAAGCACACCGCCTCAGTGTGAAAGCACTTGGTCTTTCACACCCAGGCGGCATGGGAGGCAGTTTTCAGGCGCTATACAGGAGCCATTTCTAGCACTAAAATGCCTGAAACTGCCGCAGTGTGAAAGGGGGTCTTAGAAAATTGAACTAAAGTTATCAAATTTTTTTGTTTTAATGAAATTCTCCCTGTGTATGGCTAGTTAAGGGCTCAGCCCATTTGAGAAGAAGAGCTACGAAAGAAAGAGAAAATGAGGCTATAGTACCTACTTTCTGATTTATTAGGCAGTATCTACAGGTGACTGCACTTTGCTGTAGCTTTGTGCTGTCATTCCCTAGGGTTTGATACTCAAGGTGCTCAACAATTTAAAGACCTGCAGAAAATGGGCGCCCTCCTACCTTTTGCGTCATTGGTCCATCACTGTACAAAGTTGCCTTGCTGACCAATAATGGCATTGGAGGTGGGAGGTTGGAACTTGGAATTTTCTGCAGAAGTTCAGATGCACATCGAAGATCCCCTCAGGATTCAGGACTATGGGTTGCTACTGCATACAGCTTGGTTCTTGCCTGCAGATGCCTACTATTCAATTTTGCCAGCAGTTTACCAAGTGCATTCTCACAACAGGTTTGCTAAATGTTCAATAAAGGGATCACTGGAGCTCATATTAAAAATAAAGCCATATCATGTGTTCCTTATCTATGATTACTGTAATGATTTACCTGCAGTTTATACCATGACAAACCTTTACTTGAAGTAGCTTGTGTATATAGTGGAAGCAGATCTGCGTTGCGGTAGTGTTGAAGGCAAGCTGGCCATATTCCTTTTCTCAGAGTTGCAAAGTACAATAAGAAATCAGTGCACAATGAGACAAGGAATGGCATTTACCCCTTGACAGCTTTGCAGACATTATAACCGCCGTGTTTGTTTAGGGTCAGTACACAAGTATGCTAGCTAAACACAGGCTGTATTGTATTACTGCCACCTTGTTAAAGTATACCTTTCATAAGGGAAGTACGGAACTGCCACTGCTGACCTCTCTGATTCCCTAACTGTTCTGCTCACCTGCTGGCTTCTGTACTCTATTAATCACTTACTTGAACCAAATGAAGAAATTCAAAGAAAAGTTAGACATCCTTGCGATGAGCTCCACGATTCTGGCCAAAATGAGAATCACGATTTTTTTTTTTTTTTTTTGCATAGAATAAAGATCACGATTCTCGCGGCGTAACATCTTACATATACAAAAAAATTGGGCTAACAGCACTGTTTAGTTTTTTGAAAGGTTAATTTTTCCAAAAAAGAGTTTGAAAGACCGCTGCGCAAATATCGTGTGACATAAAATATTGCAACAACCGCCATCTTATTCTCAAGGGTCTCTGCTAAAAAAAATATATATAATGTTTGGGGGTTCTAAGTCATTTTCTAGCAGAAAATACTGGATTTTTATTTGTAAGCAGCAAATCAGAAAAGTGTCTTTAAATGGTTAAACTGAACATCTTCTATACACAGGAGTTCATTCCTTTGAAGTAATTACATTGTATCTCTTCTAGCTTCTTTATCAGCGTGACTTCAGAACTTGGCTCTCTGCCCAGACCTGGCAGTCGCTCAGACTTAGAAAAGACTTCAGGCGGCTTGCATTGACTTTTATTAGTCAAGTCGCGCTGAGTCGCCCCGCAAGTCGGACCCCATTAACTGCACTAAAAATCGTGGTAATGCCTGATCGCGATCGCAATTTTAATACAATTAATTGTGCAGCTCTACTATGTGTATATAGGTAGAGTGTGTGTGTATATTTATGTACAGTGTGTGTTATTTATATGGATCTCTAAAGGCAGCTTTGAATTGTTTGTACACTCGAAGGCAGTTAAGGGTGCAGAGTGGGTCATTTTCTTCCCAATCTTCTACTAATTGTTTTGTGGGGGTAAACAACTCCCAGTTCTCATCCATTATATGACCGGCAAGTTCAATTTTGTGATGAGCCTATTGACCCATATATCTTATTTATTGACCTCCTCGCCATAATAAATCTTGTGAATTGTATTTTCCAATGGCTAGACTTTTTTCCAGTTTGCTCAAATGCAGTAATGACACCGTGCCATGTAGATGGCTGGAATTCCTTCCTTCGTATGCTACACCATTATAATGGCAGTTAAGAATACGTCTTCACCCAACAGCGACTTAATCTGTGCAGCTATAAACTATTGTTCTGATGTTATTGGAGTTCAGGATTTTACATTGAATCACTTGAAAGCTGGAACTCCCAGCAGACACAATGGCCTCACTTTGCGCAGCTCATAAAGTGATGAGTGAGAATGGCATGGGGTGGCTTTATTCCCTGTCATGGATTATCCCACCTTCCAATCTTCATGGAGAGGGAAACAATGCATGTCTTTTTCTCCCCACTGTGCATAAAGCTGGATGTCAAATACTTTTAAGTGTGGCTGTTAGTTACAGCTAAAAACATTTACTCATGAAAAATGCACATATGTCAACTGATCAGTCTGGGGCTGTGTTCTCAGCTCCTTTTACAAATCCACATGAGAGCTATGTGTTTTGTTGTTACCAGGTTTACTATTTGCACTATAAATCCTTCAGCGCTGCTAAAGTCTGCAAACTAAGCATACAATTGCTTGGTAGTTTATGGGCTGATTTCATATAACTGATGCTCAAAACAAATTCCCTTTTCATTAAACATATGGCACAGATGAAAAAGTTTAAAAAGTATTTTAAATAAAGATACTAAAAGTTCTTAGAGTTTACATTGTAAACCATTTGCAAAGTTGCATAAAAATTAATACATTTAAGCAGGGATCTAACCTAGACTTTGCTAAAAAAAATTTTTTATTAAGCTGCAACAATACAACAGCAAAATCCTGGAATACCTCCCAGCACAATAGAACACTGGTGAAAACTAAGTTAAATTTAATTTTGTCGAATGATTATTTAACAAACATTTTATTAGATACAAGTGCTTTATTGGATTGAACATGGAAATCTACTATAGAAATTGAACCCATCAAGTGGTTTGAATACAAGTTTACAGACTCCCTTATTTAGTTGTCCTATTTACTCTACGGTATATATATGGGGGGTATCTTGGCTCTGTCACGCTTGCAGGTCTTCCGTTATGGATTCCAGATTTTCCTTATCTTTTGTGCTCTTATTATATATGTATTCCTCCTGCAGAAGTCTTGCAGCTCAACTTCTAAATACCAGGTTGAAAAATGAATGTGAGCTTTTAATTGCATGCTATAATGATGAATGTCAAACTATTGGGGTCACCAGCTGGATGAAGGTCTTGATTCTAGTATGCAAATCTTTAGTCAGACCTCATTTAGAATGCGATGTCCAATTTTGGAGACCTCACTTACAAAAAGATATTGATCAGACAGAATGAGTCCGGGAAACAAAAATGGAAAGTGGTCTGAGGATAAAACCTATCTGGAAAGACTGGAGGAATTTTCTGTGTGCAGCCTCAAGGAAAGACGGGAAAAGGGGGACATTGCTTTATACCTGTTATTTTGAAGGTTGATGTTTGCAATTCTCTCAGTCCAGTGGTGATCATAAAGAGAAACACCCAAAATTTGCCTCAGGCATTGAATCTGAAAGCCCTCAAGCCTATTCATATCAGGAGCAGAGTCCAGGTTTCCATGCAGGATTATTGTTCAGAAGAAGCTCATTTTGGTCTTGGTAGTGATGTTGTTGACCTTCTTCCAAAGTCACAATCTGAGAGAATTTGCTGCCTGACCGATCCTTCTGTGGACTTCGATGGTGGATGCCACCTTCTGCACCAACAATCCCAGGTATTAGAATTCATGGACCTGCTCAGTGAGCTTCAGCCTGTGAATCCATCCATGGTCATCACTTTGGTCTTTTCTGCCTTTATTCTTGGGTGTACCTGGTTTTAGGTATAGTCAGTTTAGCTGTGTTTTTGAGAAAATAGAATTGCATCTGTCCGGCTCCGATTACAAACTGTAAATGCACATTAGCACACCTAAATGCTGCTAAAACTGCTCTTAAGGCTGTGTTCACACGATCCGACACAAAAACGGTCAGACTTTTGCCCTGCAACTTCGGTCCTACTTCCATCCGACTTGAATGAACAAGGTAAGATTTTGCTCTGACTTTGAGATAGTGACTTGTCCTTTGACCAATCCAAAACAATCCCAGTGTGAGATAAATTCCTTTTACTGCTGCTGTAATCACCAAGTCGGATGGTTAGAACAAGGATCCAACTTTGATCCTACTTCAATGATATTCAATGGGCTAAAGTAGGACCAAAGTAGCGCAGGAACCTTTTTCAAAGTAGGACTGACTTGTGTCGGACCAGTTAAAACGGCTCTCCTAGGGAAACATTGATTTGATGACGTCATGCAACTTGTGCTCACAATGTCGGTCTGTCTGTCGGACAAGTGTGAACCCAGCCTTAATAAGGAACCTCTACACACACAACACCGGAACAATTAATTTGGGAACCATAAGCACCCTTGCTCACTGGAAGTCTAGCCCCTGTGTGGCCAATCACAGCATTTCAGAATACCTGTTTTCTGGGCATTTGTCCCTGAAGGCATAGGGCACTAAATGGGAGTACCACTCGAGACCGTATTCAGCTCCATCCAGCCATAGCTAATTTTAGCCTGTCACAGACTTTACAAGCTGCAGGCTTTGGGCTGATTGCTGCACTTGTGCCTCCTCCCAGATTCACTAGAACACCGGGATTGGATGCACAGGGGCCTAAAAGCTGTTTTTAATTTCATATCACTTTTGCATTTAGAAAATGTAAATGCAGAAGTGGACGTGCAAAATTAAAGTAGAATATATAGGCTAAACCTTAAAACCGACACCCCATCCCTATGGGGAAGAGAAAACAAAAACTGGGCCAAGCCAGCTCCAAAGAAAAAAAGTGGGACTTTAATGGTGTCAGTTATACCACTCCTCTGGAAAAATGAATCTATACGCAACTATTCATAAAATGTACAATTTATTGTTACATGATAAAATAAGCCCACATAGGCTACTGCATACAAAAACGCTGGCTTGGCCCCTTTTTTTGTTTTCCCAGAAGTGTAAGTGGCTGAATAGCAAATTCCAAATTTATCTCAAAGTAAACAAAATGTTGCCTACGCAAGTAAAAATGGCTTCCCTGTTTAGTCAAAGGTTTTTGGGGGTTCCATAGTGAATATTACAAAGGTAGTTGCTTGATGTTAGTCCTCCCTTGTAAATCTATATGCCATTCATGAGATCCCCTGGTATCATGTTGCTCAGTGGAATGTGATTCTTCTGGGTATCATGCTTGATTTCACACAGGAATGAAGGAGGTCCGTACCAAGTGGAAAGGCTCTAAGCGGAGCCAGGCATATTTTTGATGTGAGATTATTAATCGCGTAATGATCACTCCGGCTTCTTTTCAGGTATGTCATGTTTTGTTCTTTTGTTTTTTTGTCAGCATTTTGTGCCTTCATCATCATATCACCAGATTGTATATAAGGCCGTGACAGTCGCTGGTTTAGTTTTACATGACTCCAGTGTGCTGTGACTGCGAGCCGTATTATAGGCCTTCACATCCTGTGTACCTTGGAAACCCAGCCAAAGACAACTGTAATTATCGAGTAGACCTGCAGAGACTATTATTTATGACATCAAGCCTCTAACAATCCGTTGGTGCATGCTATTATATATCTGACATGTTTTTGTCCTGATAATACTTTGCACCCTGGGCACAGAGTTTGCAGGACCGTGAACAAAGACCCCGCTCTTAAATTTTGGCTAGACTCCATTTGCAAATTGTATTTTCAGGACAGTTTGTTCATATAGTCAATAAATTAATTCAGTTCTTCAATTGTATGTTACTAAAATTGCAGACAAAAAAAAAAAAAATATATATATATATATATATATATATATATATATATATATATATATATATATAATATATTTTTTTTTTTTTTTTTTTTTTTTTTTTT
>BLSH010335836.1:2533953-2557607 GCA_018402905.1 Glandirana rugosa
AGTCGTCTGTCTAAGGGCCGACTCGTCCACCTGAGGAGAAAAAATATATATATATTTTTTTCTTTGCCTCTTACATTATTATTATACATATTGTGTATTATTATAGAGCAGTAATCTTCTCTCCTCCAGTGATCAGACTATTAGGCCGGTTTCACACGGCCATTCCATCAGCGGTCTCCGTTTAGGTCAGCGGGGATCAGCATCCCCGCTGAGCTGATGGATGAGAGATCCGTCTCTGCTCTCTGTGCAGACTGATCCATCAGAGCTCTGCTCTCCCCTATGGCAAATTGGATTACAACCATGCAGTTGTCAGCCCCGATCAAACAAAAACTGATACATTGTGCTTGGCTTCAGCTGTCGAGCACTCCTTTACAATGCATGTCATTTTTTTGAACCCTTTCACATGGGGCCGACTCCGCCAGGAGTCCACCTGCTCAGCCGGGAATCTGTCTGCTGATCCCCACTGAGCTGGCGAATGACAGGTCTGTGTCTCCTCCACTGATGCAGAGCAGACCGTCTCAGCCCGCTCTCCTCTATGAGCAACTAGATGTAAACTGCCAGCCTGTTCCATTTACACCCAACGGCCACCCGATCCAATCCACTAGATGGATGGAGAACGGATCCCCATTTGTTTATTTTTAGAAGACCGGATCAGATGTTGGCGGTTGTCAATAGACACAAGTCCATTGACACCCACCACACCATAGAGGGCAATGGATGGTCCGATCAGGTCCGCCTGTGTGAAAGGGACCTTAATGGATAAGCTCACCTTTTGACAAAAAATAATAAATGCACATTTTTTTTTTTTTTAGTTTTTTTTGCAGGTGAAAAAATGTGCATTTGTAATTTTTTTATTTTTTTGTTTCTGGAGCCTGTAAAGCATCTCACCAGCGATCAGCAGATCTCTGATGTTGTGGTAGTTCATCAGTTCATTGAAAACTACAAGCCGACAGCCGCAAAGGCTGCCAGACTTTGTATTTTTCCATTCACACAGCGCTGCCAATGAGTGATGCGGGCAGAGCCCCACACGGCCGCATTTTCCCAATGTTTTGACAGCAGCCGGGGGGTGGGGGGAGATCTGCTAGCTGTCACAGCTGGGGAGCTGGAAGAGTGGGGGGTCGGTGCATTTATTACATGTTACACCCCGAGTATGTAACATGTTATGAAAGGTGAACATATTCTTTAAAGTTGTGTTAAAGTGGAGTTATTGATGACACTATACCATATCCTTCTGCTGAAAAAATGATCTATACACATCCACTACTAAGTGTTATTAAACCCACAACAGTAAAACCAGGCTGTACATGCAGGATAGCATGCTCGTTATACTCACTGTGGAACTTAAGAAATTAGTTGTCTGCATTGTGTAAAAGGCTGTTTTATCCCGTATGCATAGATTCTTCCCTCCTGCACTATCAATCTGAGCAAGTCCATATAATACACAGCAAGGTAGCAAAGCTGCACATGCTCAGTTTGGTCTCTTATGCTGGATAGGACATTTCCTGTTTCAGTTAAACTGTTCAGGTCACATGATATTGACATCACACACGTGGGCGTGTATACAGGCTGTAGTGGAAATCTCCTCCTACATAACCTGCACAGTTTGTGCATAGCTGTGTGTTTATCAGCAAACCATGGTATACAGATCAGCCCAAAAGGTATATAGTGGCAGTGTTTTAATGTAAAAAGAAGATAAAAAAGCTGTGGGGGGGGGGGGGGTAGCGCGCAGATTGATGGAATTTAATTCTTGCAATGTTTTTCTTCCTCCTCTTAATGTCCTCCTGTGAGCTCCCAAACCTTCCAATTCCACCTCACTTCTGTTTGTTTGGAACAAGCCATGCATGTTCGGTGTGGTGATGTGTACTAATGGAAAAGGACGGCAAAAAAGAAAGAGACTCGCCAGACAAATCCTAGTGCAGCATTATTTTATGCGATGAAAATACAGTATAAGGTGCACTTACATAGTAAGTCATCAGCTGATGAAGGAGGCTTCGAAACGTATTCTGATTGGCCAGGCACAGTGGTAGGCGGCTCCCCACTCCGGAACACCCCACAGAGTTCCACATCCGGTGTCCTCCCCAGGTCCCTTGAGGCTTCCCGCTGATACACGGTGCTCATGGACTCTTCTACAGGGACACCCTGGCAGCTCTTCTGCGATGCTGCCTCTGGAAAGTACCTACCCTCACTAGCACCTTATATCCAATAAAATAATGCTGCACTAGGATTTGCCTGGCGCTTCTCTTCCTTTTTTTTGCCTTCCTTTTCCCATAGTGATCGGGTACCGCAGCCCACGCCTAAAGCAGCCTCGCTCCCTTTGCAGTATTTGTTTTAGAGACCCAGTTGGCAGGGGTGCACCCCCTAGAACTCTATGTTCAACTCGTTTTATTTCAGGACTTTGATTACAAAAACTTTTGTTTTATTTTTTTTTTTTATTCAATTTTTACCTCTACAATATATTATTGTTCTGGATGAACCAGCATACTGATACATGTCCTCCCACTATTTCTCATAATGAAGCGTTTCAGCGCTGATTGTTATACCAGGGCTTTGTGTGTGTGTTTTCTGATGTGCACTGATATATGCACACTACAAACCCCATATTCCATAGTACATCTCAGCAGCAAGTAAGAAAGTGACTACGTTCCTACATACAGTCAGAGAGTGGCTGGAAAATTCTTCATGGTTCCACTAACAGGAAATCAGATCACAGATGGATATTCTCGCTGCATTTTTAAATGTGTGGGGGTGCCATTAAGAATGAAGGGTAGCCCCGTGTGTGTTGGTTGCGGGTGCGAGACCCACGTCAACCTGCAATAGTGTGAACCTAGCCTAAGGGTTTTTTTCTTTTGGATTACAGGATTGTTTGAATACATCTAGATTAATTGAGGTATGATAAAAAAATAAGTGATGTCATATTTGTGGTTAGATTGATGTTGACGTATGTGTGTGTGTGTGTGTATGTGTGTATATATATATATATATATATATATATATTCATAATTGCCAGATTACATATGAATAAACATAATAAATGCAATATTAATCTATTTGATTAAAATATTTGCTTGTAATTTTTACACCAGAAGGCTGGGTTAAACATGTATATGGCATTTTGATAATGAGATTTATTCTGTGTAATTATTACCACTATTTCTGTGCTTCTCTAAGATGTTTGTGTTTTTATGTATGCCTGCACTTCTTTTTATAGTACCCCAATAAAAAAAAGGAAACTGTACATGTCCATAATGCTGGATTTATTAGTGCATGAGAAATTTGGAAGAATTATTTCACCCATCTGCGATGCTAAACGTGACCACGGCACCGTTACTGTAAAAAAAAAACCATATCACTACATTGTGTTTTTTATACAATGTATCCTTAAAAGCTTCAGTTTTCCTTTTGCGCTGTGGAAAAATAGCAAAAATACATATATGTGCTTGCAAATTTTTTTAAAAATGTCCTGACCGTAATAATAATAATTGAAAAAATGCTTTGTTAGCTTTTGTGTTTGTCTTTGTAGTGGATATGCTTTAAATTCAGCAGCTGATGTTGCGCTTAGTATACAGGTATATGGTGATATGGTGGTATTAAAATTGAACACTAGAGGGCAGTAGAAGTACAGATGTAAGCTGTGAAGATGCACAGTTTAGTAAAATAGAAGACACTATTGCCCCCTATTGTTTGCATTGCAACACATTCATTTTGTTTCTAGAAAGTTTATACCTACAGATTACAGCAAAAAGAAAAAAACACGACCCCATGAAAATGATTTGTACAACTTTTATTATCTAAAAGTAGTTTATACATTGATCTCTATAGAATTCAGTGCCATATTTTAGGTGTTTTATAATGCCAAATTCAGATTTTGCCCATGCCACACTGTTCCCAGTTCCCTTGTGTATGTACATTATAGAATATGTGTAGTGCCCTGTCATCTATGGTATCTTCCAGTGTATGCCCCCCCCCCCCCCGACTCTTATGGTAATACAGTGCAGAGTTCTATTGGTTTTTCCATTGCAGGTTTCATATATCTCTTTCAGTGTTACATTTCAGAAACGATTGTAAACGTCTTCATTCCCAGGTGTCAGTACACCAGTGACTGCCGCTTACTTGTGTTCATATTGGGATGCCTGGTGTTAATACAATGCAGATGTTCCAGGCTAGTCCTTCCCACGCTTTCTCATATTGTGACAAAAAACAATAAAAATGGAATCCATCCAGTATCTGCATACACTCAAATGTTTTACTGCTTCTTGTATCTATACTGAAGCAACCACTAGTTATGGGCAGACCTTCTGACAAAGTGTTCTGTTTTTATTGTCTCTGATGTCACTTTTTTTTATTTCACTTTAAATAGCCCTGTCAATTTATTCAGCGCTTTACCTATATATTGTACATTCACATCAGTCCCTACCCTCAAGGAGCTTACAATCTAAGGTCCCTAACTCACATTCATACATACTAGGGACAATTTAGACAGGATCTAATTAACCTACCAGCATATCTTTGGAGTGTGGGAGGAAACCGGAGCACCCAGAGGAAACCCACGCAGGCACAGGGAGAACAGGCAAACTCCAGGCAGGTAGTGTCCTGGTTGGGGTTTGAACCAGCAACCCTTTTGCTGCCAGGCGAAAGTGCTACCCACTACACCACTGTTGTGAGCCTTTCACTTGCTTTTGGTTCCTGAAGCACTGTGACCGGACATTGGGGAAATGGTTGTTATGACAGGAAGACACAATATTAATAAGAAAAAAGGACCAGAAAACAGTTCCTAGGTTACAAGGCGCTTCTGCTACTCTTGGTATTTCAGTAAGGGCTCATTCACACCTCAGCGTTTTGTAGCTTGGATATGCTTGAAGCCTGAAGCTACAAAACGCTGGAGGGGAAAAAAAAAAAAATCAATGATTCTCTATGGAGAGGGTTCACATCTCCACTAAGAAATGCCTGAAGCCAAACGCCCTACGCTCAAACCAGTCCCGGAGATATTTTAACCGCGCGAATCGGGCATATTCCGGCAATTCTAGCCTATAGAAATTAATGGAAACACACGACTCTGGCGTTTTTTGTGCGTTATGACGCGCTTGTTTCTGCGATTTATCAGCAGAAATAAAAGCTGAACTACCTAACAACAAATGAAGTAATAAAGTATTCCCTATTGGCTAATACAAAAATGCCCAAAAACGATACAAAGTCGCCCAACGAAACGCTGGAAAAAGCTTAAAAACATGTCGCTGAGATGTGAATGCAGCCTTAGAGAGAATTCCAATCACTTCCTGTCCCTGAGACACCCTGTTCTAGGGACAGGAAGTAAGGTGAAATTTCTCTAATGTGGACACGAAGACAAGAAAAGTAAAGGGTTGTAGTTAAAGTATGAGTAAATCCCAAACGCCTTTATTTGTTTATTTTTTTTCATCTTTAATGTGGTGGAATGGTTATGCCTCCCTTTTTTGTGTTAATTGTGTCTTATCAGGGAAATCTGCCATTACTTCCGGTCTCCAGGACACTACAGGCAGTAAAAGGAAATTTCTCCTAAACAGGGAATCTCTCCTAAACATAGTCAGTGGAACAGGTGTCCCTATTGGAAGATTTCTCCTCTATTCCTGTATCTAGAATGTTGCACTGTCCATCTCCTGTACTGAAGACAATGGTCACCAGAACAAATAGAGAAAATGACTCTCCCCAGCGGGGACGCAGGCGGCAATGAAACCTCACAAGGGTATTTAACATTCCTCACACAATACGATGTTTACCTTTACCTATTCTATAAATATATAGTATGATACTAAGAAAAAGTAATAGATTCCTTGTACTGGGGTAGCAGATACACTATATTACCAAAAGTATTGGGACACCTGCCTTTACACGCACATGAACTTTAATGGCAGTCTTAGTCTGTAGGGTTCAATATTGAGTTGGCCCACCCTTTGCAGCTAGAAGAGCTTCAATTCTTCAGGGAAGGCTGTCCACAAGGTTTAGGAGTGTGTCTATGGGAATGTTTGACCATTCTTCCAGAAGAGCATTAGTGAGGTCAGGGACTGATGTTGGATGAGAAGGTCTGACTTGCAGTCTTCGCTCTAATTCATCCCAATGGTGTTCTATCGGGTTGAGGAACAGGAAGGGGCCATCCCCAAACTGTTCCCACAAAGTTGAGAGCATGAAATTATCCAAAATGTCTTGGTATGCTGATGCCTTGGTGTTGAGTTATTCACTTTAAGGTCATCACAAAGGACAATGGGGCACTCTTTACGTCTAGAGGAAAAAAAGATTTAATCTCCAAATACGGAAAGGTTTCTTCACAGTTAGAGCTGTGAAAATGTGGAATAGACTCCCTCCAGAGGTGAATTTGGCCAGCACAGTAGATTGCTTTAAAAAAGGCCTGGATTATTTCCTTAATTTACATAACGTAACTGGCTACTAACATTTAGGCCTCATACACACGGGCGTATCTAAAAAAAATAAACAAAACGTCGGGTCCGACGTCAAGGAAAAAAAGTCGACGTTTTTCGGCGTTATGCATTGGCGTTTTTGAGCGTTAGTGAGCGTCGGCGTCAATAGGCGTTTTTTTTAAAAAATCATCCCTCTGCTATTTTTCAACCTAAAAACGTCGGCGTCAAAAAACGCCAGAAAACGCCGGTACAATATTAGGTGGCGTTTGTTGGCGTTAGTTGGCGTTTGTTGGCATATTGTGGCGTCGGCGTCAAAAAACGTCAAAACGTTACAGCCTCAGAACGCGATGGCCATGGGTTCTACTTTCTGCTCACTAACGCCGACGCCACCTACAGCTCAGAAACGCCGACGTTTTTATGGGGCCATTGACTAACATGGAGAGCTGCAAAAAACGCCAGAAAACGCCGGCGTCAAAAAACGTCCGTGTGTATGAGGCCTTATAGGTAAAGTTGATCCAGGGAAAATCTGACTGCCTCTCGGGGGATCAGGAAGGAATTTTTTTTTCCCCGCTATAGCAAATTGGATCACGCTTTGCTGGGGTTTTTTTGCATTCCTCTGGATCAACTGTGGGTGAAGGATTGTATTGTTATAATATCATTTTTCTATTGTTTTGGTTGAACTCGATGGACTTGTCTTTTTTCAGCCTGACTAACTATGCCTTAGACCCCTTTCACACTTGTGCAAGTTGTCCTGCGATTTGGGACTGCAAAGTCGCATGACAAGTCGTTCCCATGAGTACCGTTCATATCTGTACGACTTTCAAGTCGCACCGACTCCAAAGTAGTCCCTGCATTACTTTGATGCAACTTGAGGTCCATAGACTGCAATGTTAAACCCTCAAAGTCTCATGCAAATCGCACCTGAATAATATACATGCCATTTCTGTACGACTTTGTAATATGTTTTCATTGTGTCAAAGTTGGACCAAAGTCATACTGATCTTAAATCGCGGTAAAATCGCATCGCACAATTGTGAAAGGGGCCTGAACAGTTCCCTTCACTGGAACTAAGGAGCCAAGCCCAACCCCTGAAAAACAACCCCACCCCATAACCCCCCTCCACCAAATGATTTGGACCAGTGAACAAAGCAACTCCTGTGCTGCTGTGAAACCTACATATGCCATGACACACAGCTTTGTAATCACTGTTTTTCTGTGATTTTTTTTTTTTTTTATTTCTGTTTTTATTTTATTGTGTTGTAGTAGGAATGCAATTTCTGATCTGTTCAGTCCGGGTCGGTTTTTAACTACTACTGTAGCTACTTTTCTCTGCTCTCCAGAATCGCCTGTAGTGATGTCTACTACTTGATCTGAGGAGGCACTTGTCCTCTCAGCTTTAATAAAAACAATAATTATTGCAGTGTAATATTGGTGTTCCACTTCTAATAAGGGGTTAAATCACGTTATTGGCTGTTACACATAGAGGTTACTTGCACAGCTATAATTAAAGTGTAACTAAACCCAGGACTCTGCATTCACTATATCTGAGTAACCCAGGACTCTGCATTCACTATATCTGAGTAACCCAGGACTCTGCATTCACTATATCTGAGTAACCCAGGACTCTGCATTCACTATATCTGGTCTCCCACAGTGCACAGAACATGGAAATGCAATTATTTTAGTAAATATAAACTGCTAAATACCTTTTCTCATCAGCAGTATATTGCAGTCTTGTGACTTCTACCAGTGTCTGGTTAAAGCTTGTAGGAGGAGTTTTCATTCTATGAGGCTGCAGGACCCCTGACCTTCTGTTTAGACAGTGCTGATTGGCCCTGTGCTGAATACATGCACTCTCCCAAGAAAAAAAAAACTCTTACAATACACACCAAACTGAGCATGTGCAGCTCGTCCTCTGGGTCTGTAGTATAAGGAGATGGATTGGGGACTCTGATCCTGTCTCCTGATCCTCACCTTATTCCAAACAGCCTTTTTACACAATGCAACAAAGTAACCCCTTAGGTTGCACAGTGAGTATAACAAGCATGCTTTACTGCATATACAGACCGATTTTACTGTTGTGGGTTTAGTAATACTTTCATTTACGCAGTGGTAATAGTGATACTACCCCTAGTTATGATGTCATATCTGCTTGGCCAATCCTCGAGCTTAACTCAAGTACTTGGACTTTTTGAACAGGACTCCCACAGTGACTCAGAATTGAGACGCATAAATTGGAAAGGGCAATTATGATGTGCAAAGGATTTTCATTTACTGCATATTCTTCTTGAATGCAACTTTTCATGTTTACGTTGACTTCCGTCCAGAGACAGCTGTACAATGTGAGCCCTTGTCTAATCACGGGGGGACCTGGGAGGTTCTTCCTTGTTGGTAAGCAGAGTTGCAAATAATAGAACAAGCGACTGTATAGCTTTTTATCATTTTTGTAGCCTTAGTTTTTAATACTGACATAACCTTAGATCTTTGTGTCTGCAATGCCTGCCAACGTAACTTCTCCATGTTTTTTATGTTTAAGTAAAACTATGCTGTTTTATACACTGTCTTCCCTCTCTACATCCCCACTGTTGATCCTGCCAGTAAAGTCCACCTATTGCAGCTTCCTCTGATGGAGTGGCAATGATGCTGCACGGCTCCTAAATTTGCAGAATTGCCACCCTGTGACTGCTGGATGAGAATCTATTGCAGGAGTTGTGGTTATCAGCATTGTCACTGCTGCTTCATTAGACCATTGCTTGTCAATCAGCACCTGGCCACACCTAGTCCTGCCTGGACTGACAGCACTGCTGTTGCTGTATCCCTCCCGCTGTGCAGTGTATTGCTTTGTAAAGCCTCGTTTACACGGGACGACGATCATACGTACAATCGTCTCAAATCGTATGTTGGCTGTTGTATGTAGCATACTGACTGCACTACACGATCGTACGACCAAAGAAAGAACGTTCAGGTGCCTGTAATTAGCATCCGGCCGTTCCTGACTTCTGAGCATGCGTGTTTTGCACAATATAACTTTGTTGTACCAACCGCTCAGTACACACGATACAACGGTCGTATGAGCGTTTGTTGGTACGACCAAGTTTTCTAGTCTGCTCATACAACTCCCGTTGTACGACCGTTATATGTCGGCTGTTCTTATCGCGCATACGAACGATCCATTTTGCATACAACAGTCGCTCGTACGGCCTGTTGTATACGATCGTCCCGTGTGTACGAGGCTTAAGACTTGTGCATCACATAGTAACTGGATTTGGGATTTGTTTTGACTGTCATACAGCAGCCTATAACCTAGGTTCACACTGCTGTGGGATTGAAATCGTGCAAACTCAGCTGAACTTGCACGATTTCATACCCGCCTGTCAGTCCGGCCTTGCGGGCGCTTTCAGAGACATCTGTGCGGGTTCCTTGAAATCGCACCCAATTGCCAAAAGTAGTACAGAAACTACTTTTGGGAATCGGTGTGGCGCCGAAAAGTCGGCGTTGCAGCAATTTGGACGGTGCTATTGCCGTCAATCGCATCAATGTGATCCTAGGCTAAGTTGTACTTTGTAAGAACCCAGATCTTTTTCTTCTTCCATTCTCATTATAGGGTCCTCCTTAGGTTTCTTTTAATTTTAAATTAACATCCTAAACTGTCAAAAGGTTTATTCATTCGTTATGTACCTGAGATCTGCAAGACACAATATTAATAATGGAAAGTATATTCTATTTATCTAAAGCCAAAAAATAAGAGGCGGTTGGGAAATATTAAGGTTGTGTCTAAACCTGAAGCTCTTTGAAATGTTAATCAGATTTAGTATTAAAACCATTGTCAGCATTTCACCTAAACCTTTGGCATGAAACGTTTTATATACTATTATTTATTTGTCAAATCTAAAGAAAAGATAAGATGTAATTAAGAGATTCACTTAGATGTGTTTGAGCGTAGATAGGTTCATTCACTCACATTAGTCTTTTAATATTCTCTAATGAGATACTGATGTCAGCAAAACGGTTAGGCACTCTTCCTCCATAGGTTTAATTCATATAAGGCCCCTTTCACACTTGTGCCACCCGATTTTTAACACAATTTTTTGCCGCGATTTTAATGCGATTTGGGATCAGTATGACTTTGGTCTGACTTTGTTATAACTTTGGCTTAATGAAAACCTATTACAAGGTAGTACAGAAATTGCATGTATATTATTCAGGTGCGATTTGCATGAGACTGAGGGTTTAACATTGAAGTCTGTGGACCTCAAGTTGCGTCAAAGTTGGACCAAAGTAATGCAGGGACTACTTTGAAGTCAGCATGACTTGAAAGTTGTACAGATATATATATTATAAGGTTTATAAAATACTGATTTTTAACTTGTAAGCAACAAGTGTCAGGAAAAAGGTTTAGTCTTTAAGTGGTAAAACCAGGATTTCTCAACCAGGGTTCTGTGGAACAAAAGGGTTCCTCCAGAGATTGCTAGGGGTTCCTTAAGCAATGAGCAATTTCTGCCTCTTATAAATTCCCACTGACACCATTTGGTCTTTTTAGCTCGGTAAGGAGGTAATTTTTCCGATTGACCACAAGTGTAAGGAGCTTTCTTCTCACTGACCATCACACCAATGTATCATGAGTTGTAGATAACGGAAAATTCCCTTCCTCATGTACCTTTTAAGGAGGGTTGGGCTCCTCCAGTCACCTGTCCTTCATCTATCCATTCAATTGTGTGTGCTTCCACTGTGAAGCCTCTTTTATATAGAGTTAGGTCTGCAGTATACAGGGAGCCTTGTCGTGGCCTGCAGCTTACACATACACTTGCAAATGTGTGTAACCAATCCCCTGTCTTTTAAACGCTGGACTGTTAGACAGGTAAATTTGGCTTGGTGGCAGACTGGTCCGCAGGTTGAGCTTGGAACCTCTTTTGTTTTTTGCTTTTGTCTGTATTTGCCTTTCCAGAAGAGCTCCTTGCTGTAGTGGCCAGTTATAGATGGGGGACAGTGACCTTGTTTTTTGTGCTCAACTGGGTGGCTGGAGCGGGTCGCCGAATGATGGGCCGGGCCTCTACCGTAGTGACTTGACCGGGAGGGTGACCCGTGGCGTTTGGATCTGGAGGAAGAATGTCGGCCATGGGACTTGGATGAAGCACTCCTACTGTTCTTGGAACTGCGGTGATGATCCGACTTAGAGGAGCTGGAGAAACAACAAAAAGAAGGCAGAAAACAGGGGTTAGGGTAAGGGCCTCTGCCCTACCCCTCCCCCCCCCACCCGCAGGCCATACCCCAGGGAGAGCGTACCTGCGGTGGGAGGGCTGGCCACAGGCAGGCGGTGAGGCGTCTCTGGTGCCGGCTGACTCCGTGGAAGCTGCAATAGAAGAACGGTTAAGACCAACACAGCTCGCACTAGAGCCAGGATCACAGCAGCCTCCCCCCCTTACCTACCTAACAGGCAGGGCTCTGTATGGGGAAGTCGCCGCCTAAGCCCCAATCATTCCCAAAGATTGTGGGCTTCCAGCAGTTTAAATCTGGCGCCGCCAGTGACGTCAGCGCCGCCTCAGTGCGCACGCGCCGCTCTCGCGGCAGCACCGCGCATGCGCCACCAAGCCTCGTTCCCGGCCCGCGCATGCGCAGTACGACCGCGAACCAGGAAGCGAGAGGCGGCTGGAACGCATGCGGCGACCAGCCGCCCTGCTTGTCAGCCCGGACCACCAGGGAGAAACAGAGGGAGACAGGAGAGAGAGAAACTGACTACACACACTGCTGCCATAAGGTACGAAATAGTCCATACTGCCACAACTTCTCGCCGAGGCAATGCCCATGCCGTTCCCCGGGTACCAAGGCCGCCCGCTAGTAGCTGGGTTAGTGGCCACCTGTGCAGCCTACCTGCCAGTGGCTAGGCATTGTGGCCTCTTGAGCGCTCCTCCATATGCCCCCTCCATACCCCGCTAGTAGCTAGGGCTTACAGGAGTATGCGACTTGCCCATTCCTAAGTCGCAGCTCGGCTATCCTGCGGCAGGAAATCTTCGGGTACTAGGACCACCTACTCGGTCCTGCGAGGAGGACAAAAAAGGAACACGGGCGCTGGCTCGGAGCAAAGATTTATGGGAGAGGTGTCCTATGGGGTATTAGAGGCGGGGCTTAACCCACACGTAGGCTGCCATGGAGTCCATCAGGAAAGTCATTTTTAGCAGGGGTTCCTTGAGCCTGGAAAGTTATTTCAAGGGTTCCTCTGTATTGCAAAGCTTGAAAAAGGCTGGGTTAAACTGACCTCATTAAGGCTTGGTTCACACCTAGGCGACTTGCGATCCAACTTGTGGTTGCCTCAAGTCGCTTGACATCCGAAATCCCATTGAAATGAATGGGAGCCGTCTTAATATACACTACTGAAGTCACTCTGACTTCAAGGCGACTTCAGAAAAGGTTCATGTACTACTTCAAGGCGACTTCTATCCGACTTGTGCCCATTCAGTGGAAGTCTCCTCCAAGTCGGATCCCCCATCTATATTGAAGCGACTTTACAGGAAAAAGAAAATCATTTTTGAAGGCAACCCCCCTCCCTCTCTTCTCTGATTGGCCACAGGCAAAGTGACATGGAGGTCAATTCAGGTGAGTTGTAAGTTGCACTGAAGTCGCCTTGAAGTAGCGTTCAAATTGCCTGGCAAAGTCGCCTCTGAAGTCGGATCGCCTAGGTGTGATCCGGCCCTTACAGACAGAAGTTCTTTCCTTTTGATCTAAAAGAAGGAAATGTTACAATGTTTCTCTTTATCTCTCAGGGTTGGGGAACATTGATAAACATTTGCTGGCTTTTTTTTTTGAGAGCTCTGAGCAGAAAATGGCTCTGCAGGGTTTACATAGAATCGTAGAAATGCTGGATTAAGATCGCGAGGGGGATTGAATTGAGATTGTGTGTGTGTGTGTGTTTTTTTTTTTTTTTTTAAACGATTAAAGAGGAAGTAAACCCAGATGGGGGTTTACTTCCTCTGTTCCCCTGTAAAGTAGAAACAGAATGGGCTACTATGCATCGCATGGTAGCCCATTATGTGCCACTTACCTGCAAATGAAGCCTGTGATGTCCCCGCTCCAGGCTGCATCCATCTTCTGCCCCTCTTCTTTCCGGGACAGCGACTCCGGTGCTGTGACTGGCCGGAGTCGCGTGCCGTCCCGCCAGTCACGGCAGAGTCGCAGTGGAGGAACAGCACACAGGCCGTTCCTTCACTGCGCATCGGCACAGCTTCAACACTGCATATCTCCTGAACCGTACAGGTTTGGGAGATATGCAGGGCACCTACAGGTAAGCTTCATCATAAGCTTACCTGTAGGTTAAAGTGGTTGTCACAAGTTGACAACCACTTTGAAATCCTGCTCATTAGAGCTGCACGATTAAAGAATATTGGGAGCTTTAAAACACTGCCGCATCCTGAGCAGGCCAGGCAGTGCAAGCTTTTTTGTCCGGAAGGTGAAGCTATGTATATCGGTTTCTACTTTAGACCGTGGTGGTTGGCGGATCCAGTTGAACCACTTCCCGCCCAGTCATGTTATACAATGTTGCAGACCTTGAGCGGCGATATCTGAATGATGCCTGCAGCTACAGGCACCATTCAGATATCTTTTTAGGGCCGCCAATTCTGTGCATCATAAGAATGATCATAGCGGCAGCTCAGCCGCTTGTTTGTTCTTACAGGCAGTGGGAGGGGACGTCACACACCGCTCTCCAATGCTTCTCCGGGTCTGCCCATGCCCTCTGCGGCCTGGAGAATGAATCGTCCCCCCGGCAGAAGTTGATCATGACCAGTCCTCTCTAGGCGCCTCGGAGGTCCGTCCGGCCCGGCGGATGTAAACCTTGCTGGGGACTCTGCTGCAAAGACCTAAACAGATCTTCTTTTTTTTTTTTTTTTTTTTTTCCGGCTCTCGGCCTTTCCATCCTGGAGGAGAGATGTGGGGTCTTATTGAGCCCATATCACTCCATAAAGACATAGAGGACCTGTCACACACTATTCCCATTACAAGGGATGTTTACATTTCTTGTAATGGGAATAAAATTGATACATTTTTTTTTTTTTTTTTTTTTTAGAGCCCGTGTAAAAATAAAAAAAAAAAGTTAAACAAATAATAAAAAAAAAAATGAAAGCGCCCCCCCATCACCACGAGCTTGCACACAGAAGTGAACGCACACATAAGTCGCGCCTGCATATGTAAACGAATTTCAAACCACATGTGAGGTATCGCCGTAAACGTTAGAGCAAGAGCAATAATTCTAGTGCTAGACCCTTCTCTGTACCATGTGACCTGTAAAATCCCCTACGGGGATTTTTAAATACCGACGTTTGGCGCCATTCCATGAGTGTGCGCAATTTCAAAGCATGACATGTTTGGTATTTATTTACTCGGCATAACATCTTTCACATTATGCAAAAAAATTAGGCTAACTTTAGTGTTTTCTTATTTTTTAATGCATGAAACCTGTTTTTTGTTTTGTTTTTTTTTTTAAACGCGTTTGAAAAATGACTGCGCAAATACCGTGCGACGACCACCATTTTATTCCCTAGGGTCTTTGCAAAAAAAAAACATATATAATGTTTGGGGGTTCCGAGTAATTTTGTAGCAAAAAATGATGATTTTTACATTTACATGTAGGAGCGAAGTGCCAGAATTGGCCCGGGAAGCAAGTGGTTAATGGTCCTTTTGATTTAATCCAGAAATAGTATGCTTATGAAAACATGGGATTTCATTGGTAAAGCAGTGTGAAGGGCATTGATGACCAATCTACGTGGTCCACATTATGCCCATGGCCTAATCAGGCGGTTAGAGTTGAACACCTAGCCATACTTTGGCTTGGATTAGAACATGCGGATTCTTCGGCAGGCTATTGGTTACATATCAGTGTTAAACATTATCTCTAGGACATTTTACAGTTGACTTCAGACAAGTCATTGCTTGTGGGGCGTTTCATGCTTTGTGAATAATCGGCTTTATGGCACGTCCTCAGAAGGTATTTACATGTCTAAAAAGAAAAAAACACTTTGATTTACATAAGCTGGCTGTGTGAATGTCACTTGAGACATTTCTCACCCATTACACCTCTATAACACCTCTGTTCCTTTCACTAGTCTGCTCTACAGCGTTTGGAAAAGTGATATATATTGCGTATAGTGCGCGTGCATGAGATGATGGGGAGCAATGCAGCCATGGCAAAACTACATTTTATCAGAGATCATCCAGATCTAAAATTTTTATGGTCTGGCTGGGTTGAATAACCCCGATTTAATTTTTTTATATCAGATATTCCATTGGTGAGATTTCCTCACTAGTCTCTCTCATCGGGTTTCCGTTTCTGTAATCCGACATGCCAGGAAATGCATGAAGGTATTCTGTGGACACCCTTGGCGCCTAAAAGCCTCGTACACGCGGTGCGACGGTCGTATGAAACCGGCCGTTGTACACGCAATGAGCAGCCGATGTACGACGGTCGTACAACAGAAGTTGGATGAGCAGACTAGAAAACTTTTGTTGTACAACAAGCGGTTGTATGACCGTTGTACCGTGTGCACAGAGAAGTTGGTCCAACAAGTTGTACGTGCAAAACCCGCATGCTCAGAAGTCAGGAACGCCCAGAAGTGTCCGTTCGTTCCTAATTCACAAATCACATTCACCTGAACTTTCTCTTTATACGCTCGTAACACGTCACTACGTTCGGCTTGGTCGTACAATCGCTTAGTGCATGTCAGTATGCGAGATACATCCGGCAACATACGATTTGGGTCGTACGATCATCACACCACGTGTACGCGGCTTTACTGTAGTATTACATGGGTGTGGGCTCACCAGGACTTGAGGAGGAACTTGGAGGTTGTAAACCTCCATAAAATACAAACAAAAACAAAGAAAACCCTGCAAGACAAAGGCATAATGAGCATCACATACTAGCTCATTATGACATACTTGCCTTAGAGCGATGCTCTGAATCGGCGCTGGCACACCGTTGACAGGGCCTACATCTTTCCTGGAATTACTTCCGGGCTCGTGGGTTCCAGCTCTGCGATTGGCTGGAGCTGCGATCATGTCACTCCCTGCACATGCATGCGGGATCCGCCGGTCATGACACCGGGCCCTCAAGAAATGGCGCAAGCGGGACCATTCCTTCAGTGCGCATGCGCCAATGAGGTCTGCAGCAGCCTATATAGTGAATATTCAACGGTGTAAGTTTAGGAGAGATACAGTACCTACAGGTAGGTCTTATTATAGGTTTACCTGTAGGTACAAGTAGTGTAACAGAGTTTACAACCACTTTAACCCTACCTATCAAAAGCTAAATACAGCCTCTATAATAGGTGTTCCTATATGGTAGATGTAAATAAAACACATACTTGCTAGTCCATGGGGTCCAGCATTGCTTTATGTGCAGCCAAAGCTCCCCTTGTGCTGCTCTGCTTCTCCTCAATCATCAGGAGCCGGCTGTCTTTCTCATTCTCGCAGCCGGCCCCCGATCTCAAGCATTTACAGATGTGCCAAGGTCTAAATGGGCACGCGGCATGAAAATAGGACGATAGTTTGGCTCCCTATCCAACTGGAGGCTGTGGAGGGCCGGTACTATGCCACTCACCAAGGTGAGTAATTGGGAAGTCATGGGCCTCACCAAAAGAAAAGGTATTTAAAATATCAAAGATAAGGAACCCGTCTGCAAATGTACAAGAGGAAGGAGAATATAGTAAGTTGATTTTATAAGCAATGGTTTAATTTTTTTTTTTTGGCCATACAAGCACTCCTTATCTGTATGTTGGCTTGTTTTTATGTTTGCACTGCATTTTTATTTGTCGAATTTTTGTATCCATCTTTCGTATTATTATGGTATTTAACATATACTCTATATTACCTAAAGTATTGGGACACCTGCCTTTACACGCACATGAACTTTACTGGCACCCCAGTCTTAGTCTGTAGGGTTCAATATTGAGTTGGCCCACCCTTTGCAGCTATAACAGCTTCAACTCTTCTGGGAAGGCTGTCCACAAGGTTTAGGAGTGTGTCTATGGGAATGTTTGACCATTCTTCCAGAAGTGCATGAGGTCAGGCACTGATGTTGGATGAGAAGGCCTGGCCCTCAGTCTCCACTCTACTTCATCCCAAAGGTATTCTGTCAGGCTGTGGTCAGGACTCTGTGCAGGCCAGTCAAGTTCCTGCACCCAAAACTCTGTCATCCTTGACTGCGCACCAGTGCACAAAGCAAGGTCCATAAGACATGTTGGAACAGAAAGGGGCCATCCCCAAACTGTTCCTACAAAGTTGGGAGCATGGAATTGTCCAAAATGTGTTGTTATGCTGTCGCCTTAAGGCCCCTTTCACACAGGGCTTGTCCATTTTGACAGACTCCACTTGTTTAGTCGTGCCGACTTCAAAGTAGTCCCTGCATTACTTTGGCCCAACTTTGATGGAACTTGAAGTCCATAGACTTCAATGTTAAACCCTCAGTCTCATGCAAATCGCACCTGAATAATATAGATGTGATTTCTGTACGACTGTGTAATATGTTTTCATTGCGCCAAAGTTGCAACAAAGTTGGACCAAAGTCGTTCTGATCCCAAATTGCGGTAAAATCACCTTGCACAAGTGTGAAAGGGGCCTTAGTAACACTTTAAGAACAATTCATGGTGGCACGCTGCAGCCTTATGCCATTGAAAGCGTGTAATCTGTTCAGTCAGTGCAAAAAATAAATACCTGTTGATCCTGCCAGAAATCTGAGTTTATAACGTCCTGTGCTCTCTGCTGGTGATGACTCTTATCATTTACAATGTTTCCAGTTCTCTGGACTACAGAACATTTTCCCTCTGAAAAAGAGAAGAGGGGGAGGGTAGGTGTTTTGCAGTCCTAACCCTTTTGTCCTAGGTCCTAGGGTAACAAAGCTGCTCCTCCTTGGATGCAATACACTGAGTGAGGGTTCCTGCCCTAGGACAAGAACAGTGTTACTGTGCAAATAAATGTAAAAAAAGTAAATTTAATGCAGCCACCACAGCTGTATGTGGGAAGGTAATCGCCCCGTACACACGATGAGAAATTCGGACAGGAATTGTAGTTTGACATCCTGTCATCCGAAATTCTTACCGTTAGTTTGCTCCTTTCCACAGCTGATTTGCTTTTTTCATCAGACAAAAGCTGAGTGTGCAGAGACAGTAAATTGTTTGTCTGTCGACAACGCCACGTCCGATTTGTGTATGGTGTGTATGGTGTGTACAGAAATCAACACACAAGTCGAAAGTACAAACACGCATGTTCGGAACCATCGACCGACCCAGAAGTGTTCGGTCATGTAAACTGGAGATCACAATTCACAATTAACATTCATGAAGCGGCAATTGAAATGACGAAATGCAGCGCACATTATCATCTTTTTAATAGCGAAATTAGCGGAAATGGCCCAAAGAGTGACGCACCAAAAATGAACTTCCTCTTTATACTCTCCTAGTACGCCACTACATTCGCCTTTGTCGAACAACAATTTTCTTATGGTCAGTACGCTTTACAAAAACACTGACCGCTGCTTTTGACAAAAATCAGAAGTGCGGTCATAAGACAATCGAACCGCGTGTACAAGGCTTTAGTCTGAGGTGCACTATGGGATTTGTAGTGTGCATAGAGCAGTGCCTATGACCACCAATGCATGCACTGCTCATTCCAAACAAGAGGTGAGGGGGAAAAGGAGAGGCTAAGGTGCTCACAGAGGGCATTAGAAAAACTAGATTATAAGGCTTTTAAAGCGGAGTTCCACTCTTTACGTTTATTAAAAGATAGCAGCTACAAAAAGTGTATCTGCTGACTTATAATAAACACGCACTTCCCTGTCTATCAGTCCAGGGATGGGGACGCCTGGAGCCTCGGATCTCTCCCCATCCCCTCTGCCAGCATTGCTACTGTGGGCACCTGGCCGTGGTATATGTATGTATGTATATGTGTGTGTGTGTGTGTGTGTGTGTGTGTGTGTACATACATACATACACACATATGTATACATATATATATAATTTTTTATTTTGCCAAAAAGTAACAAATGTGGGGGTTTCTTTTTGCAAAATTGTCGCTCTTCTTTTGTTTATAGCGGCAATCAGAATTGACGCAGAAGATAATACCACCAAAAGAAAGCTCTATTTGTGGGAAAAAAAGGACACACATTTTGTTTGGGTACAACGTCGCACGACCGCACAATTGTCAGTTGAAGCGACGCAGTGCTGAATCGCAAAAACTGCTCTGGTCCTAAAGTGGGAAATCCTTCTGGGGCTGAAGTGGTTAAAGAGGAACTGCAGTCTGCTCACATAATTTGCAATATCTTTGCCATTCTGAAGCTTCCCTCCTACCACTTTGCATAATATTTTATATATACTGTGGTACTTGCCAAATATGCTGCAGAATTCTCCCTCCACTAAGTCTGGCTGCATCCATCTGAACTGTGGGCAGCTGAATCTGCTACCTGTTCACTTCCTGGATTTACACAGACACACACCTCCAGCTCTGCAGCTCTCATTGGCCCTCTTATGACTCATCATTCCTCCCTTCCTGGCAAACTCACACAAGAGTGAGCGAGAGATTTGCATGCGGTCATAAGCCTAGGCTAATAACCAGACAAGAAACAGGACGTGGGCTGTATAAGGTATTTACTGGCAGAAAAAAAAAATGTTTTACTATCCAAAGTTAAAACAACAAGGGCAGAAGATTTAATAGATGGGAAGTTGATAGACTGAAGGTCCACTTTAACATTGGAGGATACGATATTGTTTAGTGTCATGACTGCTTTCTCTAGATACTCATTTACTTAATCTAGCCACTCTGCAAACTAAAGAAAATATTGCTAGAAAGTAAGACCAGCATTAAGTTTTTCCGGTGGCCCACAGAGGGTTACCTAAGGTCAAACGTTTGTATTTGTTGCTTGGTTCACAGGTTGATGGGTTAATAAATAGCTGTAGATTTTTAATCCCACACCTCTGAATGTGTGTGAAACAGCCATGATGTTAGATATACGGTGTACTTGTAAGAGGATTCGATGTGCTTGTGATATGTTAATTAATATCTAGCAAGCACTAAGGCATGCGAGATGTATGAAGCTTTCTTACTGAAATAATCCAAGTACACCAGCGCTGAATAATCTCGCTAGAATCTAGGCCAGTGATCCCAAACACCAGCTTTTCAGAAGCATACATTTCACCAAGGAGGGCCAGGTGCGATGATCCATAGTAATTGCTAATACTTCATAGTCCTATGTACACGGTCATTGCACCTTTCACTGCATAAGTGCTGCTTCACACTGCTGCGCTCTGCCAGATCGCATGATATTCGCACCACACTGCAAATCACATGCGATGTCCAATGCGATTGTATTCGCATCGCATTCGGACTAAACTCGCACAGGACCCTTTTTTTGGTCCGCACCAGAATCGGATCACATGGGTGTTCACACCTATGCGATCCGATTCATGTCCGAACGATCAGTTCGCAGTGCGATATGTGAGCTTAAATGGGGGTGTCGTTAACATTGTATTGACACTCCCAACAGTTCACATATGGCAGTGTGAATGGCCATACGAGTCGGGTGCGATGCGGGATCCCACAGTGGATTCGCCGGGTTCCCGCATTGCACCAGTGTGAAATCTGCCCTTGCACCCTTCCCCACCCACTCTTACAGGGGTCAATGCTCATTTAGTCTAGGGCAGTGGTCTCCAAACTGTGGCCCGGGGGCCGAATGCGGCCCTTTGCTTGCCTTTATCTAGTCTTTGGGGCACTTTTTTTTCCACTGATACAGGACACTATTGACCTCAACAATGGGGCACGATTTCTCCCACTGATTCCAACAATGGGGCACTATTCCCCCCCCCCCGACACCAATGATTGGGCACTATTCCTCCCACTGACACCAACGAATGGGCACTATTTCCCCCCCGACACCAATGATGGGGCACTACTCCTCCCCCCAACGATGGGGCACTATTCCCTCCCCCGACACAAATGATTGGGCACTACTTGTTTACATAGGCAGATCCCCGTTCTGCATCTCTCTGGAGCGATTGCGGGTGGCCGATCCGCTGATTGGCTCTCCATCTGACCAATCAGCGTGCATGCGCCCCCGCTGTCTATTGCACAAAATGACATACAGGTACGTTGTTTCGTGCAATAGAGGTGACCTGCCGCAGTGTATATATACGGTGGCCAGTCGGCAAGTGGTTAAAGTATAAGTTCACTTTAAATAAATAAATGCACTTTTTTTTTTTTGGAGGTAGCCATGCGGGTCTCCTGCAGATCTGTCACTGTATCGGCTTGCTTGTACCTTGTATGACGGAAGACTCAATGAAATACCACAGCACTCACAGCTCAAAGGCTGCCAAACTCTTGTCGTTTTCCAATCACAGAGCACCATGAATGAGTGGCACGGCCGGGTGGGTGGAGCCTCGCAGAGCCACTTTTTTTTTTTTTTTTAATTGTGGCAGCAGACACTGGGAGAAGATCCCTGGTCTGCTGTCACAGCGGAGATCAGGGATAGTTTCCACCTCATCCCTTTTAAACCCAAACACCTATGAATTACACAGGTTCTGAGGCCGATTTAATGCAGATGAGGCACCAAGTGAGTGTAATTACCGCCTTAATCAGCCACAGAACTTGTGTAATTAATATGTGTTCGGTTTTAAAGGGATGAGGGGGCAACACTAATCAGGGAGCAGGCAGCAGAGATTCCTCCATCCCTGAATGAGGGAATCAAGTTCTCTTGTTCAGTCCATGGGGCCAGTTGAAAATTTGCTCAGAGGGTGGCCCTATTGGCCATCTCCTGCCTGACATCCCTTGAAAAAATTGAAGAAGCCGAGTGGGAAAATGTCAGCAGATGCAGCCATGGTTTAGTTATTCTGACCGCAGGTTGGCCAGCTGTCAAAATACAATAGCCACAGTCTATCTGCACTCCGTGTAGTGTGGATGGAGAAATCTGTTAGATTTTTTTCTATTCAGTCTGCTGGCCACTGCAAAGGTCATGTGGTCGATACTTGACTATCCAAAGTATGGGAACCCTGAGCTGATGTATGGAGAAGCAGCTTCTTATTAGCACAGTGTGTTATGTGATAAAATAAACACGAGGATTAGTGTAACAGGCACACCTCTTTTTGTGTTCCTCCGTGTTGACAAAATGGTTTTGTTGGGTTCATTTAAATAAAGTTCTTGTTTGCTATGCACAGGTGTGTTGTATCTCCAAGGAGCAAATTCAAACACCTCTTGAAATGCCAGAAGATCTGGAGGTGTAGAGCTCCCTACTGCCCTTCAGTGACAGTGTTACACAATGCGTTCAATCGTTCACCCTGCTTTAGTGTGCTGGGTAGAATTCACCTCTATGTGACAAACTGGTTCTATGATTTTATTAAGGATTGAAGACCCATCATTCTGTATGATAGAGTGACATTGTCCAACTAGAGCAATAACCAGCTGACATGCGTCCTCCGCCTACTTTTGTGTATCTAAGGCTTCTTTCGCTCGGCCATAAAAATTTTACTATTCGTATTACATGTGTTTTCTAGGAGAAAAATTCCAGCATCATGATCAGTAAAATACTGGCGTCTAAATGCGTTTAATGCAAAAGATGCATATGCGTACCTAATTTATTTTTCCGCTTTGTTTAGACTTGAAGTGATTATAAACGATCACCTTGAAACAACCCATTCAGTTTAAAATAGCAATGAAAGGCAAAGCATTTTTGTATAGATATAAAAAGAATTAAAAATACCCTTTTATTTTTTTCCTCTTTTTTTTTTTTATAAGTGATCACAGACCCTCTGTTCTCAGCTGCATAAGAGCTGGGGGAGAAGAAACCGCAGCACACTGAGGTTCCCAGTGAATGGCTGTGCAATGGGGCGTGTCAGGATAAGTCTGATCATTGGAGGAGAGCATACTGGGTTCACAGCATAGCTAGAGAAATGACCATGATGTGTTCTCCTGCTTAGTTTGGTCAGTTTTTTTTAATAAGAAAGCATAGGGATTGGCAGGAACACCAGAGATTTCACACAAAGGAAACAATACAAAGAGAACAGAATACTTTCTTATACAAGTATGTGGTACAGCAGGCGGTCGGCAAGTGGTTAATTACCAACTTAATCAACCACAGAACCTGTATAATTTAATATGTGTCCTGCATATGGGATGTCATAGGGATGACAACCCTACTGAGCCATAGTCAACACTAAATAGCCCAGCACTCAGCTGTGCAATTATCTTGCCTGTGTCTCCAAAATCTGGCATATGGCAGGCCATACATGTAAGTATAACATG
>BLSH010335836.1:2575305-2606802 GCA_018402905.1 Glandirana rugosa
GCCCGCCACTGCAATGTTCCCCCGCCCGGAGGCCTAGTACAGTGGTCCACCAGGGCAGGGTACCGATATATTCAGTACCGTGTGCCGCCTGGATTGTAATCTCGTCCTCTCTCCCAACTCAGTTGTAACCTCCTTCTTGTCTCCCTCTTCTGTCTCCTCTGGGTCGTCTTCTCCCTTAAAAAAAAAAAAAAAAAAAGGTGTCAAAAATAAACACAGTACACAGGTTTTTAAAGCTATTTATTAAGGCCACTCCAGCATCTCTTCCGATTTCTTCTCCCTCCGGCGATGTCTTCATCCTCCGGTGGTTCTCCCTTCTCTCTGTGCTGTTTTCTCCCCCTCTCTGGTTCTTCTCCTCTCTGTGCTGTCTTCTACCTCTTCTGCTGGGTCTCCTCTCTCCGCTGTCTTCTCCCTCTTCTGCTGGGTCTCCTCTGTCTTCTCCCTCTGTTCTTCCTCCAATGTTGACTCAACCCTCTCTCCTGCTCTAATGTTAGGTCCGCCGTGTGCCATGACTTATATAGCCATGGGACGGGACCACCTGGTGACATGATCCGGAGGCCCGCCCCCTTGTAACGTCACCGCCCGGGGTGTTAAAGGGGAATTCTAGATTCCAATATGCCCCCTGCCTGCAGACCCCCGACAACCACCGGCCAGGGTTGTTGGGAAGTGGCCCTTGTCCTCATCAACATGGGGATAAGGTGCTTTGGGGGGGAATAAACTACTTTAAAAACCTGTGTATTGTGTTTATTTTTGACACTTTTTTTTTTTTAGGTTAATGGGTAAGGGTACAATGTACCCCATACTCATTCACATAGGGTGGGGAGCCGGGATCTGGGTCTCATCAACATGAGGACAAGGTGCTTTTGGGGAAGGTGGGGTGCAGGGTCCCCCCTGCCCCAAAGCACCACACCCCATGTTGAGGCCATGTGGCCTGGTATGGTCCGGGAGAGGTGGGGCGCTTGCTCGCCGGGCTGCGTGCTCGGATAAGGGTCTGGTATGGATCTTGGGGGGGACCCCCACGCCATTTTTTTTTTTTTTTTTTGGCGCGGGGGTTCCCCTTCAAGATCCTCAGCACACAAGTCGCACCACAAGTCGAATCATCATGATCCGACTTCTGGTGCAACTTCTATTCAAATGAATGGGCTCCCATAGGGAACCATTGATTTTGAATAGAGGCTTGAGAAACACTGCTAAAAGCTAGCATGGCTAAACGCGCTTTGACACCAATGCAAAACTCTGCTAATATCGCTCGTTTTTTCTAACACCCATGTGTATGAGGCCTGATAGTGTCCTTTAAATCCACCCACTGCTGTGCGCTGCCATTCAGAAGTAAAATGGACCTGATAGGGGAACTAGTCTGTCTGGCTCTGCCTACCCAGTGACACGTCTCAAGTTTCGATAATGTTGCTTGCCTGATTTAGGTGCAGGGAGTTCTAAAGAAAACTACCACCACTAACACTTTATTGAATTTTTCAGTATTTCTTTACACTATATTGCAGCTTTCTTTAAATTCTTAAAGGGTAACTCCACTTTTGTGTGGGGAAAAAAGCAAATAAAAAAAAAAATATAGCATATATAATTTCAACACAAGTCATATTGCAATTGAATTAGAGGTGCACGATTCTGGCCAAAATGAGAATCACGATTTTTTTGCTTAGAATAAAGATCACGATTCTCATGGGGTAACTTCTTACATGTACAAAAAAATTGGACTAACAGCACTGTTTAATTTTTTTTATTTTGAAAGGTATAATTTTTCCAAAAAAATTGCATTTGAAAGACTACTGTGCAAATACCGTGTGGCATAAAATATTGCAACAACCGCCATTTTTTTTTCTAGGGTCTCTGCTTAAAAAATATATATAATGTTTGGGGGTTCCAAGTCATTTTCTAGCAGAAAATACTGGATATTTACTTGTAAGCAGCAAATGTCTGAAAAGATTTAGTCTTTAAATGGTTAAACTAAACTCTTCTATACATGGGAATTTTAAACATTGTATCTTTTTTACTTCTTTTATCAATCTTGATTTGGCTCTCTGCCCAGATAGGAGACTCAAGTCACTCCGACTTTAAGATTCCTGGGGAGACGTCAGGCGACTTGCATTGACTTCTATTCAGTCAAGTCGCGCTAAGTCGCCCCGCAAGTCGGACTCAATTTAACTGCACTGAAAATCGTGGTAATGCCTGATGGAGATCACGTGGGGGGGGGGGGGGGGGTGTGAATAGAGATCGTGATTTTAATATGATTAATCATACAGCTCTAAATTGAATGTTATTAAAAATGACCTTTCCTTTTCAATCTGCAGCCTCTGTAATTTTCTGAAAATGCAGTGAAATATGGCTACCTGGAAGTGCTCTGTACGCAGAATGTGTACTGATCACTCCCCAGAAACTTTGTTTCCTGCCTGTGCGATTGGCTCACTGATTTTCCTGGAGGTCTGCACTAAGATACAAGTCAGATTTCAGGCATCCCCTGCAACAATAATGCCATATTTGGTGAGCTACTCCCAGTAGGAAAGAGCCCTGCAGGTGCAGCAGCTGATTTGATAAATCTAAAACCACTCCCATTAGATTCACTTACCACATGGATACAGACAAGCACACAGGGATTTCTTCAGAATAACAAAAGGTAGGAATCTGCAACAAAATTTGTTAAAATCCTTGCAATGTACATAGATCACCCAGAGGGGAATATTTTTTTCCTCAACAATAGTGGAGTTCCTCTTTAAATGTTATGGTTGCATTGGTTTTCTTTTTTAGTGCTTTCTTACCTTCATTTTCATCTCGTGATCCAGCCACTAAGTCTGTTTTGCAAAAGCACACACTCTCTTGCAAATGTATCATTTACAGGAATGTGACAAACCATTTAACACTGGCAGAGGTGCTTACAATGATTAATTTCTGTAAAATCTTTATCCTAAAGGGACAAAACAAAAAAACGGTCTGCTGTAACTGCTTATAATGTGTTTGCTGGAGTTTGTTTTCAATTTGGTTAGTGTATCTAAATCTGCTATTACATCTAGCTCTCCAAACTTACAGTGCTGCTCTCCAAATGTGCCCCTGTGCTCCTTCATCCAGAGTGGGGGCACTCTTAATTCAGGAGGAGTGCTGCTGGCAGGATTACCAGGTGAGAAAAAGCCTAAAGAAAAACGAATGCAGTCACCACATCTAATGATTGGCAAGCTGCAATTTATTACATTTTTGGTTTTGGGTTTACTACCACTTTAGGTGTCCCATTGGTCGCATTTTCCATTTATGATGGGCTTGCTGTGTGTTCCCGATTTTCTCACTTTCCTGTTTCCTTCTGACCCTGTGCAGTCCTTTTAAAAAATAAAAAAATACTAGTTGTTAAACGGCTCTTATGTAAACTGAATAGAATGATGGGTCGGACAGTATTTGTAAGTTTTATATTTACTGTTCCATTTCATATGTTCAGCTTCAGTGAAATAGTAAAATAGCCTGTACATTTGTGTGCAAGCAGATCATTCCTTACCCAGGGCTCAGCCTACCATAGGATGACTTGTGCTAGGTGTCACAGGTATATTCGATGTCTGGAGCATGGCTATGCACAAAGTTATTACATGCAAAAAGGCTAATACTCCTGTGCTTGAGAAGATACTGTGTGGCTGTTCCAAACGGTGTGTCTCCACTGGGCAAACCACCGCAATGGCTGTGCTGCCACTCACAACAGGTCAGGGACACCAGAAAGGAACTCTATAGCAAAAAAGGAACAGGGGGCGCACCAGCCTAGCGCATTACCGTTGCAAAAATGTATTAATTAAAGGGTACATAGATTATACTCGCAAACAAATGAAATACATCTAGCTGAATATTCCACCAGAAGTTCCACCCAGCACGATCAAGTGCCGATCGTGGAATGAGTCCAAAAACTGACGCGTTTCGAGGGTGTCCCCTCTTCCTCAGAGCTCATTTGCGAGTATAATCTGTGAATCCCTCTAATAAATTGTTGCAAAGGTAATGTGCTAGGCTGGCATGCCCTCTGTTCCTTTTTTATTACAAAGTAATTACAAGCAGAGTATTCCACCAAAAGTTCCACCCAGCATGATCGAGCGCCAATCATGGAATGAGTCCAAAAAACTGACGCATTTCGAGGGTGTCCCCTCTTCCTCAGAGCTCATTTGCGAATATAATCTGTGCATTCTTCTAATTAATAAATTGTTGCAAAGGTAATGCGCTAGGCTGGTGTGCCCTCTGTTCCTTTTTTGTTAAAAATTAATTACCCTGGGGGGCCCCATTCACACCAAGAAATTTGGAATTGTGGGCAGAATCTTTTCTGCCCATGATTCCAAATCGTGTTAAAATTGTGGCAAGACAGGTGTGTAGGTGCCATTCGTTATTAAAAGCGGTACAATTGTGCCGTGATTATTGTGCGTCAATAAACCACAACACGTGCAGAGTTGGCCAAAAAGGTTCATGAGCTTCTTTTGTGCAACAAATGCGCATAGGGTTGTGAGCAGGAACGGGCATTGCAAGTGGGAACGCACGCCTACTAATAACTCATCATTCCATACAATCACTTGGTTCAGTTTTATCCTTGCCTACAGTGAGAGAGCACGACTAAAGGCACTTGTATGACAGACTAAACAAAGTACCAAATACAGTGACTATGTGATGAACAAGTTTCATAAAGTAAACAGAATATTCCCATTACCTTCCCCTCACTGAGCCAAATCCTCCATTTGTGTCTCACACACTCCCCATCCCAAACACTGCAGCAACCGGGCAACAGCAACATGGGCAATGGGCTCGAAGCTAGAAAGCAATGGGCAGGACTTGGCGTGGCCATGTGCTGATTGACAAGCTATATAGGAATTGAAAATGCTGATAGTCACACCCCCTTGCAACATTTTTTCCGCTCCACTGCGGTGCAAGCAGGCACAGCATACATGAGGCCACTTTCACACTGGGGCGGGCAGGGCGGTAGTGGTAAAGTGCCGCTAGTTTTAGCAACGCTTTACCACTGTTAGAACAGTGCTTTGGCAGCGCTATTTGGGTGGCAGCGGGGCACTTTTAACCCCCAAGAAGGGGTTAAAAGCGTGCGGCGCTTCCGAAGCGGTGGCCATTCATTTCAATGGCAGGGGCAGTGTAGGAGCGTTGTATGCACCACTCCCGCACCGCCTCAAAGATGCTGCTTGCAAAGTGCACCGCCCCAGTGTGAGAACACTCAGGCTTTCACACTGGGGTGGATTGGGGGGAGGAGTTTTTCAGGCACTTTACAGGCGCTATTGTTGGTGCTAAAGTGCCTTCAAAATGCCCCAGTGTAAAAGGGGTCTAAAGTCCTATACACATGGTACTTCGGTCGTACAAAAGTGGTCATACAACCAGCTTGTTGAACGCTCATCCGACCTTTAGTACACACGATTACAACAGCCGTCATACAACGGTTGTACAATTTGAAGTTGGATGAGCAGACTAGAAAACTTTGGTTGTACAACAAGCGGTTGTATGACCGTTGTATCGTGTGTACAGAGAAGTTGGTCCAACAAAGTTGCACGTGCAAAACACACATGCTCAGAAGTCAGGAACGCCCAGAAGGGTCCGTTATGAGAAACCTACGTTCCTAATTCACAAATCGCATTCACCTGAACTTCCTCTTTATACTTTCGTAACACATCACTACATTCAGCTTGGTCGCACGATTACTTAGTGCATGTCAGTACGCGAGACACAACAGCCAACAAACGATTTTGGATGTCTGGCCGTACAATCGTCGCACCCATGTATATGGGGCTTAAGTGTTAAAGTGATTGTGATATATATATATATATATATATATATATATATATATATATATATATAATATAAAAAAAAATGAGACTTTATAAACATGTCATACTTCTCTCCTCTATGTAATGGTTTTGCACAGAGCGGCCCGTATCCTCCTCTTCTCGGGTCCTTCTATGCTCCTAACCCCTCCCTCCTGTTGATTGCCCCCCACAGCGAGCAGCTTGCTATGGGGGCAGTCAAGCCGTAGCGCCGTGTATCCATTCAGACACAGAGCCTCGGTTCGGCCTCACCCTCTCTCTCCTCATTGGCTAACTGGCTTTGATTGACAGCCGTGGGAGCCAATGGTGCCACTGCTGTGTCTTAGCAATTGGGAGGCAACGTCCCGGACAGCAGAGGCACTCGTGGATATTGCTGGATCGAGAGGGAGCTCAGGTAAGTATTAGGGGGGCTGAGGGCTGCTGCACACAGGTTTTTTATCTTAATGCATAGAATGCAAAGGGGCTATAATCTCTAAGGCCTCATACACACGGACATTTTTACAGACACGTTTTTTATCTTTTTTTACAGCTTAAAAATGCCGCTCCATGTTATTCAATGGCCTCATATATATATACACACACACACACACACACACACACACACACACACACACTCATTTTTGAGCTGTAAGTGGCATAGGCGTTTTTAAGCTCCAACAAAAACCCACAACCAGTACGTTCTGAGGCTCCGGCGCTAGAGCTGTAAAAACGCACACGCCGGTAAAAGCTCAAAAACGCGGCTTAACATTGTATACAGAGCATTAGCTTTTTTCTGCCTTTATACAAAATCAATGGTTCCCTATGGGAGCTCATTGATTTGAATAGAAGTCGCATCATGATGATCCGACTTGCGGTGCAACTTGTGTTCTGGGTATCTTAAAGGTGGGAACTGCCAAAATGAACAAAAAATTGGCGTGGGATCTCCCCCCAAAATCTGAGCATGCAGCCCGGCAGGTCAGGAAAGGGGGGGGGGGCGAGCGAGTGCCCCCCCACCCCCTCCTGGACCATACCAGGAGGGCTTATCTGAATTTGGAAGCCCCCAGATCCCAGCCCCCCACTTTTTTTTAGGTGACTGGGTAGGGGTACAATGTACCCCATTCTCATTCACTTGTTAAAGAAGGGGCTTCCAGATTCCGAAAAGCTCCCGCCCGCAGACTTACAACCACCGGTCAGGGTTGTCGGAAAGAAGCCCTTGTCCTCATAAACATAGGGACAATGTGTTTTGGGGTGGGGGGTGCTGGCCCCCCTTTCCTGACCTGCCGGGCTATGTACTCGAATAAGGGTCTGGTATAGTTTTTGGGGGTTCTCTTTAAAATCCATACCAGACCGAAGGGTCTGGTGTCTTTTGGGGGGGAACCCGATGTAAATTATTTTATATTTTTTTCATTTTGGCGGGGGGGTGGTTGTACCCATTCAAGATCCTCAGCACATAAGTCGCACCGCAAGTCGGATCATCATAATCCGACTTCTGGTGCAACCTCTATTCAAATCAATGGACTCCCATAGGGAACCATTGATTTTGAATAGAGGCAGAGAAACGTGTCTGAAAGCTAGCGTGACTTAACGTGCATTGACAACAATGCAAAACGTTGATAAAATTGCGTTTTTAGCATTTTAGCTTTTTTCCTGGCGTCAGTACTAGCGTTACAGCTCGTTTTTTATAATGCCCCTGTGTATGAGGCCTAACCGTTTCCTGTAACAAATTCCCAGTCTCTGACTTTTCTGCAGTCTCTGACCATCTCTTCCACTAGATCTGCTGTCTTTTGGCAGTCTTCTGTTGTGTTGCATATACTGAATATTATGTGGGGTTCTTTGGTACTTTCATGGGCCACAGTTGAGTTCCCTCATACCTCCATAAATTGTAGAAAGTCAAAAGTTAATTTCAGCTAATGTAGATAATTAATAACTGATAATGAGTGCTCACTGAAAATATATAACAGTGCTAAGTTACAAGGACCCTGCGCAGCTAGAATGCAGGAATACTGTATAGTTGTTTCAGTTTGGTATCAATTACCTGAAGGTTAAATGAAGGTCTTGCTAGCAATAATTATTCATGGATGACAACCAGGGCATTTGAAAATATATCTGTGTTTCTTTTTATTTTCAAGTGCTCACATGAGCTATGAGCCCATGGGGGATTTGGAATTCCAAAGTCTCTTGACAGTACTCGTTCAGGTTATAGCATTATGTTGCTGTGTGCATGAAATGTTTTCATTTTTTTGGGGGGTAGATAAAGGGAAATCTCCTCTTTATAATGCTCGTTCACACGGGTGCTAAGCGCCATATAGCGTGACAACCAGGGACATGCAGTCAGGGTAGGCAGTTAAGGCAGAGCCTCACCTACCATGACCATTAAAAAAATAAACGATCGACTTTGAGGTTCGTAGCTCGGAGACATGGGGAGACCCACAAACCTCAAAGAACCCACATTTGGATATGTAGCTGAAGTCCTACCCCACCACAGGTCTAAATTTGGGGCTCCTATCATCTATGGTTCCGGAGATACGGGGCTCCTTGCTCAGCTTGTCAGAAGCTAAATGCAGAGCGGCCAGTTTTAAATACAAGCTGACACACTGGGTTTGCAGCAGACTGAGAGGTTGAGCTCACAGTGCCTCACTTTTTGTCAGAGGCACTGAGCTCAATGGACAGCTTGCAGTCTTATCCAATGGTAAAGCACCATTGGCCCAAGCTATCCAGTAAAAAAAAAGTGGAGGCACGCCTCACTGCAGTGTCATAGAAGGGGGCATGTGTCTAAAATACACATGCTCCCTTCCAGCCCAGCCCTCTTAACTACAAGGAAATACATGGGTTTATGTGTATAAGGTTTACCCATAATCCCATGTTTTTCTCAGTTAAGAGGGAGAATGAGAATCTGCTGCTGATGAAAAGGTACAAGCTAAATCATTATGCTATATTCTCTAAGATGATGTATTATTTATCTATTTACTGTGCAATTACTGGTTTGAAGTTATGACTTCAAACTTCAGTAATTTGTCCATTAAGCCACCTGCTTGAGTATGTCCGGTGTGGGTGGCGCAATGGCAGCTGAAGCTAGTGCTTCTGCGGCGGGGACCTCCACTGGGGTTGAGGGGTTGCTGGGTTCTGTGGTGCCTCTAGCTACTTTGACTCAGGTCCTGGAGTCCTTTATTTCCCAGGCAGAGCTGGGCCGTGACCGCAGAGCGGACAAGAGGCGGCTGCCCCCTCCTTCCCCTTCATCTGGGGATTCAGACCTTGAGGGGGGGTCCACCAGAACGGGGACCCCCCTCGAGTTGTCGGATGGGGAGTTCCGGGATTCTTCTGATGGGGTGGAAGATTTTTTTAGGGCAGACCATTGCGCGTGAAAAGGCTTTGGTGGGCTCCTTAATCTCATCTGTTCATGAGACGCTAAAGCTGGGGACAGCGGGTGACTCACAGGAGACGGCTGTGGTCTTTGGATCGCATAGGCCAGTTCGCACCCCTAAGGTGTTCCCTTATGTACCTTTCTTTGATCAGTTTGTGTACAAAGAGTGGCAGCGGCCGCAGAGCTCTCTACCTCTACCAAGACGGTTTGCTGTACGTTATCCTTTTGAGGACTGTATGGTGCAGAAATGGGTCTCCCCCCAAAGTAGACCCCCCCCTGTGTCCCGCCTGAGCAAGGCGACCATTATTCCGGTGGAGGGCACGCCGTCTTTTAAGGATCCGGCTGACAGGGGGGGCCGAGGCAGTTGCCAAGGCCATGTTTGTCTTGACTGGGTCGGCCATGCTGCCGATGCTAGCGTCGGCGCTTGTGGCACAAGCTCTGACGGAATGGGCTGTGGTGTTGCATCGTTCGGTGGGAATATGGATGGCTAAAAAACAAAGCTTTTAACTGTGGGACATAACGGAAGGTCTGAGAGGGAGAAGTTTGCTGCACTATACCTTGCAGAGGGTGACATCTGCTGGCCTGATTGACCCACTAGCGATAGTGAGTCCATCGTTTCTGGTAAGTGGTAAGTTATGGTGGATTTTTTCAGCTTAACCTTCATCCTCCCGGAATCACTTCTCGATCAGACTCTTTGGACTTTTACACAAATATCTCAACTATACTTCCTTTACATTGAGACATTAGAGTTATGCACTTATGCACTTTGGATTATGCACATTTGATTGATGCACTCATGTATTTTTGATTAATTTAATCACTTGCTTATTATTATCGTTACTTATTGAATTAGCGCAACTGTATATATTTCTGGTTTCTTACTGTGTTATTATCACATAGTCTGTTGCTGCTGCACTAGACGCTATTAGCGCAATAACACTTTTGATACTTACCTCTCTAATTTGGTAGTTAAGGGCCTCGGCCCTGAAGGAGGGGAAGTCCTTCCTCCCCATGATGTGGTCCGTGGTGACCACAGATGCCAGTCTAAGCGGCTGGGGGGGGTCCTGGGGTTGTTGTCAACCCAGGGTCGTTGGTCTCGGGAGGAAAGTCGGCTCCCAATCAATGTGCTGGAACTTCGGGCCATCAGGCATTGCCTCTCCCATTGGTCGGGAAGGCCGCGAGGGCGCCCTGTCAGAGTCCAGTCAGACAATGCCACGGCCATGGCATATGTGAACCATCAGGGCGGAACGAGAAGCTCGGCGGCAGCATTAGAGGCGGCTTACATTCTGCGGTGGGCAGAGCTTCATGTGCCCGTTCTCTTCGCCGTGTACATTCCAGGCTTAGAAAATTGGCAAGTGGATTACCTCAGCCAACAGAGGTTGGATCAGGGAGAGTGGTCCCTGCATCCGGATGTGTTCCGACAACTTTGCCAAAAATGGGGCGCTCCAGACGTAGATCTGCTGGCGTCCCGGCTCAATCGAAAGGTTCAGACCTTTAGTAAACAGAGCAAGGGATCCGCTGGCGGACGCCCTTGTAGCTCCGTGGAGCCAGTATCGGCTCATCTATGCTTTTCCTCCTCTCAAGCTGATTCCGCATCTGTTGCGCAGGATAGAGGTGGAGGGGATTCCAACCATTCTGGTGGCTTCGGATTGGCTTCGCGAGGACCTTCTGTCCCAGGGCCCCATCTTGCACCCTGTTTTACCCTCTCTGGCTTTGACGGCCTGGCTATTGAATCCCAGGTCTTGAGAGATCGGGGGGTCTCCGCTTCAGTGATTCCCACCATGCTCAAGGCACGTAAGTGCACTTCTAGGAAGATATACCATCGCACCTGTAGAGCGTATATCGCCTGGTGCGAAGGGGGGGTGAAAGCCCCGTTCCTTTTCGGTGTCCCGGGTGCTAGCTTTTCTTCAGCAAGGCCTGGACCGTAAACTGGCGTTGAGCACTATCAAGGGTCAGGTTTCTGCCTTGGCTATCTTTTTTCAGCGTCCTTTGGCGACGCATTCGTTGATTCGCGCCTTTATTCAGGGGGTCCGACATGTCGCTCCCCAGGTGCGTATGCCTTTATGGTCCTTTCTGGGCTTCAGAAGCCTCCCTTTGAAAATATCAGGGAAGTTTCCTTACAACTGCTTTCGCAGAAGGTGGCTTTTCTGGTAGCCATCACTTCTGCCAGACGAGTGTCAGAGTTGGCGGCTCTGTCGTGTAGGTCTCCGTATCTTGTCCTACACAAGGATAAGGCGGTTTTGCGCCTGTCAACTTCCTTCTTGCCGAAGGTGGTCTCTTTCCACATTAACGAGGACATTTTCCTTCCTTTGCTATGTCCGCGCCCGTCTCATCCTAAGGAGATTGCCTTGCATTCATTGGATGTGGTTAGGGCTCTGTGGGTGTACCTGGCGACCACGGCCTCCTTTCGGAGGTCGGATGTGCTCTTTGTCGTGGTGGATGGACCATGCAAGGGCTTGGCGGCCCTTTTGGCCACCATTTCTCGATGGATTCGACAGTGACCCGTGCGTATGACTTGCGGGGTCTCGAGCCCCCCTTTCCGGTCACGGCTCACTCTACCAGGGCGATTAGCACTTCCTGGGCTTTCCGAGATCAAGCGTCCGTTTCTCAAGTGTGCAGAGCGGCTACATGGTCCTCAGTGCACACCTTTACTAAGTTTTACAAAGTTGATGTTTCAGCATCCTCGGATGCTGCTTTCGGCCGCAAGGTTTTGCAGGCCGCTGTGTGAGGTTCCTCCAAGTCTTTGTGGAGAGTTCCCCCGTTGGGGTGAAATTTTGTTTTTGCATTACTCACCCCTCTTTTGACACTGCTTTGGGATGTCCTCAGGCGTAATGAAGAGATGCTGCATCCGTCAATGACCGAAAGAGAAAATAGGATTTTTTAACTCACCGTAAAATCCTTTTCTCTGAGTTCATTGACGGATGCAGCACCCACCCCTTTGGTTCGAGCTTGCACTGCTTGTTAGGGACTGAAGGCTGAGCTGGCTGGTGGGGGGTTATACCAAGGAGGACTGCCCCCTGGGAGGGGCTGTGTCTGCTTTTAGCTGAACTGAAGTTCTGCCTAGTGAAAGGTGGCATAACCCAGGGGTGATGAAGAGATGCTGCATCCGTCAATGAACTCAGAGAAAAGGATTTTACGGTGAGTTAAAAAATCCTTTTTTTTTTTTTTGGCTAGATTTTTTTTTTAATGAAACTTTCATGAATAAGAAAAAAAAAACACTAAAGTTAGCCCGATGTTTTTGTATGTGTAAAATTTGATATTAATTTGGCAATCAAATTAATTGAAAAGAGAAAATACGAGTAAGTCTAACCCCATCCCTGATATTGACTATGGAAACAAGAGAAAAAACCCCTTTGGGACTTTAAACGGGAAAACCAACTCCTCAGAAAACTAGATAAATGTACATAAAAAAATTATTTATTAGTACACAAAACAATATATATATATGATGCAGAAATAGACATATACACAACGTACAATGAGACAAAAAATAATGCTAATTGGGCATACATAAATGGTGACACACAATGATAAAAAAGGGGACCACTGATCTGCCAATGAGAACCGGCAGAAAAGAACCCAAACATGATGTTACGCCGAGTAAATAGCTCCCTAAGGGCTCTTTCACATGAGCGGATTGTTTAAGTCCGCCTGTCAGTTTTTCAGGCAGACCCAAACGGACGCTCCATTGTCCTCTATGGAGCGACGGGTGTCAGGGGTGACATGTCCGCTGACACCCGATCCGCTCCGATCCGCCAAAAACAGACGGATGGAAACCCTATTTTCCATCCGCCTGGCAGATCGGATCGGATAAACATGGACAGACGGTTCGATCCTCCATAGAGGAGAGTGGACCTGTGACAGGCCAGTCTCTGCTCAGCGGGGATAAACGGAAGGATCCCCGCTGCGCAGCGGAGCCTGTCAAAACGGGCTCCGCTAGTGTGAAAGGGGCCTAACATGTCATGCTTTAAAATTGCGCACACTTGTGAAATGGCGCCAAACTTCTGTACTTAAGAATCTCCATAGACAACGCTTTAAACCTTTTTACATGTTTAGAGTTACAGAAGAGGTCTAGTGCTAGAATTATTGCTCTCGCTCTAATGTTCATGGCGTATGTTACCTGTGTGTATCTGGATCTGATGCTAGCCAGTGCCTCACCAGCCACTCACCTCGCCGCACGTCCCTGGTGAAAAAACATTTTTCTACTTTTTTTGTCCTAGCGCTGAGCTTATTGCAGGCAACCCATAATAGTGAATGCACCTGTATCAGCTGTACAGACTTGCCCACACAGCCAATTTTCACAGGTGTGATGGGGTGGCTTCATGGCCCTGAAGGCCGTTGGGATCTGTGCACTCGTCCCTGCTTACCTACCAAACTGTTTGATGGGTGATTCCGTACAGTTATTGCGTATTCATTTATTTTATATAGGCTGTCTGTTTACTTCAAAAATAAAGAAAAGGCTCTTCACCTTGTATGGGGCTGAGCTTTAGTGTTCATGAGCCCATAAACATGATGCAATTGAAAAACTGTTATGGAAATCATATTTACTTACAGTTTAAAACTCGTGCTACAATGACACCTAGTTTCTGTTTTGCAGTTGTGGACAGCAGATCCATTTTTAGGGAAACAATAGTAGTTTACTATATTAATAACCACTAATATGAATAAACATTTAATACTTGACAAGGGATTCCACGTGCACTGTGGGTTAACTAAATAGGGAGCACACAAGAAGCTACCTGCTTTAAGGGTCTTACTGAGAGCACAGACGGAGCTGTCTGTTAAGGGAAGAGTCACTACACTTGTGTGTATAAATTTCAGCTTGAGCTATTGAGTCATGTTATACTTTACATAATCATGTGTCCAAATGAACAGTAATTCCAGAGATTTAGACAGTTTAAATGATAAACAAATATCAATCTGTCTGGAGAATATTGAGCTTGGACCTGTAACCAATTCCTAAGCCTCCCTTTTGGTGCTTTGAAGCTATAGGTATCTTCAGTTACCAATAATGTAGCTTGGGGGGGAGGGGGTGGGGGGTAATGCAAGCTCAGCTTTTACAGAAAATTCAAGATTTGCCAATAGTTTAAGCAGCTTATTTTGAGGTGGTCGTCCCCCCCCCCCCCCCCACTAATGGTTCGTCTCTTAGCAGTTACCCCCTACATGCATGCACTCCCAACTATTTCATGGCATTTCTCAGGGCAGGTTTCCTAATGGTGATTCACGTCTTTGCAGTGTGCATTAGCATATACAACATATACACTTATAGTCTCCATTTAGAACCCTTTTGGCAGGGTGACAATGGAGAAAAATTAGGGACAGGGACAGAGATTTGCTGCCCCAAAACATGAAGTGCCTATACAGAGGGCTTCCTCCTAAAATTGCAGATATTGTTAATAAAAGATGCAGATTTAAACCTATAGTAGATGTAAAAACAATCTGAAAATACATTTTCTAATATTTTAAGTGGTGGGTTTAAATATGCCAGTCTGTCTTTCTTCGGGTCAGTAATTGTGAGACAATAGCCCTAGGACTCCATTCACACCTGAACAATGTTACGCACATTCCCCAAAGTTCTTCACCACTCAGCATCTAGATTCCCATTATATTCTCTGGTTCCCATTTTCATTTTTTTTCGCACGTTTGACCCCCGAAGACTTAAAGTATGTGTGAATCCACACCTTGTAAAACAACCCATACAATCAAATTCCAATGCAGACAAAAAAAGGGTCCTGCACCATTTTGGTCCGAATGCAATGCAATTTCAGCCATACAAACTGTATAGCTGAATTTGCACTGCATAGACATCGCATGGGATCTGCACAGGCATGCGGTGCGAATCAAATGCAATGTCTAGCATCACACTAGTTTGAACACAGCGTTAAAACCTAAAAATAATTAGTTTGGACCAAGCTACCTCTTTGCTTCACTAACAGATGTGCCCACTGTGAACAGTATAATAAACTGTATGTAGCCTCAGCTACATAATATACAGCTCCATGTTCTGTCAGCGGGATGGGAATTCCCAACAAAATAGGGTCGGGCTGAGTGCCGATCGGCCATTCACAGAAAGCTTTGTATTTTCGGAATGAGTACAAGATTTCCTCTGATTGTGGAAGAGATTGTAATGTCATCCGCCTGCTTCTTTTCCTCCATTCAGAGGAAGCCTTGTAAGCCTTCAGAAAATACCAAGCTCCCTATAAATGGCATCACACTATTCTGTTACAGGAGTGGGCCAAGAAGTCCCTAGCCCTCTGCCGGAGCACAGCACTGTATAGTGTATGTAGCGGATGTTACATACATTTTAAATCGTGTTCACAGTAGGCATATCTGTTAGTGAAGGTATTAGTTCATTTGGATCAGCTTGGAGTTTTGCTTTAAGGCCTCATACACACAGGCGTATCTAAAAAAATAAACAAAACGTCGGGTCCGACGTCAAGGAAAAAAAGTCTACGTTTTTCGGCGTTATGCATTGGCGTTTTTGAGCGTTAGTGAGCGTCGGCGTCAATGGGCGTTTTTAAAAAAAAATCATCCCTCTGCTATTTTTCAACCTACAAACCTTGGCGTCAAACGCCAGAAAACGCCGGTACAATATTAGGTGGCGTTTGTTGGCGTTTTGTGGCGTCGGCGTCAAACGTCAAAACGTTACAGCCTCAGAACGTGATGGCCATGGGTTCTACTTTCTGCTCACTAACACCGATGCCACCTACAGCTCAAAAACGCCGACGTTTTTATGGGGCCATTGACTAACATGGAGAGCTGCAAAAAACGCCGGCGTCAAAAAACGTCCGTGTGTATGAGGCCTAAATGGGAACCCTTGAAAAACATGCATAACAACGTACAGATTTCTTGCCTCTCTACTAATTACTAGCTTTTCAGACTTGAGCCGTTTTTGTTTTAGCCAATGAAAATACCCCAAAAAAGGAAAAACGAATGCTCCAAAACTACCTGAAAGCACTCCCACTCAAATGTGAATAGGGGTCAATGAAACACTGATGGCTGAAAAAAGTACACAGTTACCCTCTATCCCATTTCTATCCAAAATGGGGGAAAAAAAAATCTTGGCTAGAAATATATTTTAAATATCTTTCATGAAATACTCAACAAGTACAACATTGCAGCAAGTTGTCCCCAATTCTGAAATTGCCCTGTCCATAAATGGTCATATTTGCTCATTCTAATAATGCTTCTTCTTGACACAATGGGGTCGATTTACTTCACACCTAAGTGAATTTCTGCTTGAAGCTTGTACCTCTAAAATGCTCAACAAGCCAAATCCCATTCATTTCAATGGCCCCCGTTCACATATGAGCGTTCTGTTACCTGAAGCAAAACACCTGTAGCTCAAAAAAGTGCAAGAGCTTCTTTTTGGCAGATTACAAGTGTTTTTGGCCACGTAGACTTCAATAGAAACACCTGACTTGAGTATTTTACAAGTGCTTTGTTGCTTGTTTTCTGTTCAAACAGCAGCTGTCCAGCCATAATCCCCCCCCCCCCCCCCCCCCAGTGCTTTCTATTGGCTAAACAAAAACAGCTGAAGCTGCAAAACGCTTGTAATATGCTTCTAAAATGCTTGAAAAACACTTGTAAAAAGCTGCAATAACGCTTGAAAAAATGCTTGGCAAACACTAGTAAAGTCACTACATTCAGGTGCGAATGGAGGCACAATCTGGTGCAGCTGTGCATGGTAGCCAATCAGCTTCTAACTGCAGTTTGTTCAATTAAGTTTGACAATAACTGGAAGCTGGTTGGCTACAGTGAGGGGAAAAAGTATTTGATCCCCTGCTGATTTTGCACGTTTGCCCACTGACCAAGAAATGAGCAGTCTATAATTTTACTGGTAGGTTTATTTTAACAGTGAGGCTTCATACACATGGGTGTTTTTTAACACCACGTTTTTGGGCGTTTTTTACAGCTCTCCATGTTGTTCAATGGGCCCATAAAAACACCAACATTTTTGAGCTGTAGAGGGCATCGGCGTTAGTGAGCTGTATTTAGAACGCGGGACCAGCGTGTTCTGAGGCTGTAGCGCTTTGGGGTTTTTGACGCTTACCGGCGTTAACCGGCATTTTTGAGGCTGGCATTTTAGGTTAAATAGCAGAGGAATATATATATTTTTAAAAAACGCCGATTGACGCCAACGCTCACCAAAACGTCAGACCCAGCGATTTTGCTTTTTTTTTTTCTCATACGCCCGTGTGTATGAGGCCTGAGAGACAGACAAAAATCCAGAAAAATGCATTTTAAAAAAGTTATAAATTGATTTGCATTTTAATGAGTGAAATAAGTATTTGACCCCTTCACAGATTTCTCTTTGTAGATTCTCTCCAAGTCATTAGGGTTTCAAAGCTGATGTTTGGTAACTCGAACCTTCAGCTCCCTCCACTGGCTAGGCTACTCCAGGACCTTAATGCGCTTCTTGAGCCACTCCTTTGTTGCCTTCGCCGTGTGTTTTGGGTCATTGTCATGCTGGCATACCCATCTATACCCATTTTCAATGTTCTGGCTGAGGGAAGGAGGTTCTCAGCCAAGATTTGACAGTGCATGGCCCCGTTGTCCCTTTTTGATGTGGTGAAGTTGTCCTGTCCCCTTAGCAGAAACCCCCCCCCCCCCAAAGCATAATGTTTCCACTTCCATGTTTGACGGTGGGGATGGTGTCCTTGGGGTCATAAGCCGCATTCCTGCTGCTCCAAACATGGCGAGTTGAGTTGATGCCAAAGAGCTTAATATTGGTCTCATCTGACCACAACACTTTCACCCAGTTCTCCTCATTCATTCAGATTTTCATTATTAGCAAACTTCAGACGGCCTGTACATGTGCTTTCTTGAGCAGGGGGAACTTGCGGGCGCTGCAGCATTTCCGTCCTTCACGGTGTAGCGTGTTACCAATTGTTTTCTTGGTGACTATGGTCCCAGCTGCCTTGAGATCATTGACAAGATTCTCCCGTATAGTTCTGGGCTGATTCCTCAACGTTCTCATGATCATTCAAACTCCACAAGGTGAGATCTTGCATGGAGCCCCAGACAGAGGGAGATTGGCAGTTATTTTGTGTTTCTTCCATTTGCAAATAAATCGCACCAACTCTTGTCACCTTCTCACCAAGCTGCTTGGCGATGGTCTTGTAGCCCATTCCAGCCTTGTGTAGGTCTACAATCTTGTCCCTGACATCCTTTGACAGCTCTTTGGTCTTGGCCATGGTGGAGAGTTTGGAATCTGATTCCTTCTGTGGACAGGTGTCTTTTATACAGGTAACAAGCTGAGATTAGGAGCACTCCCTTTCAGACAGTGCTCCTAATCTTGGCTCACTACCTTTATAGAAGACACTTGGGAGCCAGAAATCTTGCTGATTGATAGGGGATCAAATACTTATTTCACTGATTAAAATGCAAATCAATTTATAACTTTTCTTGAAATGCATTTTTCTGGATTTTTCTTTTTCTGTCTCACTGTTCAAATAAACCTACCGTTAAAATTATAGACTGATCTTTTTTTTTTGTCAGTGGGCAAAAGTACAAAATCAGCAGGGGATCAAATACTTTTTCCCCTCACTGTACCATGCAGAGCTACACCAGAGTTTGCACTCTCCCGTTTTAGTAAATCAACATCAATTTTTCTATTTTTTAGCCAAGCCTATCCCTAGTACGGGGCAAATTTTGTTAACCTTGATAAAGATGTAATGTAGTAAAGTTATCCCGAACGTTGAAGATTGTCCTCTGGAAAAGTAAAAGTAGTTCTAATTATTTTCTCTCTGTTTAGCAAGTGAATGCGTGCCCCTGGGTGATCCTCCAGCATCAGAGTCCTCATTAAAAAGTTGACAGGCTGTCACCAAGGTGTGTACTGCTTGTGCATAGTATTCTAATTAAACTGCTTGGGGTGCATCCCAGCGTGACATCCATTGACCACTATTTGTCAGGGATACAACAGCTGCTCTGAGCATGGAGAGCCCAGCCGTCAGTTCTTGGCTTCACTGAGGAGGTTGATGGTGAAAAGTGAGCAGCTAGAAGGGGGAACCTTCCATAACACTTTTATGGTGCTTGGCTTTGCACTCCTCCAATGGAATTTGCAGCTGTCACTGGATTCACTCCCCGTCCCGGTATGCTTATCGATCCGATCCGCTCCGAAATAACATCCACATTTTGTTTATTTATTTTCCCGCTTTTGCCCCCTTCTCCCTTTTCAAAACAAACATTTTCATTCCTCCTTGGAGAGGGCTGGACTATCCTAAAAATACACAGCTTTGTATGTAAATAGACAAGAGCTGATTATAGGCTGGGACTACAGCCAAGGTTTGAGAGAGCCTCTGGGTGTTTTACATTTAAAATGTGATGCCTGACAGGATCAGTGTGTCTGTCTTAACCCTGTCGTGGAATGGCATTGATCTTGCAGCAGGGATGGAGCTGGTAACAGAACCCATGCAGCAGCGTGATGTTGTTTGCTAACATGCAAGCGCGGCCCTGCAGAAAACAAAGCGTAGGGTGGCATGTTGGGAGAATATGAAGCTCCAAGGCTGACTTTGCAAGGTGAAAGGGTTAAGAGAGCTTCTTGATTAGCATGAGACTGGGTTGGCTGTCTTGCTTCCTGCCCTTCAATAGCTTTTCACTGCATTCAAAGGCACAGAGCCATTCAACAGAGGACAGAGCAGGCTTTGCAGTGCTCGGAATACCTGAAAGCAAGCTGTTTGGGTCTAATTGTACTGTAGGACCCCAAAGCTTGCAAGAGCGGGCCTGAAGCAATAAATAATGGAATATGACCAATGCCAGGAAAAGGCTGCAAGAGGACCAAGCCAAGAGGCGAGACAGTGACCAGCAAGCCTTGGATTCCTGCTTTTTATATCACTGTGAAAACTGGTGCAGGGTCGTGCCTAGGATATGATGTAATGGGGGGGCTTTTGCACGCCCAGTGTGTAAGAAACAGCTGTGTGGTTGTGAAGAATGAATATTGTCCCTTGATTACTGCAATGCCGATTTAGATTGCCTCATTGATTTGCTTCACGGATCCTGATAGGTGAAGAGAAGGAGGAGAGAAAAAAAAAAAAAAAACTACGTTCGTCGTCATCGCCTCCTCATTTTAATTCCACAACCACTGGGATATTGACAGTGGCTTTTTTCGCAAGATCTTAGGTGCAAGGATTCAGGTTGAAACCAAAATCTGTGGGTGTTTTTCCCAGTATTTGCTTGGTTCTTTTGTGTTGTGCCTCACAGTTGGCTAAGCAGCCCTATGCTGAATCAAGCTATTGTTTGGGATCTCAGAGCTTTCACGCTACAAATCTCTGCTCACTCCCCCTCCCCTTCTTTGGCTGAGAAGCCACATAATGTGCCTTTCCTCCACATGAATCTGGAAGCTATAAGCTGGATTGATTGCAAATGAAGTGTAATGCATTGTGGGACGTGTGTAAAATTGGATCATTCGAGGGAGAAAACGAACGGACCCACAGCTGGCTTCCTAGAAGAGGTAGCAGCAAAATGTTTGCAGCCCATGCTCAAGCTGTGCGCTTAATGTTTTGATGAAAAAAAGGGAACAGCGGTGAGGCCTGTCTCATGAAGCTGGACAATTAGGCTTCAGGTAGCCTCAGAATGAAGAAGACTCGGAGTACAACCTTACGCCGGGCCTGGCCTAGTGCTGATTTCTCTGACCGGGCCTCAGACCGCATGAGGTCCCGTAGTGAAAAGGACTATCGCCTGCACAAACATTTTCCACCAGCTTTTATTTCCCAGGCATCACGAGGATATATGTCAGGTTTGTACCATTTCTTTCCTTAATCCTGCATCTTCAAAATGCTGCCTGGTAAGAATGGCATTTTTTTTTCCTGATTTTTATGTGGGTAAAGATCTGAAATTAAAAGATAGCAATTATCTATCTATCTAGCTATCTATCTATCCATCATTGTGATATAGAGCTTTCAGAACAGATCTATACAATGCACAGGTATGTGTTTACATGATGGTGTGAATTGTACATATTTTAGTGCCTATGCCTACATCCACCATTTTGTACATCGCTAACATTTTATGTTAGGCCTTTCAATATGGTGTTATTTGGCAAATAATGTATGCAGCACATTCAGATCTCAAGATAAGCAACTGAAAACCTCACCGTTCATACATAAACACACAAGCCCCCCAGATCAGTCTTGTCTTTCGAGGGTCGTTTTGATTTCAGGTATATGCAGCTGGATGTCCAGTGCAAGATGAGATAGACCGGGTGGTGCACATATTTCATATACCTTGTGTGATATCTGACAGTCTTCCTCTACATAGATATTTGCTGGAATACAGACTGTCTCTCTGCTGCAGGAATGGTGCAGTAATAGTCTTATAGGAAAAGCACACACAAATCAGCAAGTTAAAGGCAAATGATCTCTTTCATGTATGGGCTGAGTTTGTTTTTATTGTAGTGTTAAAGTGGGGTGCTTCAGATAAATACCAGTTTAATTTACGGGAGGGAAACCGAGAAACAGACATGCTTAAGCAATGACCAAAATCTATTTAAAGACTGCTGCGTAATCTCAATGCAAAGCAGCCCTGGGCTGCAGAAAGGGATGGGGCTTTTTTTTCTTTTGCTCCCCACTGCTAGGATGTATTCAAATCAACCTGACCATATCCATCTGAAACCAATGTGCCAAGGCCTTGACTTCCATATTTTATGTTTTACATATGCAGGTCAATGACTGTCTCTTGGTTGTGAAGATTTGTCTATGCATACAATATGCGAATATAGACAAATATGCTTGTATTGTTTGATAGGAAGGGCACACCGGTCCCTTTTTGTAAGTGATTGCCTTTTAAATTTCACCAAGTGGTCATTCTTTTATGGAAGCTACTGTTGGTTTGTAAGCCTGATATGAATCTCTCTCATACCCCCTTGAGATCACCTATGTTAATCATGGGTCTGTTCTATAGTATACCTGTGCAGTTAGATTGTTGTACTCTAAAATACGATTCATGCATTCATTTTATATACAGTGGCAGTTAGAACAAAGCTATCTCATTTAATGGTTGAAGATTTAACTTGCACACAGTCGTACAAGGCCTTGCCCATCAGCCTTGGTGGAAATGGAAATGATTATTCCAAAGCCTGAGTAAATGACATTTTCCATGTTCACCATGCCTGGCTCATTCATTGTCTCAGATGGGTATAAATAATGTGGGAACATATAAGGCCCACTGTGTAGCCTGCTTGAAGTCGGTCCACCTCTACTGACATCACAGCCTTATGTCATTCGTCTGTGATACCACAATGGGTTCTGCATCATGTCCAATCCATTTTTATTGATCTCAGTTGCCCAGCTTGCAAAACTATTGTGATTCCTTATTGAGTGTGCAGAACGTGAGCTGGGCCATGACTGTATCATTTTTTTATTTAAATTATACATTTTACCATCTTGGCCATTTTTTATAATGGGACTTTTTTTAAATAGATATTGCAACTGATAATCAACGCTTTTTGAAATGGTTTTTGTAAGCTTTCTCTTTTCTTCTTCTTTTTTTTTTTAACATAAGGATGAAATATATTTAAATATGGCTGCCGATGTATCAGTGGAGAGTAGCAACTTCAATGACGTCGCTTTCTCTTGACCACTGGAGTGAGTCTGACTCAGCTATATTGAGGAATGGTATAGAACTATGGCACTAGTTAAAAGAAGGCAGGTTGACACTTCGGAGCCTGTAAAAGAGACCACCGGTTTATTCACCATACAGATATAGGCCTACTGTACATAATCATCGTCCTCTTCAGAATGGCTCAGTAATATTAAATCATATGACTCTCTTGCCTGTAGTGTGCAGTTTCATTATGTGTGTGCTCATCAAAATGAATGGTAATGGTTTGCTTCATATGTCTACATCTCCACTTGGTAATACAGTCCTGTGTTGAAGCCATGACAGCATACACAATAAACTGTTGTCTGATGGTGGTATAAGCTTGCTCCGTCCACTTGTGCAAATTAATTGTGATGAGTATAGATGAGCTCATGTGATAGTGTGTGTCCTGTGCTCATACTGAAATGTGATGCTGTTTTGTGTCCGTTTTACTGGCAAGCCATGCTAATATCTGTAACCAGAGAAAGGGAGAGGACTATAGAAGGGTAGCTTTACCATTTGCTCTCTATGGTATTGAAAACTGAAGGATTTTCAGATTTGGTTTTCTTTGGGGGTTAACATTCTTCACGTAGCAAAAAAAGGAAATCTAGGGTATAGTAATGGAAATCATTATATCCCTATAGCCCAGCTGTCTCTAGAGATCTTGATCAGTGCTGCCATATTGGTTTTTACACCCCCAGTGCAAGTAAAGCCCTCTTTCTGCAGCAGTAGCTGGAGAGTAGTGAATATGTTGGAACAGTAGTTAAGAGGTTGAAAATTCTAGTATTTTTTTATGATAAAATGATTTTCTTCTTCTCTATTCATGGTCATACATTTTTTATAGACTAAGACGGTGATCTCCAAGATGTGGCCCTTGGCTTGCTTTTATCCAGTCCTTGGGACATTATTCCCCCCACTGTCAGCAACCAATGATGGGGCTCTATTCCCCCACTGATACAAACAATGGGACACTATTACTACCACTGACACCAATGATGGGGCACTATTCCTCCCATTCATACCAATGATGGAGCAGTATTTCTCCTATTGACACCAAGGATGGGGCACTGTTACTAGCCCTGACACCAATGATGGCACACTATTCCTCCCATTGATGCCAACGTCCTGTTGATACCAATGGTGGGGTACTAGTAATCCCATTGATCCCAATTTTGGGGCACTTTTACTACTACTGACACCAATGATGGGGCACTATTCCTCCCATTGATGCCAACGATGGGACACTCTTACTCCTCCTAATACCAGTGATGGAGAATTGTTTACTCCCACCAGCCACAGTCCAGCCCTCCTAAAGTTCAAAGGTCAGTAAACTGGCCCTTTGTTTAGAAAGTTTGGAGACCCCTGGTCTAAGACATCGAAAATATCAATCTGTTTAATAGTTGCTTTAAGCTGTCCCTGTTATGCAGTGTGTGGGAATAAATAATGGCAATCTACAAGCCAAAATATCATAAATCATTACTGTCATGCATACCTTTTTTATGAGAAATGGCTATTTGGTATAAAATGTAATGAACTATACCAACTATTGAATTTTCCAAACCACATGTGATCATGTTCAAGGTGATTGTGAGCCATGTAGTGCGTTCCAGCATTGCCAGGAAGGTCTTCCAAGAACATAAGGACTCAGAAATTTGCTGTCCTATATGTTCTATATAGAAAGTTTAGCTGTGGCTAAATTGTACCCCAAAATTCTACTGTGTATCTCAAATTTCTTCTGAGAAGTTGCAGATAATTCTTCTAACATGTGACTGTGCCTGAAACCTCCTAACTGCATCTCTGCAGTGTGAGATAACTGCTATTCCTCCTGAAAATTGGCAGTGCTCTTCCTGACATTTGACACGGTCTTGGCACTTCTGTTCTGTAGCCTATTTAAAGTGTGAGATCATCTAATGCAGGCCATACATGGGTCGAATTCCATACAAATTTTCTTTCGAAAACCAGAAATTTTGTGTTTTTTTTTTGTGATCTGATGGTGATTTAGAGATTTGACCAAGCCTTCAATTTCACCTCCATGTTGCTACAGAAAAGAAATGTCATGGCTGGGAATCTTCTATTCCTTGCAGGTCACAGCTCATGTGTTTCTTTTTCGATTTATATTTCTTGCACAATTTTCCCATCATTGATTTAGAAATTTGTTTTTCAATAAAAGTTCTAGCATGCCCAATCAAATTTGATGGCTACACAAAAATCAGCTGTTGCTGCGGGCCACGAATGGTGCTAAATTCAAACGAAAATTCGTAGTTACGATTTTAGAAAGAAAATTCTTTTGGAATGGGCCCTATGTATGGCCGGTTTAAGGCACTGCTCCCTCTGATTGCTTAGTCGCATGAGATTTAAAGGTGAGACTTGGTGATGTCACTGCTGTGCTACTCATTGCTCTTCTGAGGGCCTGCTGTCATTGAAGCTGTACTGGAGTAATACAAGCATATTACTGCTTCTGTTTCATTCATTCAGTGGATTTATGAAACCTATGCAAATAGTTCTGCGACTTGCTCTTAAAATATCCCTTGACTACTTATCAGGTGAGTATGTTGTGGCTGTGTGCACAGCTGGCAATTACCTGAGGTGATCGCTGCTGGACACAGTGTTTCCAGCAGCGGTCACTGCAGGGAATTGCTGGCTGTGTGGACAGCAGCAAATAGCTGTGGACACCCGCGACCTGTCGTTCTAGTGAATGGGTGACCTAGCCGCTGAGAGCCACAGCAAGAATCTGATTACTGCTACTACTATTTGCACCGGCCTTAATCGCCGGTGTGAGTATAGCCTAAAAGAGGAGGATGGCGTGGGGCCTACTCGCAACCCAGAGTGTTGGAGGGGAGAGCCCTGGGGGAGTGAGGAAGAAGGTAAAGCTTGCATTTAACCCTTGCAGTGCAGGGGCCCCACCGGTTAAACTTCACCTGTATTTGAAAAAAGTGGTTTCTCAAAACAGAAATCTGCAGGCAAAAACTAGGATTCACAACACTTCAACTTCAAAAAAACATGACTGGAAGAAGTGAGTGGGGCATTATTCCATGACTTAAAGCAGCATTCTACCGAAAGTTGTTACTTCAGCAGATGCATTGAACTGCCCAACAGCCTTTTACCTCAAGTGATGTTTAGTAGAAAGATCTTAAAGTGGTTGTAAAGGCAGAAGGTTTTTTTTATATCTTAATGCATTCTATGCATTAAGATAAAGGGCCTTCTGTGTGCAGCAGCCCCCCTAATACTTACCCCTCTCAATACAGTGATGTTGCACGAGAGACTCGGTTGTCCGGGACTTTCCCCTCCTCATTGGAGCAGGAAAGCACCATTGGCTCCAGCTGCTGTCAGTAAAATTATTTGAGCAAATGAGGAGAGAGTGGGCTGTAAGAATCTACAGCAAAACTAAAACTCTGTATGAATCACCCTTTTGTTTGTTTTGGATTGGTTGCAGAGGAAAATATGAAAAAAAATGAGAATTGTGCCGCAAAGAGGTGCTGAAGTCATTGGCATCCCCTCATCATATGACTGTGCTTGTGGCTTGCGATTGACTGCTTGATTCAGGCAGGTCACATGCTCCTCCATACCTGAGAATGCCAGTTATTCTCGCTGGCTGCAAGGAAGCAAAGGGCTGTGCGGGAGCTCAGGTAAGGTGATTGTTTGCTTGCAAGCAGTTACTGGCTTGTAAAGCATCTGATCAAATCAATCTCAGATTAATGAGATGCTTTGGAGGGCAAAGGAGAGATCTGGGGTCTATTAGACCCCAGATCTCTCAATAAAGAGAACCTCTGATGGTCCACGCTATCACGAGATAAAAAAAAAAAATTAAAGGATGGGGAAAAAAAAAAATTAAAGGAACGTGTAAAAAAAGTTGTTAAAAAAAAAAAAAAGTGAACACATGCGTAAGTCCTTAACGCATATGTAAACGGTGATTGCACCACATATGTGAGGTTAAGAGCAAACAGATTAAGAGCAATAATTCTAATGCCAGACCTCCTGTTTTACTCTAGACTAAGGATGGGCTCGGGCGTGTTCGCAAGTGCAGGTGCCTGAGCCCGCCGGGAAGTGAACCCTGCACTGCGCTAATAAGAGGCAGTGAGACATTCCCCCGATCACTGCAGCCGCAGGTTTCACTTCCTGGGGGCTCGGGCACTTGCGATCACGCCCGAGCCCATCCTTACTCTAAACTGGTAATCTGTAAAGGCTTTTAAAGCATCGCCTATGGAGATTTTTCGGTACCGTAATTTGTTGCCATTTCACAGGCTGACACGTTATCTGTTTACTTGGCATAACATCTTTTATATTTTACCAAAAAAAAAATTGGATATTGTATTTGTATGCAGTAAATTAAAGCATTTTTTCCTAAAAATATGCGGTTCTAACAATGCCTGCTCAAATATCATGCGGCGTAAGAAATTGCAACAACCACCATTTTAATCTCCAGGGTCTCTGCTTCCAAAAAAAGAGGTTTGGTGTTCTAAGTACTTTTTTAGCAAACAAATGCAGATTTTTACATGTATGTGAGAAGTATCAGAATTAGCCCAGGGGTCAAGTGGTTAAAGAGTTTCTTCACTCTAGAAAAAAAATGAATAGTGAGCAGCTACGAATCCTATAGCTGTTGACTTTCAATAACAGCCAGGACACTTATCTGTCCAAGGATCCAGTGCCACCCTCACCTGGGCTAGCTCTTCACTAGCCTTCGGGTTCCCGGCACTGGTATCTTAACTATGGGCAGCTGGCTGTGCTGCTTGCAGATTCACAGCCGACTGCCCACTGCACATGCGCAAGCCTTGCTGTGCTTTGTAAATGGTCCCGCAGTCTACTGAGATTTGTCCCAGAAGATTGCAGGGAGAGAGGGGGAGAACGTTCACTCAGCCCGTTTGGGCGATTGGCATGGAAGTGGGAGCGGGTACCATTCAAAAAGATGACATGCCAAATTACCAGTGAGCCGAGGACTTAAAGCGGAAATTCCCCTTTTGAATGAAGTTCTGCTTTAGGCCTCTCTCACATGTAAGTGGATCCACTGGACGGGCTCTGCTAGCTCAGTGGGGGATCACTCCGTTCATCCCCGCTGAGCAGGCAGATAACAGGTCTGTCTCTGCTAACTGTGCAGGGATGAACCTGTCAGAGCCCCGCTGTTCTCTATGGTGAGATCTGATGAAGACGAACAGCCTGTCCCTTTTCATCCAATCCGCTGGACGGATGGCGAATGTATTGCCATCCGTCTGTTTTGAGCGGATCTTGTTGGATCGGGTGGCAGGCGGGTGTTAGCGGACTCATCTCTGCTGATATCCGCCTGCCCATAGAAGTCAATGGGTGGCCCGCTCTGATCTGCCTGAAAAACGGACAGTCGGATCCGAGCGGCCCAAAGGGGCCTTAAGGTCTGAGAACCTAGTTTATAATACGGAAGAATTCCAAAGCACATACACTGCAGGCAAGTTGCTGTCTTTCATGTCCAAAAATCCAAATGTAAAAAAAATGCTTAGTGCTAAGATGTTTTCCGCAGCCAAAATCTAGAATAAAGGAGAGGAGTATTGTCGAAGCTCTTTTGGCCATACTGCTCCTGTGGGTCACAGGAGAGCATTCGGTACTGCACTCCTGTGACCCAGATTCAGCAGACAACGGGCCAAAGCCTGCTGTCGGCTTACATCACAGAGCCAGTCCAGGCTCAACAGGGATCCTGACAATAAAGTCGGAATCCTTTCAAATGCCTAATTGGCAGCTGACTAAGCCTTTTTGGCGTGCCACTGAGAACCTGAGCCAGACGCTCCCGCCCCCTCCACAGTTAAGTGTGCCAGTGAGTACTGGAGGGGCAGAGCATTGAGCTCAGAGTGGACACAAGAACTGAGCGCTTAGCGATTTTTGATAGCTCGGTGTAGAGCTGGCGGGGGACTGCTGCAGCATTGGATTGATGCTGCAGCTATTCGGTGAATATAGATGTTTGTCGGGGGGTTCTCCCTCACTCCTTCCTTTTTTTTTTTTCTTTTTCTTTTTTAAAGCCTTGCAAGTAAGAATGTGATTGTGGATGGGAGAAGCAGGGGAGAGAACATAGTGAGCCCCATTTATAAAAATGAATGACCCAAAACTATCTGTTTCACCCAAGTAACCTCTTGTTTTAATTGTTCCATACTGCCCTCAGAATTTAAATAAGAGAATTTTGTAACTAAAGGTAATGCAGAAAAAAAGTAGTTTGCAGGACAGTACCCTCTGACATTAGTGCTGATACACTGCAAAAGTTGGCTGTAGACCTAGGACAGCCCAATGATACAGAACAGAAAAGGTAAGCTTTATAGCAAGCCTTTAATTAGGCCCCTTTCATACTTGTGTGACCTGAAAGTTGCGTGATTTTGCTGCCACGATTTTGCCTGCAATTTTGATGCGAATTTAAGAATGCCTGAGTAATCTTGAGGTCTATGAACCTCAAATCACATCAAAGTTGGACCAAAGTAGTGCAGGGACTACTTTGAAGTCGCACAGATATGAATGGTACGCATAGGAAATCATGGGGTACGACTTGTCATGTGACTGCAGTCTCAAGTCGCACAAGTGTGAAAGGGGCCTAAAGTATATATGTGAAATGCTATATTTAAGGGTGTTTCTAAGGGGTTTGATTAAAAATAAAGAATATTTTAGTCGTACTGGCCATTGTAATGTATAGTGAACAAGAACATTGTCTTTGTACATCTTTTTGTAAGCATTTTGCTTTTAAGATTGCATTTTTTTTTTTATTTTTTTTTTTTTAAAGATCCTGAAGCACAGACCAAAAAAAATACTGACATTAGTTCATAGCAAAGTGGGATTGCATCTACTATGCAAGTGGCTTACTTTTAGGGCCCTTTTACACTGCTCGGTTGAACAAAGTAAAATGCATATATATTTTTGATGCCTTTTTGATTTGTTTTCTGGTTCCAGAACTCTAATCACGCATCTGTGAAACATGGACACGTGACTCAAAAAGCCCACCAAAAATGCAACCGCCGTGCGGTTTTATGCGTTTTTCATTCATTTCAAGGTGGTGTGTTTTTGTGCACCTTTTAAACATGCACCAAAAACGCAGAATACAGGACATTGCACACTGCTAAAGGCTCAATGTTTTTTTATCTCCATGCATTCTATGCATGAAGGTTACAAAACCTTCTCTGTAAAGCAGCAGCCCCCCCCCAAATACTTACCTGAGCCCCATCACGAACCAGCAATGTGCACAAGAGCCTCCATTCTCCGGGGACTCTCCTCATTGGCTGAGACGGCAGCAGGAACCTTTGCTCCCACTGCTGTCAATCATAGCCAGTGAGCCAGTGAGCCAATGAGGAGATAGAGGGGGTGGGACCGGGCCGCAACTCTTTGTGTGAATGGACACCCGGAGCAGCGGCCCGGAAGCTAGCAATCTTGGGTGTCCCCATTGCAAGCTGTTTGCTCTTGGGGCACTCGGCAGGAAGGAGGGGCTAGGATTGCTGGCGGGGGACCCGAGAAGAAGATTGGGGCTGCTCTGTGCAAAACCAACTGCACAGAGCAGGTAAGTACTACATGTTTGGTTTTAAAAAAAATAATAAAATTGCCTTTAATATCACTTTAAGATTTAAAGGGATTACAGTTTTCATGCACTTTTGGGGTTTAAAAAGCAGATCAATGTGAAAGGGCCCTTAAATAGCAGGAGATGTCCTCAGTTATGCATATAAAATAGCCATCCTATAAAAACATTAGTAAAGCCAGCTGTGACCATGGATGTTGCGGTGACATAGAGACTTGGAGACTTGCATTGGAGCTCTCTGTACACACTGGTATTATGACAGCCACCCTCCAGTATTTGCTGAGAAGTTAGCAGCAACTAATTGCCCGGTCTCCTGGAGGTTGGAGTTCTTTGCACTATTCCTAGCATAACAAAGTCATTTAGGGCTGCAGCCTTTGTATTAGTTAATTTATTGGGAGAAATGTAAATGTAGTCTGATGGTCAGTCTTGTCGTTTACCACATGGTCAATAATTAGCTGGAGGAGGTAATGGGTTCATTAAGAGATCTGCTTAAAGGGAGAGTGAATTAGTCTTGGACAACCTGTTTAAATGGTAATTTAGTGAGTTTTCGGTGGTGTTTAGTGGCTTACCTTGAATCCTTGTTTAGAAGCCTGTCATTTAGAATAATGTGTATGTCAAGGCAAAATTAAAAAAAAAAAACATGAAGTTCATCTCTGCAATTTGCACAGATTTCATAGACTTTAAAAATGTAAAAATACCTTTTAAAGTGTATGTTCACTTTTGTGAAAAAAAAAAATGCACATAGTTTTGCAGGAAAAAAATGTGCATTTTTTTCACGGGAGCTTTATGGGTGCAATGTCAGGCTCCTGCAGACATGCCCTGCAGCTTTGAAACTGGCAGCAGCTACAGAGGTATGGGCGAAAGCGGTAGGGTGAAAGAGGGGACTTGTAGTTTTCTCATTCACGGACTGCTGTGAATGAATGACAAGGCAGTGCGGACTGAGCCCTGCACAGCCGCACTGTTTTTAAAATGTGACAGTGGGTGGGGGGAGAGGAACCCCCCCAAGATGCATGAGCATTAGGTGTACCCCCCCCCCCTCAAAAAAAAAACAACTGAGCACTAATCTGCATGATTACCCCCTAAGCGTAAATTCCCACAGTGCAAATCATGCCCCCCGGCCCTCACAAAAAATTTCACCCCTCCTAGCACAAATCCTCTACCCCTAAAAATTCCTCTCCAAGTATACAACTTCTCCCCTCACTCCAAATCCCCCTCCCAGCACAAATTCCTCCCCACTACCCACTCATAGCACAAATCCCCCCCCGCCCCCCAAAATAAAATTCCTTCCT
>BLSH010335836.1:2606812-2618393 GCA_018402905.1 Glandirana rugosa
TTTTTAAGATCATACGTGTTGGTCGAAAACAGAATGTTTTTTAGTTATAGCCGACAGTTTTCCTCGCATGATTACCATTCTTAAAGTCTGCTACACGGCCTGCTTTTAAGGGCAGACTTTAAGCGTAGTACACATGCCCCGAATTCCGACCCAAGTGTGGCTTCGTGCCTCGCCGAGTGTCGTCCCCAGGCCACGTAGGGGCAAGTGACAAAGTCCAGGCTTAAGCCTGGACTTTTGCCTGGTCTTAGTAGATTGTGACCGGTTCTCTATGGAGCCGGTTCACACATCTTTGGAGCGGCTCCGGTGTGAATTGCACAAAAGTCCTGTGCGTCTTCTGGTCCGTTTTCAGGTCCGAATTCGGACCTGAAACAGTGAACGGGGATGCACCGGACCCCTGCTGTGAGCCGCTCCGTGCTTCGGTGTGAACCCAGCCTTAAGCCCCGTACACATGATGCGAATTTCAGACGGGAATTTTCGTCCGGCACATCGTCTGAAATTCTTACCATTAGTACGCTCCTTTTGACAGCCGATATTGATTTTTTGTAAGACAAAAGCTGGTTGTGCATACTAGAATTTTTTTTTTTTCCGTACGGTAACTCAATGTCTGATTCTCGTATCATTAGTACGGTTTTCATACGAGAAAAATCTTACGATCAAGACTATACATGCTCAGAAACGAAAAAATGCATACAAAACTATTCAACACATTATATCACTTCTGGCGTTGAATTCGGTTGTATGAAAATTTTCGTATTGTTAGTACACTCTTCACTTTCCGACATGAGACAAGCATCCAACAAAAAACGGATGTTCTGTCGTCTGAAATTCGCATTGTGTGTAGGAGGCTTTAAAGTTCACCTTTGAAGTGAAATGCATGGTAGGGTGCCCTATACGTTTAACAACTGTGTAGTTTAATTTAATAGCCATACCTGCTCATCATGGTTTACAAACAGCCTGGCTGATTAATCAGTGGCATCCTGCCTGTAATTTGGGATGCCCTGTATATTAGGCACCCAACATGGTGCATCCCGGATCACATGCAGGACAGCATGCATCGATCCCAGTAGTCATTTTTTTTATCCCTGTGATCGGCCTACAGGTGTGGGAAATAAATTAAAGCCCAGGGAAAACCAAATTAATCTTTGTCTAGGGTAGCAAAAAAAAACAAAAACAATTTTAATTACCTTATCCCTCATTCTTTCAGCAGCGACTTTCATCTCTACTCCCATATACTCCAGCTGTGGACTGTCCCTCAGCATATTTGCATGCAGGGCTACTATGGGTCCTGCATTGTACTTGGTGACGTCAGTGAGCATGTGACCTCTGGATTGTAGGGGAGAAGAGTCTGCCTGCACTGCTCTTGCAGCATGGAAGAAGCCTGCTGGAGCGGAGGATCAGGTAAGTAAAATGGCTTTTTCTGGTACACTAGACTTAAATGAGTCTTAACCCTTGCAATGCAAGGGCAGCCCGCCTGCAAGGAAGATTTTTGTTTTTCCTGGAGTTCAGCTTTGAACTACATATTTTAAAGCTCCACCATGTTTTTAAAAGTACAGGACACTGTTAACAGCATATCGCATTTTACTGCAAAGAAATGATTTAAAGGCCCTGCAAATACAGAACAGCACCTGATGAGCTGCACTAAAGCACTTAGCTCCTGAAGCCTAGTACACACAGGCCAAGTGTCAGGTGGCATCAGCCAGTTTAATAGAAACCGGCTGACATTCGGCCCATATGTCTGTCAGCCGGTCCGACAGAAGCCCGTCGTTCGGCCAGCTTCTGTTGAAGGGGCATGACCGAAAAAGGTCGGCTCCCGATCAGCACTCTCTGCCAATGGCTGAGAGTGCTGACCGGAGTGTTCTGGCGGGGAGCGTCCCCCTGTCAGAACACAATAGCTCAGCATGGGAGATCGCTATACTAACATCGGATTGTTAGTGCAGCGGCTCTGACCTGGGCTGTCAGTTTTTGCAAAAAACTAGTAGTGTGTATGAGGCTTATGTCCTGGTGCTGATGTAGCCATGTCTTCCCTTGGGAGTGGCTGGTAGTTGTGGTTCACCTAGCTGCTCTCAAACCCACCATATCTCGCACATATCTAGCACTTGGTGAAGCCTGCACTCAGTCAGCAGGACCTCCAGACCACCCATTACAGGCCAGGGTCAAGGATGCCTCAAATGTAGCTTAGTGCATTGGTGCTAGCTGGGCCTTTGATGGACTACAACTTCCAGCCCATCCCTCTTCCAGGCCACACCGGCCTGTTTTCCTTTCAGTGACACTCCTTCCCCTGACTGGCTCCTGAGACCTCCACGGACTGTCCACTATTCCTCTCCCAGCCTGCTCCAGCCTTCCTTCCAGCTCCCAGGGTCTGTCACTCACTGGCTCCAGTGGATACTTTTGAAGTGTCCTTCGTAGCAACTCTGCTGTTCTCCTACTCCCTTGTGCTGCTCCAGGAATCAACTCCACTCCTGGCTGCACCGAGTCTCCAGGCCTCAAGGTCACCCCCAGACTGGGGGCTCCCTCCCAGTTGAGGCCTCCACTGCACCTCTGCTACTTTCTGCACACTTCCACCCAAACTCTCCTCCCACCTGCTGGGCAGATCACAGTATTTAAGGAGGCCTGCCCCCTGCCAATCTCAGAGGGGGATTGGTCAGGGCTCCTTAACATACACAGAAATTGACACCACCTCATCCATCCCCCCTTCCAGCACTTTCTGGAACAAAGGGGAGGAGTATCCAAGGGGTGTCCCTTCCTGCAATCTCCAGCCTACTCTGAGCCACTCCCTTGCCTAGATCAAAACATTCAGGCCTGCAATTTACATCAGACCTGACTAAATTTTGCCTTTCCTAGCAAAAAGACCTCTACAAAAATGCCTACACTGCACTACACACTGACAACACAGCACTTTTGATCACTCAGTTTTGATCGCCCAGTTTATATTGCTAAACTTCCTACACTGTCCCCATCTCCCACCTCTACAACATCAAGGCCAATCATTTTGCAGGACTTTTCATTGGTTAACACCATAATTGTTTCACACGACACAGAACAGATCTGAATATCTGACATGATCACAGGTATATTTTTTGCACTTCTAAAACATACAGTAAATAAAACACTTTAAATTTTATCTTTAACAAGCCAAAAAGGAGCAAACGTAAAGTATGTTGTTGGGCTCATATACATTTTCAGAGTCCATGCACATTGGGCTTAAAAACCACCAGTTCTTTTGGCAGAAAAAATGCTGATATAAAGGGTTTTTGGTTTTTGTACAGGCGTTTTAGGAGCGTTTAGCATTATTTTTCTACCAGAAAACCACTCTCAAAAACACAAACCAAAAGGTTTTCTTTTCTGCCTCTAAATGCTGAGCTTAAATCATGCCTCTAAACATCCAAATGTGCATGGCAACATTGGATGCTGCTTTTACAGGCAAAAAGATCCAGCACTGTGCACGAGAGACACATTGCTTCTCTCTCCCTCCTCTGGTTCAGACACACCAGTGGCAGTCATTGGCTCCTGCTGCTTTCAATCAAGTCCTGTGAGGAGGGAGCTGGGGGAGGGGCCGAGACGCTCTGTGTGTGCCAATGGACGCGCACAGCCCAGCTCGGTATTCTGCCCCCATAGCAAGCGGTTTGCTTATGGCGGGATGAGATAGAGCACATTACTGCTATTCTTATGCACTGTTAAAGTTGTGGTGAAAATCTCCAGAGCCATCTATGGCAGAAATTAGTACCTTTTTTATTAGTTGCTCTTTTTTATTCTTGTAGGTCTCCATATGGAACAAATGCAATACCAATTCTAGTTAGAGGTGAGAGAAAATTCTAGCACATTCAAATTTTATATTTACTTTGTAGTCACCCATTTACAGATCTAGAGAACTTTGCAGTGAAAAGCTGGTTAAAGACATTGGATGGCCATCAGATATGCTTATACATTGATGAAAAAGGATTGCACGTACTCATCACATTACCTCTTCGGGGCCAACGTGGATAAACTGTCAGCCAGGAAAATCCAACTCAACCGATTGATGCTTACCAGATGATTTGACCATTTTCTGCCAGTGTTGCAGGGTGACTGTAGACATCCATAATATTACCTCCACCAGTATTAAAGTGATTGTAAAGGGTCGTTTTTTTTTTTGTTTTTTTTATTAAACAATAAACATGTTATACTTACCTGCCCTGTGCAAGGGTTTTGCACAGAGCAGCCCCAATCCTCTTCTTCTGGGGTGACCCGTCTGTACTTCTGGCTCCTCCCCTTCATTGGGTGCCCCCACAGAGACCCGCATTCCCTGGAGACACCCGTATGTGCACGCGCACTAGTTCCTCTGCTACGTCCATTGACACAGACAGCAGGACTCGGCCCCATCCCCCACTCCCGTGTCACTGTATTTAATTGACAGCAGCGGGAGCCAGCGGCTCCTGCTGCTATCAATCTATCCAATGAAGATGGAGACAGCAGCTGGAGCCGCTGGGCTCGTGCTTGGCGCTGGAATGATCAAATTCAGGTAACAAAAAGGGGGGCTCTGGGGGACACCTGCAGCACAGAAGGTTTTTCACCTTAATGCATTAAGGTGAAAAACCTTGAGATTTTTACAACTCTCTTAATCATGAATGAGCTGCCTCCTGTTGGCAGGAGCACCAGTTTATTTAGTACCGGTATATATAAAGGGGCAGTGGTCTCTGCACACCAAAACAAGTTTTGCAAATTTGTGTAGCAGCATAACACTACCATAGTATAGGTGTGTGCAGAGAGATTTTGCCCAAATCTGCCACACCTACATAAACATAACGTCTCCAAAATATACCCTTTCTTAACCAATGGCACCTTAAAGCTACTAATTCATCTCTTTCCTCAACTATTGCATCTCCCTCCTTGTTGGCTTACCTCTGTACAGATCCCATCTCCCCCCTTCAGTCTATCATGAATGTTGCAGCCACCTTACTAACCATTCAGTGGTTGCCACCCCCCTCTGGCAATCTTTCCACCGATTTCTGAAAAATCGAAATGCCGAGCAACAACATACTGTTCAAAGCCCATCCACAATTCTGTCCCAAGCTACATCACCAACTTTTTCAAAATACCAACCAAACCGTTCTTCGCTCCTCCCAAGACCTCCTGTTCTTTTCCTCCAATTCCCTTGTCACCTCTTTCCATGCTCTCCTCCAAAGCCTCTCCCATACACTGGAACTCCCCTACCCCAACCTTTCCTCTATCTCTAGGCAAACCTTGAAAACTCAACTCTTCATGAAAGCCTATCCCACCTTCCCCTAAAAACTGTTCTGCTACTTTCTTCATCATCTCCTCCTTCACAGTTATATTTTGTATCACTTGTGCCCCTCACACCTTCCCATTTAGTTGTTATTGTAACTGTACTGTCTCCCATTTTTTTTTTTTTCTGCGCAAACGGTTTGTGCTATATGGTATAAATGCTATATAATATTATGAACACTTGGAAGGTGGTAAGATATGACAGGTTTAGTATAAACGCAAAAGCAAAATTTATCTGCTTTTCAGTTAGGCCTCTTTCACATGGGCATACTTAAACCTGGGCCGCATTTGCCAGCAGGGGTATGCACAGGAGTGCATTGCATCTTCATGCAGGCAGTCCCATTCATGTCAACTGGGACACCGCCACTGATACCAATTTGACGTTCATGTGGATGCGGGTCCCAGAACAGACAGTGTGCGATTTGGCACCTGCACCCACACGGATGTCAAAATTTGAGAAGCCACTGTGTCCCAGTTGACATGAATGTGACTGGCTACATTTGGATGCACAGAACACCACCTGTGAATCGTGTGCAGGCAAGTATGCTGGTGTGAACTAGGCCTCAGGAAATAACCTTATGCTAATTTTCCTTTGTGTATTTGCCTATAAGCATGGGCCAGATGCCTATTTGCTCAAAACTTTTAAATAAAGACCATACACTCACCAGCCACTTTATTCAGTGCACCTTTCTGGTACCAGATTGGGCCCCCTTTTGCCTTCAGAACTACTGCATCTTAGTTCTATTTGGAATAGATTCAGCAAGGTGTTTGAAACCTTCCTCAGAGATTTTGGACATGGTCAGCAACAATATTCGGGTAGGCTGTAGAGTTTAAACGATGCTCAGTTGCCACTAAGGGGCCCAAAGTATGCCAAGAAAATATCCCCCACACCATTACACCACCAGCCTGATCTGTTGATACAAGGCAGGATGGATCCATGCTTTCATGTTTACGCCAAATTCTGACCCTGCCATCTGAACGTCGCAGCTGAAATCGAGACTCGTCAGACCAGGCAACCTTTTTCCAATCTTCTATTGTCCAATTTTGGTGAGCCTCTGTGAATTGTAGCCTCAGTTTCCTGTTAGCTGACAAGAGTGGCACCCGGTGTGGTCTTCTGCTGTTGTAGCTCATCTGTTTCAATGTGTTGTGTGCTCAGAGATGGTATTCTGCATACCTTGGTTGTAACAAGTGGTTATTTGAGTTGGGGTCCTTTCACATGGGCAGTCCAACCGGCAGACTGCGCTTTGTTCAGTGGGGGATCGATCCGTTCATCCCCACTGAGCAGGCGGATGACGGGTCCATCTCCGCTCACTGTGCTGAGACGGACCTGTCAGAGTCACACTCTCCTCTATGGGAAATTCGGATGAAAACAAACTGCCTGCCCATTTTCTTCCGATCCGATTCTCCAGATGGATGGAAAATAGGGTCACCATACATCTGGGTTCCACGGACAGGATCGGATTGGATAGTAGCGGGTGTCAGTGGACATGTCACCGCTGACATTCACCGCTCTATAGGAGTGAATGGAGGCTCCGATCAGATCCGCCTTACTGTTGCCTTTCTATCATCTCCAATCGGTCTGCCCATTTTCATCTGACCTCTGACTTCAACAAGGCATTTTCATCCACACAAGTGCCACTCACTGGATATATTCCCTTTTTTGGACTATTTTCTGTATACCCTAGAGGTGGTTGTGCATGAAAATCCCAGTAGATCAGTTTTTGAAATACTCAGATCAGCCCGTCTGGCACCAATGACCTTGCCACGTTCAAAGTCACTTAAATCTTCTTTCTTCCCCATTCTGATGCCAAGTTTGAACTTCAGCAAGTCATCTTCTCAATGTCTAGATGCCTAAATGCATTCACTTGCTGCCATGTGATTGGCTGATTAGCAATTTGTATTACCAAGCAATTGAACAGGTGTACCTAATAAAGTGTCCGGTGAGTGTATATGGCTGATTGTATTGCAATATTTATTCAGACTGGTCTGGGGCACTACAAATGTTAAACCAATGTACAGTACATATCCATATAATGTACCTGTGTAGTTTGGCAGCAGTGGGATTGAAGAATTACAAAGCTTGTGCCATTGACTCTGGGCCGGCATTCTTCCCATGCCACGATTCTTTCAGCAATGCAGTAAAAGCGCAAGCCAAGAATATTCCAAGCAAGCGCTTGCTGAGTGAGCAGCACCACCACTTACACTGTTTAAATGTTTGTTGTCACTAATCCCAGAAGAAAAACGTGCATTTTTAATATGTCAGGAGCAAGAGGGATCATTTTCATTGCGTGTTCTAACCAATGGCCGGTGTTTGCACTGTGCTCAGCAACTGTAAAAAAAAATACATATCGCTGGGATAACCCCTTCAGATCTGGCCCCGGATCCCCAGCCAACAGTTTACAGGAATGAATGAAAGTTCTCATAGGCAAGAAATACAAACATTCTTCTGGAGTGTTGCCAGAAGTTACAAATGTCCAACCTGAATAATTAAGTATACATCAGATTTATTCATTGCCTTAAAGTAAACATGGATATTGTTTCGTTATCTTTAGCAAACATCTTAAATGGGACTGATAGCATTAAGGCCGTATCTTTTTCACTAAGCCCCAGGGGAAGGTGATAGGTTTGACCGGTGGAAAGGCCGGATTTCAAACTACAGCCCAGACAGCTCTTTAGTCTTCCTTTTATGCTTCCCTGTCACCAGACTATTTCAACAAAAATCTTATACCATAAGAAAAGGAGTTCTTTCACAGCCGCAGAGGGCTGTACACCAGGAACAGAAGTATGTTTTTGCACACAAGAGTACAGATGTTTGCATACAGCCAAGTCCATGACAGGCTGTGGTTGTACACCGGTAATCACATCGCAGCTATCACCGTAGTAGCCCCAACTACTACAGTGATTGTCAGCTTTCCCAGCAGCCCCTCTGGTATGCGATATGCATACTTACTGTATATTGGTCCAAGCTGGATGTAAGTGTGCAATAAAGAGCATACCTGAAATTCCACTTTATGTACAGCCTTCTGCCTTAAAGTGTTTGTTACCCTAAAAAAAAAGCATGTTATACAGCACAGTGCTTGTGCGGTGTCATTTGGCTCCTTGTATCACCTGAAATACCTGGCTGATCTTGCCTGCTTCTGCCCTCCCCCCTGTAAACTGACCATGGTTTATCATGGTTGCTGAGCGCTGACACTGTGCTCAGTTTACGTGCCTCCATGATCCACAGCTCTCCTCTGTCCTCTCTCCCCCTCCCTCCCTGCCTGTCAGCTGTGTGTGTGTGCGTGAGCTTCCCCTCCCCTCCTGCAGCTAATAGTAATTTTAACTTAAAAAAAAAAAAAAAAAATGTACTGCCAGCCCTCTCTTGTATCCAGCCATAACATGCAGTGTATGTGTTTGTGGAAAACTAAGAATCTAAATACCTTTTTTTTTTCAGATATTTATAATCAATATCTTCAGGCTGGTCATGTGATTCCTGGCCGTTCTCCGCCCCCATCTAAGGGCTACAGTGGGAGGGGCTGAGAGGCCAGCACAGCGGTCACGTGGCCTCCCGGCTTACGTCAGCGGGAGATCTCGGCCCCTGCCACTGTAACCCTGGATTGGAACAGAAGAGCGGTCAGGAGTCACTTGAGTGGCCTGAAGATATCTGGAAAAGAGGTATTCAGAAGCTTTGTTTTACACAAACCCATACAGTGTGCGTTATAGCTGGATGCAAGAGAGGGGCTGGCAGCATAATGCAGCCCAAGGTTGCAAACACTTTAAAGTGTTACTAAACCCAGGACCCTGCATTCATTATATCTGGTCTCCCACAGTACACAGAACATGGAAATGCAATTATTTTAGTAAATATAAACTTCTAAATACCTTTTCTCATCAGCAGTGTATAGCAGTCTTATAACTTCTATCAGTTCCTAGTTAAAGCTTGTAGGAGGGGTTTTCATTCTACTCTGATTGTCCTAAGAGGCTGCCTGACCCTCTGTCTGGACAGTGCTGATTGGCCTGGTGCTGATCAAATGCACCCCACAAGAAAAAAAAACCTCTAGCAATACACACCAAACTGAGCATGTACAGATTCCCCCCAAGGCTCTGTACTGTCAGGAGATGAATTGGGGACAGTGGAAGAAGGGGAGGATCAGAGAAGACCGGATCAAACGGCCTTTTTACACAATACAGATGATTAACACCTTAGGTTCTACAGTGTGTATAACCAACATGCTTTACTGCATATACAGACCGATTTTACTGTTGTGGGTTTAGTAACACTTTAAATCTTCTCTTGTGTGCTCACCCCTGCACAGTAACTCCTCATAGAATTGAATTGGGCTGTACTCTTAGCATCTCTGCTGTAGAAACACACTTCATCTCAGGTCTGTGAGGATGATTGTGCTTTACTGCTCCTTGCACAATGCAAGCATATGGGGTTGATTTACTTAAAGTAGCTGTAAACCCGGAAAAAAAAAAATTACTGACACTTCTACCTTGTACAGGAGAGGATATCTTCTCCTCTGTGCCCAGTCTTGCCACAAAGAGTTAATCCAGCTCTGAGCAATGCTCTTAGCTTTTCCAGTAAGAGAAAGACCGACCTGTGCTTTGTGAGTGACAGATCATTTTCACACCCCCCCCCACCCACCGAGCTTCAGCAAAGAGACACCCACTGATTCCAGTGCTTTGCAATGCTGCTACTGCTGAAGGGGGTGACATTTGCAGGAGGCTTGCATGCATATATACATTAATATTGTGCCATTTATACTGGGTATGTGGTGGGTTTACATCCACTTTAACCACTTCAGCCCCGGAAGGATTTCCAGCTTTAGGACCGGAGCCCTTTTTGCGATTCGGCACTGCGTCGCTTTAACTGAAAATTGCGCGGTCGTGCGGCGTTGTACCCAAACGAAATTTGTGTCCTTTTTTTTCCCCCCACAAATAGAGCTTTCTTTTGGTGGTATTTGATCCCCTCTGTGTCATTTCTGATCTCCGCTATAAACAAAAGAAGAGCGACAATTTTGCAAAAAAACCCAAATTTCTTACTTTTTGCTAGAATACAAATCCAAAAAAAAATATAAGAAAACATTTTTTTTCACCGTTTTTGGCCGATTTTATATTCTTCCTCATATTTGCGATAAAAAAATTGCAATCGGCGTTTATTGATTGGTTTGCGCAAAAGTGGTCGCGTTTACGGATGATAATTCATTTTTGGTTTTTTTTTTTTTTTTTTTTTTTACTAGTAATGGCGGCGATCTGCGATTTTTAGCGGTACTGCGATATTGCAGTGGACATGTCGGACATTTTTGACACTTTTTTGGGACCATTGGCATTTATACAGCGATCAGTGCTATAAAAATGCACTGATTACTGTGTAAATGCCATTGGCAGTGAAGGGGTTAACCTGCAGGGGGCGCTCTAAGGGTTAAGTATGTTCCCTGGGCGTGTTCTAACTGTAGGGGGACTGCCCTAGCTGGGGAAGGGAAGTGGTCACAGCCTTCGTATACAGGAAGGCTGTGATCACAGCCCTTCCCCCTTCACAGAACGGAGGTCCGTGTTTACATACACGGACCTCCGTTCCTTCGCTCCGGGGGGGCCATCGCGGGTAGCCGGCGGCAATCGAAGCCGCCGCACCCGCTCCCTGGCCCTCCCCGAACACAGTGCCAGCAAAACTGCTGTTTTTTTTTCGTATTCCTTGCACTTGATTGGGTATTCTTTGCAAAGTGAAATTTTACCACATTCACCAAGCTTTAGGAAAAGCTGCAAAGTGCAACTTCTCTTGTGAAGCGTACAGCCTATTCGCCGGTAGTAAATCAGCCCATATGTGTTTGTGTTGAGATCTGTGGAATCCCTGCGTGGCTGGTATCCTATCTCAGCAGCTAATATGCAGGGAGTCTGATTGATTGCAGTTCAATTATGAGCGCACTCTAATGGCCAATCTACATATTTCTATATTTAAAGAACTATTGTGTAAAGTATTGTGATCTGGTAACTGAAGGTGACTTATCCATGTAATGAGCTGTCTGAATGCCCAAAAAGTAACTGTATTTGATAGGATGCAGGGCCACCCACGTCTCAAATTTCTTCCAATTCAGAGGGAATCTGGGAAGTCGTCTTACATTCATTAGTTAAACATTTTTGTGCTTTTACTTACAATTTACTGTTTTTTCATTTCCTGGTTTCTTGAGGCCTTGGTGATGTAACCAGTGCCTCACAGATGCATCCTGGGAACTTCCTGTCACATGTTCCAAGAGGCAGACCCAGTGTTCTAGCAGAGTTCCGAGAAGTAGAGGAAGATGGATTCATCTGCCCTTAGTAAAAATGGCCACTGTGAGGGGGG
>BLSH010335836.1:2618403-2631379 GCA_018402905.1 Glandirana rugosa
GTATGGAAAGCCTGTAATTACTTAGAAGTATGTTTTTGTAGATTGCCATTGTTTAAAAAGTGCCTTTGTTGTTTTTTTTTCGTAAGGATAAAGTTCCTCTTTGCACCTATGACTGGGATGTGCAATAAAAGTGGCAGTCATTTGCAGAGGAGAGACATTAGTGGCTTCTCACATGAGATCTGTGAATCTGACACTGTAAGCCCTCATTCACAGTGATGTGCTTGCCCGGCTGGTGCAGGGCTGTGTTTTGTCGCATGGGGATGCACAGTCTATTGTCAGGTCTATTGGGAAGCAACGGCTGCATGATCACAGCAGCTGCTAACCAAAATGACATCTGTGTGTTGCACGGCCCTGATCGCACCATGGGTAAATTTGGGGACATACACCTGTATCCACATGGATGTCATATTAGCACACAGCCACGGAGTCACAATAGACGAGAATGGGACTAGCCACATGGCGATGCACAGAAAACCTACCTGCATGGGGCATGCATGCCATCGTCCCATGTGAACCCGGCCTTAGCAGAATAGTTACAAAATACATGTTCATCATGGGGGACCTTTTGTAAGGCATTATTCACTTACAATTGATTTAGTGCAGTGGTGCACTGCATACAAATAACCCATATTGAGGACTGTGCCATTTTATCTATTGCTTCAAACTACATACAGTTAGGACCATATTTGGACACAGGCACAATTTTCATACTTTTGGTACTATATGCCACCAGAATAAAATTAAAACGAAGCAATCCAAATGAATTTGAAGAGCAGACTTTCAGCTTTAATTCAAGGGGTTGAACATAAATATCAAGTACAAATTTTAGGAACTGCAACCATTTTTATACACAGCCCTACCCCCCCCCCCTATTTAGGGGTTCAAATGAAATTGGACAAATTAATATAATCATAAATAAAATGTTTATTTTTAATATTTTCTTGAGAATCCTTTACTGGCAAGGACTGCCTGAAGTCTGGAACCCATGGACATTACCAAAGACTGGGTTTCTTCCTTTTCTGATGCCTTGCCAGGTTCTAACTGCAGCTGCCTCTAGTTGTTCTTTGTTTGTGGGTCTTTTTGCCTTTAGTTTTGCCTTCTGCAAGTGAAATGTATGCTCAATTGGGTTGAGATCAGGTGATTGACTCGACCATTGTAAAATATATCAATTATTTTCCTTCAAAACGCTCCTGGGTTGCTTTTGCAGTGTGTTTTGGATCATTGTCCATCTGTACTGTGAAGCACCGTCCAATCAACTTTGCTTCATTTGACTGAATCTGGGCTGACAGTATATCTCTAAACACTGCAGAATTCATCCGGCTGCTTCGGTCTCCTGTCACATCATCAATAAACACCAATGACCCAGGGCCACTGGAAGCCATGCATGCCCATGCCATCACACTGCCTCCACCATGTTTTACAGATAATGTTGTGTGCTTTGGATCATGAGCTGTTCCAAGCCTTCGCCACACTTTTTTCTTCTAGTCATTCTGGTACAGATTAATCTTAGTTTCGTCCATCCAAAGAATGCTTTTCCAGAAATGGTCTGGCTTATTTAGATGTTTTTTGGCAAAGTCTAATCTGGCTTTTCTATTCTTCAGGCTTATGAATGGTTTGCACCTTGTGGTAAACCCTCTGTATTTGCTCTTGTGAAGTCTTCTCTTGATTGTAGACTTTGACAATGAAACGCCCACCTCCTGGAGAGTGTCCTTCACTTGTCTGGATGTTGTGAATGGGTTTTTCTTTACCATAGAGAGGATCCTGCGATCATCCACCACTGTCATTCCGTGAATGTCCAGGCCTTTTTAGGTTGCTGAGCTCTCCAGTGTGTTCTTTCCTCAAAATGTACCAAACTGTTGATTTGGTCACTCCTAGTGTTGCTGCTATCTCTCTAATGGATTTGTTTTGTCTTTGAAGCCTTACAATGGCCTGTTTCACTTGCATGGGCAGCTCGTTTGCATTTGGAATCTATTCCTGTGAACCTGCATTCAAATACCACACTTAAGGCCCGTACACACGGTACAATGGTTGTACAACTACGGTCGTGCAACAGACCGTTAGTATGCGCGATTACAACAGCCGATGGTCGTACAACAGAAGTTGGATGCGTAGACTAGAAAACTTTGGTTGTACAACAAGTGGTTGTACAACTGTTGTATCGTGTGTACAGAGACGTTGGGCCAACAAAGTTGTATGTGCAAAACAGGCATGCTCAGAAGTCGGGTACACCTGGAGGTGTCTGTTAGTGTAAACCTATGTTCCTAATTCACAAATCATTCACCTGAACTTCCTCTTTATACACTCGTAACACGTCACTACGTTCGGCAAGGTCGTACGATCACTTAGTGCATGTCAGTACGCGAGACACAACAGCCAACATACGATTTTGGACGTCCGGTTGGACGACCTTCGCACCGTGTGCACAAGGCATTAGGATCAACTCCAGACCTTTTACCTGCTCACACCTGGCCATGAAACCGCTTTTGATTCAATTGTCAAATTACTTTTGATCCCTTGAAAAAGGGGGGTGGCTATTAAGAGCTGTAATTCCTAAACCCTTCCTCTGATTTGGATGTACATACCCTCAAATTAAAACTGAGAGTGTGCACTTTCAGCCCATATTGATTATATAACTACAGCTTGAATATGTTTTGGTAAATACCTGAATAAATCTAAAATTGGGCCTGTGTCCAAATATATATGGACCTAACCTATGAAGCTATATGCAGTGCACCTGCATACCAAATTGCATGAACAAGGCCTAAGGGCCGGTTCACACTGTAGCGAGGCGGAGCGGCGCGATGCGGCGCTCCAGGCGATCTCAAAGCGGCTTGCTAGGAGACTTCTATCATAGAAGTCAATGCAAGCCGCCTGAGATCGCCCTAAAAATAGTGCAGGGACCATTTTTCTAATGCGGAGCGAAGCGATTCGCTCCTATTAGAACGGTCCCATTTGCACAGCATTGAGGCGAATTGTCAGGCGACTCAAGACGCCTGACAATTCGCCTAGATGTGAACGGGGCGCGAAGTCGCGCCGCTCCGCCCCGCTGCAGTGTGAACCGGCCCTTAGAGAGAAAGTTATAGCTGAAAGTTTTTCAGCCAGTAGCCCATTGTGCCCTTGAGAGAAGAGGAGCAGTTTAGCCATTTTCATTAAAGTATACCTGTTATGTGAAAAGGGAAAATATCTTTTACCAAGAGGCTCATTTAATGGCATTCACGCACACTGTGATTAGTATTCCAATGCTAGGTTCATACCTGGCGTATTGTGAACGCGTTTTTTTTTTTTTGCACATTTTAACACAGAAGCACACCAAAGAAGCTCCTGTACCTTTTTTGAGCATTGAGCTTTGCACATTTTTTTTACAGCAAGTTTTGGCTTCCATGGAATGCACAGGTGTGAATTGAAGTGGTAGTAAACTGCTGCAATAAAAAAAACAAAAAACTTTAGCACATTCTGTAATACTTACCTTAAAATGAAGCCCGCCAGCAGCGCGATGAACTGCTGAGAGGGCTTCCACCTTCCCCCATTCTTCCATCCAGGTTCGTGGACACCGGGAGCCGCAATGACATCACTCCTGCGCATCCGCGTGGGAGCCCTCACTTGCGGCACATCCAGGGTGAATATCGTAAACGGTGCACATGTACCTGTAGGTAAAAAATCACAAAGCAGACTTTACTATTGCTTTAAGTTAGAGACGGTTCATACTGAATTGCACAGGAATGTGGTCATCATTCATTTGAATTGGCTGAAATCGCACTGGATCACACCAAAAGTAGTGCATGCACCACTTTTTAAGAATGCACTGCAACCTGATCGCATGGTTCTGCGGTACCTTGTGATTCAGTGCAGGAAACGCACTGAGTTTGCAATTTGTGGGATGTTAGGATTACATTGACGCCCGCACCAGTTCGCACACCCAGTTTTGAATGCAGTGCGGGAAATGCACACAGAAAGCCGGTTTTCCACACTGCGTCACACACACACGGCCCTTACTGTCTTTTTTTTTTTTTTCCCAGACACTATAAAAAACTTTTTCCAGAACACTAGAAATAAAACATTCATAAAAAAAATAAACTAAATATTAAGAAGAATGAGTTTATAGGCAGAATGGCAGTTCTCTAGCCATCGTCTATGGACTTCAGGTTTGTAAGAAACGTATATACTAGACGCTGTTTAAAAATAATGTCCCTGTGCAGATTGATATCATCTGTAGAGAGCAGAAGGAGAAATGTGAGACGAGGTTTCCGGTTGTCGTTCTGGAATCCGAGGGGTAACGCAGTAAGGAAATTACTATTATTATTATTACAGGGCTAGACATAAGATATAAAAGTTAGGGATAATAGCAGTTTTTATTGGCATTGAATAACTATATTTTCAATGGAATGTGCATTGCTAAGATGCTTAAATCATTTGCCACATTGTCAGCTTCCACTATTCAAACCACATCTGTCAGATGGACAAGTGATCCTGAAAATGTATATATCATACATGTTTACCCCTTCCATTGTACTGAATACTCCTGAGGACGTGATAGCCAATCATGGGGCAAACTGCCCAACAGACACAAAGTAGTCCTCTAATTTTTTTTTTTTTTTTTTTTTTTTAATGAACATGTTTCTGCTTAATCTGGTAGTATGCTGATAATTAGAAACTATGGTTTTATGTACATTTTTTTTCTTTTTATACTTTTTCAGTTGTATTATTTTCTATATGTAGACAAGGTTTTTTTATACAGTATGTAGCCATGATGACCGAAACCTTTAAATACATTAGTCTCATTTACACTTGCGGTTGGGCGTTGGTAAGACTGGCCATAGAGGGAGCAAATGTCAACCCCCGTTTGTACCTTAGTTAATCAACTGTGATACATTTAGCGTGCCCATATATGATTTTGAATCTCGGCTGGTTCCTGTCGCATTTTTACCACCCCCTCAACCACTCGACCTTTAGCTGAGCGGGGGTGTACGCATGCTGTGGCCACATTATACCCCCTGTCGTGCTTGGCGCACACCACCATCCATTGAACGCAACCTATTCAAGTGAACAGGGCCCAGCTGCAACCACCGGCGTAGTATTCTTTTTCGGCGTAGTATTCTGGAATTTAGAGAGTTAAAACAGGCGGTGAGAAGGTTATATAGCTCCTCTTCACCACTGGTCAAATGCTCTCTGAAGAGTGACCCGAATGCAGATCACTCTTCAGGGAGCAAAGCAAGTATAAATGAGGCCTAAGGGTGTGAATAAGGTTTAGGAGGACAGTATTTATTTTTATGAGCTCAAGAACACAGGGACAATAAAACTTAAGGGTAGAAGTGTGCAATTCAGTGTTTGGATAGTGGCGGTGGGATCGAGTCTGGGAAGGATTGAGTGGATATGAAGCTTTATATTTTATGAATCTGCAAACAGAGTAGTAATAAAAAGTATTCTTTTACTTGAATAGCAGTCTATGCTTTGAACAGACTTCCAGCACAGGCAGTCCACAGTAAAATATTCACTGTTAAATTGAAACGTAGGCTAAATAGAGGTTTATCTTTGGTATAAAATGTAACAAAAAAAAAAAAAAAACATAAACCCTTTTTTTTACATAAGCATTTAATACTTGACAAAGGATTCCCAGTGCACTATGGGCTATCCAAAGAGACAGGATGGCTGTAGCTGTCTGTTTTGAGGCATACTTTGATGGAAACCTTAAGGCTCCATTCACATCTAGGCGTTTTTCTGCTCTAAGCCTCAGCTCTAAAAACACACAACAATCCCACTCATTTCAATGGCCCCTGTTCAAATCTGAGCGTTCTCTCACCTAAAGCAAAATGCCTGTTGCTCAAAAAGTTAATGAGCTTCATTTTTGGCAGATTACAGGCATTTTACTGCTTTTACATTGGTGACCATTGAACTTTAAAACATCTGCACAAAAACGCTGTAAAAACGCTCAAAAACTCCTGTAAAATAGCAATGCCTAGATGTGAACGGAGCCTAAATGCAACATTCCAATTATAGATGTCACTCCACTGACTTTTTCACATTTGTATAAATTTGAGCTATTGAGCTCTATAAACAAGAAAGGAGCTTAGCACTCCTTCCACTGACTGGTTCATAGACTCAAATTCATGTGCAATATTTCATATTTACTTTTATTTCCAAAACAATTTTTTTTGTCCCGATCATAACGATATGAATAATGATATGAAGAAATGCATTGCGCTCCTGAATGCTGTTGTGGGGTGCTAACATACAGCAGCTTTGTGTATGGAGTGGTGTCAGCCCTGCCCAGTTGCTGAGACGCTCAAACAATCCCATTACCCTCATCTCTACTTCATGGACAAGTTATTCTGTAGTCCAAGACCTAAAACTAAGAGGATGAATTCTACTCCTTGAGATTAACGCAGGATAGTTTAGAATTTTTGGCATGGTCAACCGGTATGTTTTGCAGTTACTGAACTTGTATAACAAAATGCTTTCAGTGGTATATTTAACAATATAGGAAAAAAGGAAGCAAATGAGAGAAGTTCATTGTTAAGGTTTACATATCCCTAAATCTGTTCAGTCCTCTGCTATATCAATCATACCATGCTGTATTTTTTGGGCCTCCTAAGACTCCATTATTCTTCCTTGTGGCTCTTTGACAGGTTAGCAGTCTGTCTGAATAAGGTCCCAAATGGTCCATTAAGCCATTAAAGAGGTTTAGAGTCAGAAAGTGGAAAAGCTTTTACATTCCTCTTATGCTGATTGGTGGAGGTCTCCTCTCTACGACCTCCATCGGGTAGTAGTTTTTAGCTCTTAGACTACCATCATTGTGTATTGCTTGGCTTTGTTCCGTGCAATGTAGACCAGTCACGCAAACCAATTACTTTTCAATGAGTTTTTTCAAGACTGGGCTGTGCCAAATAAAGCTGAGCAGCTCTCCTGCTTGCAGCACTGTTAGTACAGATGGGGAAAGAACATAAATAGTTATGTAGTTGTAATGTGTTCTTGCATGTTAAAGTTGTAGTTGACACACAAAAAAAACAGTTTGGTTAGTGCAGCCCTTACAAAGATAGTTCAGACTCGGCATCTCTGCACTTATGGGCATCATTTTAAAGCAGAGCATTGCGATGTGGGTGGACTTATCTTTGCACTGTTACAAAGTTGCTATGGCTGTAGACAGTAGATGTTGGATCAACAACTGGTCCATCCACTAAAATATTCATCTATCATTGTGGAAAGGCAATAGGGATCATGTTTGCACATACTGTCTGGTGGTCTTGTTCACTGATGCAGACAGATTGGGCCTTCAACATCAGGGATTTTTTACACAAGCGGCATTCTACCGCTCTTTTGATTAGCCGTTCATGGTGGACCGCTTTTGAGAGGGGCAGTTAAGCAGCAGCTGCCAGGCATTTTCAGAAGCAGTCATGTTAGGCAGTGGGGCTCCCTATAAAATGTGACCTGTTGTATTAATTTTGCAGCCCCCCAACCACAGCAGTGTGTACCAATAAGGTCGCCCGCCATGAGACCTTGTGGCTTGACAGTCGGGGTGGCTAAACCACCTATAAATGGATCTAAACCCTAATTGGGTGACTGTTTGCTAATGTGTTAGGCCTCATTCACAGGGGCATATATAAGTGTACACCCATGTGAAAGCCCTGCACAAGGGTTAAGTGCATCCACATGTATGCAGTCCCATTTGTGTCACCTGGGACACAGCTGCGCCACCCAATTTGACATCCGTGCAGGTTTGGGCCCCTGAGCGCACATAATCTACATTTGGGGCCCACACGAATGTTAAATTGGGAGCAGTGACTGTGTTCGCACGGGATTTAAATCACTAGTAAAAAGGCCTGATTTAAATCAACTCAATTTAAATCATAATTTTTAAAGAGCAACTATCACCTCTGTTCCTCAGCAGCTCCTCCTCTGACCCGCTGTTAACTCTCCAACAGTCCCATTCACTTTAATGGGAGGGCTGGTAATGCAGCAGTGACACAACAAGGTGAGGGACGTGTCAGCAGCAGGTGAGTGGATGGCCTCTAATAGGAGCTGCCAGGATAGATCTGAAATGACCGGTACGCTTTAAATGTAAGGACTTATACTTCCTGGTAGTTAGAATCTTTAATATTTGCAAACAAAATGAAGGTTTCTTATTTAGAATAATAAGCTGTCAGGTTAGAAAAATGGCAATATCAGAAATCAGTCGTACGTGAACTTTGTTTTATCTCATGGTTACTGTGAAATTGTGTGAATGCATCAATGCAGTGCATGTTATTGCCGCTTGCAGAGCTTGGATTCATTGAATGAGTTTACCAAAAATGATATTGCAGAATATACAGCCTCATACTACATAACTAAGCTCCATTTCATGTTGAATAAACTAAATTATTAATGTATCCTAAATAGAAAACTATCTTTAGATAGATTTTTACACCAAAAGCATTTTATTAAAATGAATATGATGAAAATCAAAATCCGATTTAAATTAAAAAAAAGTTTTGTTTTTTTTATTTAGAAAAAAAAAAAAAATCAATGATTTTTATCCACCCTGCAGGCAATACATGTTCCTCATGTGGGTGTATGCATGTGTGAACAAGACAATGTGCCAGAGTGTACCATAAAGTACATTTTTACCGCAATGATCTGTGTACTCCCCACTTTCAGAATACAATATTGGATTCCCCCATTCACCTCGATTGTGTGGCTGGGGGAATTGGTTCAGGTTTTTTTTTTTCTCAGGACAGCCCAGTGGCAACATGACAATGCATCGGTACAACTTCTAAACAGTTGTCACTCAATTGCAGGAAGTGCCGGAATGAGGACATTCATAGTAGGATAACCAGATATTATTTTAATGAAAGCTGGAGATTTAGTAAGATTAAGCACCACTTTTGAAACTGTATTAAAATGCGAAAATGTATATTAGACTTTAGTGATTGAGATAAAGCTGAAGTTTAGGTATGGCCTGTTTTAAATGGTTACAGCAATGCAAGTGTGTATATGCCTCATCTATGTGGAAGATGGAAATCACTGTAGTAAACACCACTACTACAGTCATCTCCACTTGCTTCTGGGTCCTGTGCTGAGCAAATGCCTTGCTGCATTGTGAACACAGGAGGTTGCTTGCTTGAAACGGACGCCATTCAGGGAACACTTAGCAATTTCTCAATGTATACAAAGCTTTTTCTGATTGGACATGATGGCATGGTGGGATGTGACATCACAATCTCCACCTCATCCAATCAGGTAACACTTTCCATTTAGCAAAGGGCAGATAGTTGGCATGGGACTTGTAAACTGGCAGCAATTGCAGTGATAATGATGTCTACTACAGTGATTTCCAGCTTCCTCAGAGATCCTACAGGTATGATACATACGTACTTGCACTGATCCAATCTGGACCAATATAAATATACAACAATTGCCAATTTGCCACACCTAAACTTCAGCCTCAAAGGTTCTGTTTTTTAAAAAATATTTTTCAAAATAAGAAACATGTTATACTTCACACTTCTGTGCAGCGGTTTTGAACAGAGTGGCCCCGATCCTCCTTTTCTCGGGTCCCTCAGCAGGGCTCCTAGATCCTCCCCGCATTGAGTGCCCTGACGGACAAGTGCTCTCCATGGGGTCACCTATGCGGGCGCGCTCCCGTGTCCTGCTGCTGCATCCATTGACACAGACAGCAGAACTTTGCCCCGCCCCCGGCTCCCACGTCATTGGATTTGATTGACAGCAGCGGCCTGCGCTGCTATCAATCAATCCAATCAGGACCCGAGACACCAGCTGGAGCTGGTGTGCTCGTCCCCGGCGCTGGAGAGATCTGGCTCAGGTAAGTATTAGGGGGGCTCTGGGGGCTGGTGCATCACAGGAGGTATTTCACCTTTAATGCAAAGAATGGGGTTTACAACCCTTTTAAGCCTCGGTTCACACGGGTGTGACATGCTCTCACAAGTCGGATCCATGTCACATAACATGTCAAATTTAAATGGTTTCTCTATGAGAGCCATCTTAACTGATCCGATACAGGTCGCTCTGACTTTTGAAAAGGTCCTTGCACTACTTTGGTCTGACTTTGCTACAACTCCAATGCCACAGTGTGTAAAATGTCACATCAGTCGTATCCCAAAGTTGCACTGAAAGTCACACAGCTTTGGAGTTGGGCTAATGTGAACCAGGGCTCAGGCTTGATTCACACTGCTGGGACATGGGATCTGACTTGTGAGACCCCAAGTCGCATGACATATTAAATTCAATGTTTCCCTGTGAGAGCTGTCTTAACCGATACTACAAAAGTCGCTCCGACTTTACAAAGTTCCTGCACTACTTTGGGTGCGATTTCAGCCATTGTACAGGCTCCTAAATAGCATCCAAGTCGGATGGAAGTCATAGGGCAAAATTGCAGGCCCTTGCCGTCACAACAGTGTGAACCAAGCCTAATATTTACTTCTAAGATTTTAGTGATTGGGTTTAGATTTCCAGAGAAAAATGCAACATGCTGCAGAACTGATATTCTGTATTTTTCCTGCAGTCCCTGGGGACCTATAAATCATCCATGACTACCAAAGGTTAACCTTTGAAAAGAGCCAGTTTAGGTTACGATACCTGATCTCATTTATGTTCTCCTTAGCAGTGTTTGACAATGGTATGTACATTACTTCTGTATTGAGAGGAAAATGTACTTTCTTTTATATAACACTCTTTGCCGTCCCTTCCCCCAATGCTCACACTTCACCTGCTGGAATCATCACTTCCTGACACTTGCGTAACTATAATTTGTTACCTTGTCAGTTAATTTGTTCTTGGATAATTGTCACTTGCAGGAAGAGAGCGCGTTTTGTATCGGGTTGCCATTGTAATTTTATGTGTACTTTTTTCCCCCAGACAAAACCTATATTCTTTACAACCCAAGTCTATACTGGTTTGCTGTAATTGTATAGGGGTTAAAACTGAATTCCAGGCAGACATCGAAGTACACAGGTGAAATACACATATTTGCTAAAAAAGGTAGGTGCGCTACTATACTACAACAAGTGATAACTGATAATCAAGGACACACCCTAGTGTCACAAAGCACATATAAACACCAATGTCATACCATCTGAAAATAAATATGAAAGCAATCAGAAGATCAAGGTGTCCATGCAAATCCCTTCTCCATACCCTCTCCTCTTACCAGAGCTTTTGGATCTCCAATAATCGAGATCACACACGCTTGTTAATATCAATGGACTCAGCACTCACAATGGAGGAAGGCACTAATTCTCGGGTGATGGAAGTGGTGATTCTTTTCCAGTTGAAGCCTGTGACTATCTGTGATGTCATCCTGCACAAGCAGGCTGGTGTGGACCGCCATCATGCCTTGTCTGGTTTTATACTGATTTTAAGAAGCTTCAATGTAAGTGTATACTTTGTTTTTTAATAAATACTTGGAAACATATTACACCATGGCGCTTCCCTCTTCTTTCCGCATACTTTGAGAGTATTTTCACTGGATCTCCTAACCCATGGTGTCGTGGAAATTATTCTTTTGGAATCCTCACCGCCATCACCCGGGAATAAGTGCCTTCCTCCATTGTGACCGCTAAGTTTATTGAGATTAACAAGCGTGTGTGATCTCTATTATTGGAGATCCAATAGCTCTGGTAAGAGGCGAGTGTGTCTGGTGAAGGGATTTTCATGGACACCTTGATATTCTGATCGCTTCTTGGAATATTATTATTTTTATCAGTTTTTTTATTCTTTGCCAGCTTTTCACCATCACTTGGGTGTTATCAATATTTCTCTTATATTAAAGTGGTTGTTAACCCACCACTACATGTTGCTATAATCCACTCTCTATTACTGTAATGTCCCCCTGTAACTGTCCTTTATGTAAATAACATTGTATATATACCTTGTATACAGAGCGCTCATCAGTGCTGATTGAGCTGTCACTTATCTCCTCTCTCTGCCTGACCGACATATGCAGTGGGCGGGGCCGGGGTTTCCCCTCTGATGTTGGGTAGGAGAGGAGGAGAGAGGGGGCCCCGCCCACTGCATATGTTGGGCAGAGAGAGGAGACAAGCGGCCGTCAGCGCCGATGAGCTCTCTCTTTATACAAGTTATGTACGCTATTTACATAAAGGACAGTCACAGGGGTCATTACAGTAATAGAGGATTATACTAAAACATCAATGATTTGAGCAGCGGGACATGAGGGGGCGGTGCGGGCACGGAGCTGTGTGGGGGGGAGGGGTGGAGCAGACAGGAGACATAGCGCAGGCTGCAGATGACGGAGACACGTACTGACTCCGATATCACAGATTGGCAGCCATGATATTTTAGAGTCAGTGCAGAGAGGGGAGGGCAGAACCTGGCAGGATCTGCCAGGTATTACAGGTGATCCAGGGGGCCAAATGACAAAGCACAAGCGCTGTGTTGTATAACATGCTTTAAGGGAACAGGATCTTTATTTAATTTTTTTTGGGTTAACAAACAAGTTTTTTTTGGACTTGCCTGTCGACACTGTTTTGATACATTAACCGCCTCAGGACCGCCCACCGTCAAATGACGGCGGAGCGGTCCTGCTCTCACAGCGGGTGGACGTCATATGACGTCCTCCCTTTAAGCCGGGATTGCGCGCGATTGGGCGCGCGCATCCGACACGCCGACACCGACAGGGGTGAACAGCCATTGGTTATGGCTGTTCACCACGTGATCGGCCGTGACGAAGTCACAGCTGATCACGAATGGCACGCCCGCCGTTCGCACGGCGCATGCGTGCGATCGGGAGCGCGCTGCGCGTGCGTGTCGGTGGTGGCGTGTTCCTGGGGAACACTGCCTGTCACCGACACAGGTATCAGCCGCCGGCTGGCGGCTGATACCTTGTGATCGGCTGTGATCTACTTCACAGCCGATCACATGTAATGTAAACAGAGCGGTAACTCACTGTTACCAGCTCTTCTCTCCTCACACAGAGTCCAGTGTGAGGAGAGAAGAGCTGGGATCAGTGAGTTACTGATCTGCAATGTAA
>BLSH010335836.1:2640478-2655431 GCA_018402905.1 Glandirana rugosa
GTCGTAAAAATTGTAGTTTCGCCTCAAGGGGTGACAAAAAACAAATAATTTTCAGTCGTCGATGTTTTTCACATCGACGAAGGCGGCCCCTCCCTCCTGGCAATCTTCTGGGACACGTCACAGGTCCCAGAAGATTGCCTGGCCACTAGGAATGCGCAGCGCAACTCGCGCATGCGCAGTGGGTGCCCGGCTGTGAAGCCGGGCTGGGTGCCCACACTAGGAATGGCGGGGCCGTCGGGAGGAGCGGAGAGACGAGCGAGGCTTCAAGAGCAGCCGTCGCTGGACCGGGAGACAGGTAAGTTACTGTTTATTAAAAGTCAGCAGCTACACTTTTTGTAGCTGCTGACTTTTAATAAACAAAAAACAGTGGGGAACTCCGCTTTGATGTTAAAAATGCTGCATGCATGCAGGGCTTGTGGCTTTTTGCAGAAGGTGCTGTGTAGAACCTGGGATTTTCTATGACCTCTTGGTGTAAAGTGATATTAAAGCCATTTTTTTGTGTGTATGTAAAAAGATGCTGATAAGCAGGACTTGCATGCTTTCATTCTTCAATATTTATCCACTGTGCTTGGTTCTCTGTCCCCCAGGTGAGCCGCATGACTTCAGGTATGTGGATAATCCCTGTGCTTGCCAGGACCTATGGAGTCTCAGCCGAGTCTCTACTTTTTTGTGGGTTCCTGTAGGATCTACACACTTACGTACAACCTCTGCACACATAGGCAGCACAAGAGACCTAGAACCAAAGCCACAACTCCCCTACTCCACTTCTATGTTTCACAGCGGTCCCAAGGTCAGCGGGGCTTTGGTTCTGCGTCTCTCATGCGGCACTGGGAGCAGCTGCACATCATTTTGTAGTTTATATTGGAATTGTGCATGAAATGGAGACTTGAGCAGGACTCTATTGGTTTTGGCAGGCACAGGGGACACTAACATAAAGTATCTGAAGGTGGGAAGCGCAGCCAGGGGAAAGGTATGAGATGTAAGCACAGAGGAGAAAAAAAAAAAACAGCAAAAACATTTAAGTTCTGCTATTAACCTCTCATTTTCAAAAAAAGATTTTAATATTACTTTAAAGCGAAATTTTAAAGTGATATTAAAGGCTTTCTTTTTTTTTTTTTTTTTTTTTTTTTTTTTTAATAACAAACATGTTATACTTACCTGCTCTGTGCAGTGATTTTGCACAGAGCAGCTCTGGTCCTCCTCTTGGCACCTCCTTCCTGCTATGTGCTCCCTGAGCAAGCAGCTTGCAATGGGGGCACTCAAGCAGGCTTGTTCACGAGACTCAGCTCTGCGTGTCCATTCATACACACAGCCGTGGCTCAGCCATGCCCCCTCTCTCTCCTCATTGGCTCATTGGCTGTGATTGACAGCAGCAGGAGCCAACAACAGAGTATACAGAGAGCCGAGGCAGAGTTTTGTTTTTTTTAACATCATTTTTGTAAATGTAAATGAGATTGTACAGTCAGATTGTATTGTGTTTGGCAATTCTTGGTATATGATTATGTTCTTTTATTTACTTAATGACAGAGCATATCATTGCACAGAACAGTATGGAGCCTACCAGCTTTCTTTTGTCTTCTCATTTGATTGACAGCTGCATAGAAAACAGCTGATTAAAGAGCAAGAGACTTGGAGGATTACAGGGAGGATAGAATCATCCTATTACACGCCTGGTTCCTGGCTAAGAATGAAAATAAATCCTACAGAGAACTTCCTGTGAAAGATTGATTACATCACTTCCCGCAAACAGTCTCTTAAAGATGGTATATAAATAGTATAATATATGGCTAATTCAGATGGTAACCCTGATGTGCAAGTATGCATGCATACACAATTTTTTAACTTGCAATTTCAAATTATTTGCATTAAAAATAGAAAATAAAAATAAAAAAAAAGTTAATAACTAGCACCTGCAAGCTCCAAAAGCTTCTATCCAGAAAAGTGTCCATATGTTGGAAAATGTCACAGCAGTCATTGTTTTCTCAGAAAATAGCATCTTTGGTGGGACGAAGTGTATATTGGCCAAGTTGGGTAGAAATCTTGCTGGCAGTCCCAGTGTTTCTAATGAGGAGGGCAGATTTTTACTCTCTTTAGTTCTGAGAGATCAGGCTATATATGTCGCCCAGATATCCATTATAATAGGTATAGATGCGTCTTGGAACACAATGATCCATGTATGTGCAGCTTTACGTTTAAAAGCAGAGCGGAGCTCAGTCTGGTCATAATTTTACTTTATAATTGCTAACGCGTATTTGTACCTTGTGCCAAGCTGCAGTGTCAATTGCGGAGTATCTGTGAGTAATCTTCTGGCAGGAGGAGTCCTTTTTTTTTTTTTTTTTTTCCTAATGAATTCAGGAGGTGACAACATAGTTTGTACTCTGAGTCAGACTGCAGAGATGACTATAGAGTCTCCAGAATGTATCATATCGTAGATCTGCAGAATATAGCATATCAGAGATCTGCAGACTGTAGCATAACGTACATCTTCAGGATATAGCGCACGTCTGAAGGCTGTATAATATCATAGATCTGCAGAATGAACAAGGAAATGCCATTTATTGATTGACTACAACTCCCAGCATGCTACTTATCAGATGCAGTAGGTCACACCATATCCTATAACAGAAAATTACCACTTTATGGCTCCTTTCACACTGAGGCTTTTACAGACGCTATTTAGCTAAAAATAGCGTCTGTAAAGCGCCTCAAAAATCCCCCCCAATCCACCCCAATGTGAAAGCCCTGATTGCTTTCCCACTGGGGCGGTGCGCTTGCAGGATGTTACAAAAAGTCCTGCAAGCAGCATCTTTGGGGCGGTGAGGGGAACGGAAATATACCGCTCCTCTACCGTCCCTGCCATTGAAATGAATGGCAAGCGATTCCGAAGCGGCTGCACACCGCCTCGGTAGCGCTGAGCGCTGGCACTTTTAACCCCGTTTTAACCCCTTGTGGGGGGTTAAAAGCGTGGCACTCCCATCCGCATAGCGGAGCCATATCGCTGGTAAAACTCTGCTAAAACTAGCAGGGTTTTACCGCGACCGCGGCTGCCGCTTCAGTGTGAAAGTAGCCTGATTGTGAGCTAGAAGCCTGGCCATGGACTTCACATTCAAACCAATCTCTGTGTGCAGATGACCCAGTTCAGTACAGATTTGAACATATAATACATTGGTAAACCATAAAACCCAGGTTTTCAGAATCGGTGCTATAATTCTAGATCATAAAGTGACAGAGCAACAATTTCTATTGTACCTGAACAATTACATTATTATTATTGTACAGGATTTATATAGCGCCAACAGTTTGCACAGTGCTTTACAACATTAGGGCAGACAGTACAATTACAATACAATTCAATACAGGAGGAATTAGAGGACCCTGCTCGTTGGAGCTTACAATCTAGGAGGGAGGGTCAAGTGATACGAATGGGTAATTACTGTGGGGGATGAGCTGATGAAGAAAATAAGTGTATTTGTTAGGTGGAGGCAGGATAGGCTTCCCTGAAGAGAAAAGTTTTCAGGGATCGCCTAAAAGTGGATACATTTGGAGAGTCTGACAGATTGAGCTAGGGAATTCAAGAGGATGGGAGAGGCTCGGGAGAAGTTCTGGAGGTGAATATGGGAGGAGGTGATGAGGGAGCATCACATCACACACAAAAAGTATAATCGTCAGGTTTCCTCCTAATCAATAAATGATCAACATTTACATTTTGGGTAGATTGCCCCTGCATAAACTAAATATTGGCAGATTAAGGATCGAGAGTCCATTACAGCATGAAGAGCCATGTATTTATTTTTTTTGTACTAGCTGTGGGCGTGTCCATCCAGCCAATGCGTATCTATTCACTTATGTAAGCTGCCTTCATGCAGATGCATGCTGGTACAAAAAGATAGACAAATGGCTCTTCACACTGTATGGGACTCTGGCCTGTGTGAATGAGCCCTATGCCTTAAAACTATTTAATCTGCTAAAGTTACAATGATGTAAGATTATGATACTAAGCAACAGAGAAATTAACTTGTTTCTTCCTTAGGGCTCTTTCACGTAGACCTACTCAAGCAGTAAACCTGTGCGATGGTCGTGTTTTGCCTGAAGGGGATGCACAGGTGGTCGTGCATCCACGTGCAAGCAGCCCCATTCATGTCGAACGCAAACAGTTCAGGGACATATCTCACACAAATCTCAAATTGGGAGCAGCAGCTGTGTCCCTGCATGCAAAACGCAGCCCTCGCACATTTTAGTGTGCTTGTGTAAATGAGACCTTGCTTCGTGTGTAGGCAAGCCTATTCATTTCAGTGGGCTGCAATACATGCAAGAAACCTGGTCAAAGTCCCTCACTCTTTCCCCAAAACACCCTGAACCACGTTTGCAGATGCGTAGGGGTGCTATTAATAACCAATGGCACCAGTGCACGTCAGCTAAAGTGCAACGTGTTTCTCTACCTGTCCTGACATGCAAGGGTTTGAACCAAGCCTTATACAGTGCTCAGCATATATGAGTACACCCCTTTTGAAAAAGATTTTAATTAATATCTCCATGAACACAAGAACTATTTCCAAAATGTTGACAAAACTGAGTTTTATAGAACATTGTTTAGCTCATTACATGAAAGTAAGGTTAATAATATAAATTAGATTAGAAAATATTCAGGTTTACTCATATTGGGTGATGCAAAAATACACCCAAAAACAAAAACTACTACATCTAGCATTTTATATGACCTCCATGATTTGTAAGGACAGCACCAAGTCTTCTAGGCATGGAATAAACAAGTTGGCGACATCTTTTTCCGTTCTTTAAGAGCGACCTCTTTTAGAGCCTGGATGCTGGATGGAGAGTGATGCTCAACTTGTCTCTTTAGAACTCCCCATAGGTGGATTGGGTTCAGATCAGGAGACATACTTGGCCACTGAATCACTTCCACCCTGCTCTTTAGAAATGCAACAGTGGCCTTCGTTGTGCACATTTCCAACATGACAATGATCCAAAACACACATCTACCGAGGGCACGGAGTGATGGTAGCATCTTCTCTGTCAATATAGAGCAGTACATCTGTAAATTCATGATACCATCAATGAATTTTAGCTCCCCGACACCAGCAGCACTCTTGCAGCCCCACAGAAGGACACTGACACCACCATGTTTCACTGTAGGCACCATGCATTTCTCTTTGTACTCCTCACCTTTGCAACGCCATACAGTTTTGAAGCCATAATTTCTTTGTGGATGACATCCATGCATGCCAATCCTCTGCAGTGTACGCTGTATTGTGTCACGGGAAATCATTTTCTTTCTCAGGCCTTGACATTTCTCTTCCATGTGGTGCCATTGCTGACTACATGAAATGGGAAGGGGTTTTCTTAAAGTAACACCCTTTTATAATCAACTGTCTGCTGGACACCTGTTTAATGAATAATTAGTCTCGTCTGTATTGAATTCTTGTTAGTTAGGATTTTGTTGTCTAAAATTTAACTTTGCTCCTAAGGCCAGGGGGTTCTGCCTGCAAGAGCATGTCCTGTAAACTCCTGAAAAAGCCATAGTGTGCATGGACACATTGGCTAACATGAAGGGGGAGTTTCCAGGCAGAAAAAAATGAGAGCTCAAAAAAAGCTCAAAAGCCTTTAGGAGCTGAGCTGCAGTGTGTATGAGTTCTACGACTTTCATTGGGGTGCATTCATTTGTGGGAGTATTTTGTATTATAGTGTCACATAGAAAATGTTGATTCTGAAAGGAAAGTAAAGGTTTTCTGACGTGTGTGTGTGCGCATATTTTATATATATATATATATATATATATATATATATATATATACACACACACACACACACACACACACACACACACACACATTTTTCATAAAACCTTTACTTTCCTTTCAGAATCAATATAAATATAAATATATATATATACATATACATTTTTTCTTTTTTTAAGCATACATTTTGAGTTGCATGACCAGTCCAAGCTTTGTTAAAAGCTTACATTAATGATCATCTATAGTGAACTTTTATTTTGTATAGCAGGGTCATAGGGTGATCCACTTGATGATATTTTAATAGTGCAGACTTGCCTCAAGGGCATAGGTGTGTGCGCTGTTATTCACTTGTATTCTCTCCCCATCAATATCAGGCTGCAAGGTCCCATGAAGACCTGTCATAAGTCTGAGCTCAGTGCTGATAAGTGACACTCTGTCCAGGGTGCTGAAGCAGGGTAAGACTGTCAGTTAAGAAAACCTTTAGTTTTTAGTTCATGTGATCCTGTCAGCAAAGTTGTTATATCCATTTTTTGTGTATGATCAGCACTGAGTACATGCAAGAGATGTTACCATCATATTACCACCATGGAGACTGTAACTTGTGCAATGACAAGGACAGAATATAACACAAAAATTGAAATCCCTGGGGGGTTAAGGTGTAGCTTAAGGCATGTCACAGCCGTCAGTCCCAGTGGCAGGAATTGGTAGATTCCTGCTACTGCAATTTGCAGCATGGCTAAACGCTCATGGGAATAGTGCCTTAGGCCCCTTTCACACTTGTGCGACTTTTCCTGCGACTGTCGACATCAGAGTCTTATGACAAGTCGTACCCCATGATTCCCAACCATTCATATCAAGTTGTACCAACTTCAAAGTAGTCCCTGTACTACTTTGGTCCGACTTTGATGCGAGTTGAGGTCCATAGACTTCACGTGTACACAGGCATTCCCTGAAATCGCACCTGCAAAATTGCGTCAAAATTGCACAACTTTCAAGTCGCTGCAGTGTGAAAGGAGCCTTAGGCTGCACTACTACAACAATTCAAGGGTGAGGATTCAGATTATTACAAATACCTATTGGGACTATTAACTACTCAGAGGTATATTATTGGTTTAAGAAAAGGAGATGACCTCCAGGACAAGCACTGCATTATGTCCAAGGTTATATTCCATAGGGTTGCCACCTGGTTGGTCTTTTGCTGGCTTCACTAGTAAACCTAGAATTAGTTGCCTAGAATACCAATCATAAACCGGTATTTTTTTTTCTTTGCCACAAAAGGTGGAAGGTTTAAATTACAGACCTAGGGGCCAGTTCACACCATAGAAAAGCAGGCTGAATCTGTTCCAGATGCTTTTCTGCATGCATGTTTTTGATGCGTTCCAGTGCATTTTTGATACGTTTTTGGTGTGTTTTTGATGCAGTCCACTGCATATTTCCCCCTCTTTTTTTCTTAGCTTTAAATAAGGACATTTGTGTTCCAGTGTATTCCAGTGCAGCATGTTCTACTTTTTTTTTTTTTTTTTCTGGAACCCGAAAGCACTGGAACTGCAAGCATTGGTGTGAAATACGCCATTGAACCATGCTCTTGTAGGCATGGACCATAGGGTGAGTACCTGGATTGAAAGCTGGCTATAGGGGTGAGTCCAGAGGGTGGTGATAAATGGGGAGTACTCAGAATGGTCGGGTGTGGAAAGTGGGGTTCCCCAGACTTCTGTCCTGGGACCAATCCAATTTAATTTATTCATAAACGATCTGGAGAATGAAATAAACAGCTCAATCTCAGTATTTGCGGACGATACTAAGCTATGCAGGGCAGCAACAGGATGTGGAAACCTTGCAAGAAGATCAGAACAAATGAATAAGGTGGGCAACTAAATGGAAAATGAGGTTTAATGTTGGTAAATCTAAAATAATACATTTGAGTGCTAAAAATTTGAATGCAGTTTACTCGCTAGGAGGAGAGCCTCTGGGCAAATATAGGATGGAAAAGGAACTGGGGGTCCTAGTAGATGACAAGCTCAACAATGGCAGGCAATGCCAAGCTGCTGCAAGCAAAACAAACAGAATATTAAAAAGGGGATTAACTCCAGAGATAAAATGACGATTCTCCCACTCTAAAAGACTCTGGTCCGGCCGCATCTCGAGTATGCCGTCCAATTCTGGGCACCAGTCCTCAGGAGAGATGTGCTGGAAATGGAGATGGTCCAGAGAAGGGCAACAAAGCTGATTAAGGGACTGGAGGATCTCAGCTATGGGGAAAGACTACAAGCATTGAACTTATTCTCTCTGACGCTTCTAATGGGATATGTTTCAATGTACAAATACCATACTGGTGACCTCACAATAGGGAAAAAGCTTTTCAGTGAAAGGGAATATAAAAAGACATGCCTCCAGTTACTAAAATTAGAAGAGAAGTGCTTTAACCTTAGACTGCATAGAGGGTTCTTTACTGTAAGAGTGGTAAGGATGTGGAATTCTCTTCCACAAGCGGTGGTTTCAGCGGGGAACATTGATCATTTAAAAAAAATACTAGATGGGCACCTTAACCACAATATACAGGGGTATACAATGTACTATTAACCTATAAGCACACACATTGGATGGACTATGTATAACCTACTTTCCATGCGTTTTTGATGCCGAAAAAAAAACGCACTGGACTGCTTGTGGTGTGAACTGGCCCTGAATGTTCATAATGGTCAGACTGGAATTGTTTGTAGGTTTTTAAGCCTTTCCCAGTGTCTCCCGCACAAACCTGAGATGTAGAAACAATAGTACATATATTTTTAAAGGGAACTCCTCTTGATATAAAAAGCACACATGTTGACGGGACATACAGATATTGTGCAGTCTTTTCAGTTTCTTGTGTCCTTTCCAACTACGAGTCTTTACACCTGCACTGTATATTGGATGAAACTGACGTTTTGTCTAAATTTCTGTATATTTTCCAAACCCCACATAAAAAAGTGTATACAGTGTCAATAAATGTTGTGCTTGCCCGGAATCCCCTTTTTTTTTTTTAAGTGCCTGCCACCCATGGGGCTTCCTGAAGATGGTATAAAGTGTCAGCATAAGGGACCATTGTATTTCGTGTTCAGTTTGATAAACTGGAAAGCTAAACATAATTGAACAATAGGAGTAGTTTCCTACAGAGCACTTGCATCTGTTTCAAAATGTAACTTGACTACAAACAAAAGATGTCTATGACTAGATGGAGCAAACTTTTAAGGATTGATTTATTTCAGGTACTTATATAGTGCTGTCAATTTACGCAGAGCTTTACATACACTAGAGCTGCACGATTCTGGCCAAAATGAGAATCACTATTTTTTTGCTTAGAATAAAGATCACGATTCTCTCACGATTATCGGGGCGTAACATCTTACATATACAAAAAAATTGGCCTAACAGCACTGTTTAGTTTTTTTTTTTTTTTTTGAAAGTGTAATTTTTCCCAAAAAAATTGCGTTTGAAAGACCGCTACGCAAATACCGTGTGACATAAAATATTGTAACAACCGCCATCTTATTCTCTGTCTCTGCTAAAAAAAATATATATTGTTTGGGGGTTCTAAGTAATTTTCTAGCAGAAAATACTGAATTTTTACTTGTAAGCAGCAAATGTCAGATAAGATTTAGTCTTTAACCACTTGCCAACTGCGCGCTGCCTATTTACGGCAACAGCGCGGCTCTGTTCTGCGAATCGCCGTAAATAGGCGGCAATTTACGGACTGGCAGCTAGGGGGCGCAAGCGCGCTTATGCCCGCCGCACTCCGGAGGAGTGTGCCCGCGGCTCGGGCAGACCCGAGATGAGCGATGAGCTGCCAGAGTGAAAGAACGGGGAACCGCCGATGTAAACACATCGGGTCCCCGTTCTGTCAGTGGGGACATAAGAGATCTACTGATTCCTGTCACTGGAATCGGTTAGATCTTTTATGCCCAAGGTATCCCAGCCCCCTCACAGTTAGAACATTCCCAGGGAACACAGTTAACCCCTAGATCTCCCCCTGCAGGTTAACCCCTTCACTGCCAATGACATTTATAACGTAATCAGTGGATATTTAAATTTCTGATAGCTGTACAAATGTCATTGGTCCCAAAAAAAGTGTCAAAAATGTCCGCCCCAATAGCAAAGTCCCGATAAACACAGATCGTTGCCATTACTAAAAAAAAAAAAAAATGTAAAAACGCCAGAAATTAATTCTCATGGTTTGTAAATGCGGCAACTTTTGCGCAAACCAATCAACGCCGATTGCGATTTTTTTTTTTTTTTTTTTTTTACCAAAAATATGAGGAAGAATATAAATAGGCCTAAACCGATTAATACATTTTGTTTTTTTATATATTTTTTTTTTTTTTGGATTTGTATTTTAGCAAAAAGTAAGAAATATTGTGGTTTTTTTTTTTTTTTGCAAAATTGACGCTCTTTTTTTGTTTATAGTGGTGATCAGAAATGACGCAGAGGTGACCAAATACGACCAAAAGAAAGCTCTATTTGTGGGGAAAAAAAGGACATAAATTTTGTTTGGGTACAACGTCGCACAACCGTGCGATTGTCAGCTAAAGCGACGCAGTGCCGAATCGCAAAAAGTGCTCTGGTCCTACGGTGGGAAATCCTTCTGAGGGTGACGTGGTTAAATGGTTAAACTAAACTCTTCTATACACCGGAGTTCAACCCTTTGATCATTTTAAACATAGTATCTTTTTACTTCTTTTATCAACTTGACTTGGCTCTCTGCCCAGACTTGGCAGTCTGCCCAGACTCAAGTCGCTCCGAAAGATTCCTGGGGAGACTTCAGGTGACTGGCATTGACTTCTATACAGTCGAGTTGCCCCGCAAGTCAGACTCCATTAACTGCACTGAAAATCACGGTAATGCGTGATGGAGATCGTGGGGGGGTGAATCGAGATCGCGATTTTAATATGATTAATCATGCAGCTCTAACCTTTACATTGGGCATTCACATCATTCCCTACACTCAAGGAGCTTACAATCTAAGGCCCCTAACTCACATTCATACTAGGGCCAATTTAGACCGGAGCCAATTTACCTACCTGCATGTCTTTGGCGTGTGGGAGGTAACCGGAGTACCCTGAGGAAACCCGCACAGGGAGAACATGCAAACTCCAGGCAGGTAGTGTCGTGGTTGGGATTTGAACCAGCGACCCTTTTGCTGCCAGGCTATCCACTACACCACTGTGCTGCCCATTCATAGTTAACGGTTTTGATATTTACTTTATTGGTTGAATCCGGTTATATATTACAGCTTTATGCAGAGAAATAGTCGGTGAATGCGGTGTAAATATAACCACCCTTCAATTAATTTTTTATTACACTGTTATCCTTGCCTCAAATTGCTTGTGGTTTATTATGAAGGGTTTAATTAATACAAGTGTTTACAGCATCATCATTTTACTTGTCTTCTGACTGTGTGATGCTTTACTCATAAAAGTTATTATGGATCTATTATTGGATGCATAAACAGGAAAGAGTTAAAGTGGAGTTCCACCCATTTAAAAGTCAGCAGCTGCAAAATGTATAGCTGCTGACTTTTAATAAACGCACACTCACCTGTCCCACGGTCCAGGGACGCGGCCGCCCGAAACTTCGCTTGTCTCTCTCTCGTCTCCGTGGCACCAGCATTGTAAGCGGCACCCAGCTGTTAAAGCTTGCGGCTTCACAATCGGGTGCGCACTACGCATGCGCGTTATGAATGGCCGGGCAATCTACTGGGACCTGTGACGTGTTCCAGAAAAATTGCAATGAGAGAGCGGGGGGAGGAGAACTTCCACTCATGGCGCCGCACCCAGAGTGGAAGTGGGAGCTGGGTACCTGTAAATACTAGGTACCCCCCTCAAAAAAAAATGACATGCCAAATGTGGCATGTAAAAGGGTAAGGAGTTCTTAAAGCAGAAGTTCCACTTTTGGGTGAATTTCCACTTTAAGATTTAGGCTTATCAATGAACTTTGCCTGTTACTTAGCTAGAAAGTGAACAAACTGGTACAGGAGACACCCAAAGATGATTACAGTCCTGTGCATATTGGGGCTGATTTAGTAAGGGCCGGTTCACACTGCAGCGGGGCGGAGCGGCACGACTTCGCACCCCGTTCACATCTAGGCGAATTGTCAGACGACTTGAGTCGCCTGACAATTCGCCTCAATGCTGTGCAAATGGGACCGTTCTAATAGGAGCGAATCGCTTCGCTCCGCATTAGAAAAATGGTCCCTGCACTATTTTCAGGGCGATCTCAGGCGGCTTGCATTGACTTCTATGATAGAAGTCTCCTAGCAAGCCGCTTTGAGATCGCCTGGAGCGCCGCATCGCGCCGCTCCGCCTCGCTACAATGTGAACCGGCCCTAAAACTGGAGAGTGAAAAATCTGGTGCAGCTGTACATGGCAACCAATCCGCTTCTAACTTCAGCTTGTTCAATTAAAGTGGTTGAAAACCTCAGACAGGAAATGTGAACAAAGCATATCCCTCTATATTCTATATCTAGTTCCACACTGCCTACCGCATATTTACGGCGGCAGTGTGGACGTCCAGTGCGAATCGCCGTAAAAAGGCGGCGATCTGCGAATGGCCGCTAGGGGGCGTGCGCCCGCCGCACTCCTGATGAGCAGCCACAGTCAAAGAACGGGGAATCGCCGATGTAAACACGGCGGTTCCCCATTCTGACAGTGCGGGCATAGGAGATCTACTGATCCCTGTCACTGGGATCCGTTAGATCTCTCATGCCCATGGTAGCCCAACCCCCCCACAGTAAGAACACACCCAGGGAACACAGTTAACCCCTAGCTCTCCCCCTGCAGGTTAACCCCTTCACTGCCAATGACATTTATACAGTAATCAGTGGACATTTAAATTTCTGATCGCCGAATAAATGTCATTGGTCCCAAAAAAGTGTCATAAATGTCCGACATGTCCGCTGCAATATTGCAGTACCGCTAAAAATCGCAGATCGCCACCATTACTAGTAAAAAATAAAAAAATAATAGAAACCCCAGGAATGAATTCTCCTCATCCGTAAACGCAGCCATTTTTGCGCAAACCAATTAATAAATGCCGATTGCGATTCTTTTTTGTCACAAATATGAGGAAGAATATAAATCGGCCAAAACGGGTGAAAAAAAATTTCTTTTTTATATATATTTTTTTTTGGATTTGAATTTTAGCAAAAAGTAAGAAATTTGTTTTTTTTTGGGAAATGGTCGCTCTTTTGTTTATAGCGGCGTTCAGAAATGACGCAGAGGTGATCAAATACCACCAAAAGAAAGCTCTATTTGTGGGGGGAAAAAGGACGCAAATTTTGTTTGGGTACAACGTCGCACGACCGCGCAATTGTCAGTTAAAGCGACGCACTGCCGAATCACTAAAAGTTCTCTGGTCCTAAAGTGGCAAATCCTTCGGGGGCTGAAGTGGTTAAACACGGGTGTGAAAAAGTCCAAAAAAGAAACTCCAGGCACACAGTGCTTTTCTATTAATAAATACTTTCTCTGTGTTCTATATATTATAGGAGGTAATAAAACCCCAAACCCCAAAACTCAAAAATGGTACACCTTACATACATACGCACAGTACAATCATTATCTTTTGCCTCCATCCCATTAGATTCTGGTGTCACTCAGGGCTCCCAGTGGTCATAGCAGCTCAGCATTTCCCTCTATGACTTTCTCTCCATTTGACACAAAAGAGAACAATCTAGTGCTCTCTGTAAAGCTTTTTGTCAAAAGTATAAACATTTTATAAATTCCTCCTCTTCCTTTCCTCCTTGACTTCTTCTATCCTTGTGAGCAAGCAAGCAGTGGTGAAAGACATCGAGGAAGGTTGGTTTTGGGTGAAGACATCAATGTATGCAGTCTTTTATGACAATTATTAAACACAGAAAGGAGAGATAAGTTTTGGAGTGTGGCTTGCATTCATTATACTTTTGTCAGAGAATGGAGACAGGATGTGGCAGCCAGTACCCGGGTTGTTTGGGATGAAAGGAGCAAGTTTGGAGTGAAGACATGGGCCTGGGTATGCTGCTGTAAAGCCTTTCATCATTAAAAGCGTAAAAACAAACACTCTCACAAAAGGACATTAACTGCAAATCTTATCAGATGTAATCAGCAGTTATCCCAGTGGTGTTCCACAAACCAACCGTCAAAAATATATAGACAGAACAACAAATTAATTTTTCTCCTCTGTGTCCTTTCTCTGCCACCAAACTCTTTGCAGAAAGAATCAGGGTTGATCCTGACGGGGAACTGAGAGGTTAGTTTCCCCATCAGGTCCGCTTCACTTTTGATCGACAAAGCATGGGGGTTGGTGGATCCATGGCCAGTTTTCAGTTTAATGTCAACATATGCAACTCAGGACACTAAAAAAAAAACATTTAGTGAGTTTTTTGAGGTCTCAAATCTCTCAAAGACTCAACGCATGCATATAGTAATTAAAATGTCATATTTATTACTTTAGTTCAACCCAGACATCAGCAGTATTAATCCTATTTTAGGTGAGTAAAATACAACTAAAACTAAAACAATTCAGATGACAACAATATAACTAAAATGGAATTTTAGTCAAAAGACTAAATTACAACTAAAAGTAAAATGGCATTTCAGTCCGAAGACTATGACTAAAACTAAATTGACATTTGATGTTAAAATTAATGCTGCACTACCAAATGAAGAAGTAGGGGGGCATCTACTAAACTGCTGAAAGAAAAAAAAAATAATAAAAAGGCTTTTCTTTTTCTTAATATTTATTGTTGATAATTAGTGTTGAGCGAACCCGGACTGTAACGTTCGGGTCCGTACCGAACTTTAGGGTGTCCGTGGCACGGACCCGGACCCGGACATTTCAAAAATCGTTCGGGTTCGGTCCGGGGTTCTGCTATTTTACTCCACGTGTTGAGAAGCTGCAGGGCAGCCAATCAACAAGCGTTTCACTGGTTTGCCCTTAGAAGCCATCACAGCCATGCCTACTAATGGCATGGCTGTGATTGGCCGGTGCATCATGTGACCCAGCCTCTTTATAAGCTGGAGTCACAGTGCTGCAGTCACATGCTCCTTGGGTTAGTATAGGGAAAGGTAGCTGACGGCGTGAGGGACAGATTTTAGCCATTTTAAGACCTGATCCTGCATCCTGAGATAGATTACTTTACTACTGCTGTCTGTGCTGTTGCTCTGAGGACAGATAGCAGAAATTAGAGATTT
>BLSH010335836.1:2663786-2674021 GCA_018402905.1 Glandirana rugosa
CCATAGATAACGTGTTTCGTTACATGTCGATGCCGCTAAGTACGTTATCTCGGTTGGACGACGTCATACTGACCCCATCTACCAGAAATTCACCAATTTTCACGATGACGATGGACAATTCTTATACGTATATAAATTTACAAGTATCGGTTCGGTGGTAAGATGTCAGTGCAACGTAAAGTCTCGTGAGATCCCCCAACTAAATGATTTTGACCTCTCACGTTTGAGACCACGTCGACACGTCTCTTTGTTCAAAAGAGGAATGCAAGTGACTGTCTGCGTCGAAGAAGTAATTGAAGTACCCCAAAATACAAGCAGGTTGATCCTCAATTGATCCGTCCCTTTTCTAGTGAGGGGCCAGCTGATCTTTTCCCTGCCTAGTTAACTCCTAGTTGGACGAACATAAAACCCCATGAAGTTAATGAAGAAGCTGCGTCTGTCAGTGAACGTAAGGAGAAAACTTGTTTCTCTGCACAGCTGCACCAGAGTTTGCACTCTCCAGTTTTAGTAAATCAACCCCCTAGAGTGCTCTGAAATGCAACGTGACTGTAGAATGGTGGCTTGGCTATGAACATTTAAATATATGCATATTCTTAACAGGTAGCAGTAGCACTTTTAACCACTTAAAGACCATCTACCCCAGTCATACTGCAGCAGGTTGGCTCTATTGCATGAATCGCCGTAGCTGTACATTGCTTTGTGCAATAGATACCCGCAATCGTTCCACAGAGCGCCAGAACAGGGATCGGTCAACGTAAACAAATCCCCGTTCTATCAGGGGAGTAGATAATCGTCTGTTCCTAGTGATCAGGAACAGCGACCTCTCTCCTCCTCCAGTCAGTACACTCCCCCCACACTTAAGCCCCGTACACACGGTTCGACGATCGCATACAACAGGTCGTACTCATGACCGTTGTATGCGATATCGATCGTTGGTATGTGCGATTTGAACAGTCGAACATACGACGGTCGTACAAGGGAGTTGTATGAGCAGACTAGAAAACTTGGTCGTACCAACAAGCTCTCATACGACCGTTGTATCGTGTGTACAGAGCAGTTGGTACAACAAAGTTGTATTGTGCAAAACACGCATGCTCCAAAGTCAGGAATGGCCGGATGCTAATTACAATCACCTGAACGTTCTTTCCCCGGCCATACGATCGTGTAGTGCAGTCAGTATGCTGCATACAACAGCCAACATACGATTCGACGCGATCGTATGTGCGATCGTCGAACTGTGTGTACGGGGCTTAAGGAACACATTTAACCCCTTGATTACCACTAGTGTTAACCCCTTCCTTACCAGTGTCATTAATACAATAACCAATGCATTTTTATAGCACTGATCGCTGTATAAATGTCACTGATCTCAAAAAAGTGTCTGCCGCAATGTCGCAGTCCCGCTAAAAATCACTGATCTCATTACTTTTTGAAAAACAAAAAATAATAAAAATGCCATAAATTATCGCTATTTTGTAGACGCTATAACTTTTGCGCAATCCAATCAATATATGCTTATTGCAATTTTATTTTTTTTATTTTTTTTTCCAAAAATATGTATAAGAATACATATTGGCCTAAACTGATGAAGATTTTTTTTTTACATTTTTTTTGGGCCTTTATTATAGCAAAAAGTAAAAAATATTGTTTTTTCAAAATTGTTGCTCTCTTTTTGTTTATAGTGCAAAAAATAAAAGGTGATCAAATTCTGCCAAAAGAAAGCTCTATTTGTGGGAAAAAAGGACATAAATTTTGTTTGGGTACAATATTGCATGACCGCGCAATTGCCAGTTAAATTGTCGCAGTGGCGTATCGCAAAACATGGCCTGGTCATTAAAGCGGAGTTCCACCCTTTCCTTATGTTTATTAAAATTCAGCAGCTACAAAAAATGTAGCTGCTGACTTTTAATAAACAGACACTCCCCTGTCTCCCGGTCCAGCGATGGAGCCGCACGGAGCCTCACTCCTCTCCCCCTCCTCTCCGCAGCGCCGGCATTGTGCACAATGGCATGCACACGTTTTTGCATATTTAGGGCAGCCTATTCATTTCAGTGGAATGACCTATGCGCAACAGTCTCATAAGAAAAATCTGTGTAAGTGTGAACAAGGATAACTTTAGACTGGAAGAGGGATGGTAAGCACTAGCACCCAATCAGGCCTGCATGAACATGTACTAACAAGACAAGGGGAATGACCAGAGTGATGAACTCATTAGCCCGCTGGTGCTCCTACCCTGTTTAGTTATAGTTTAAAGGCTCAGTTCACATTGATGCAACCCCAACGTTGTGCAACTTTGCATTGCGACTTGATTGTAACTTCAATGTGAGTTTCATGGCAAATCATATCAATACAGAGTGTGAAGTTATTGAACTTCCTCACTGAAGTCCCAGCCAAAGTCGCAAAGATAAGACAAAGAAACGACTTCCTTGAGACTTTCGTCATTTTAACATTGCAGTCTATGGCAATCATGTCGCTAGGAAGACGCAGAAAAGTAGTGCAGGAGCTATTTTTTTGTCGCTGTAACTTGAGTTGCAGCAATTAAGAACAGTGCCCATTGAAATGAATGTGCTTTGACTTGTCATGTGACTGTTTTGCATGTTGCAGCAGGTCACATGAGAAGTCGCAGCAGTGTGAACCAGGGCTTGCTGCTAAACTACATTAGTCAGAAAGCAACCAAGAAGCAATGGTATCTATGAAGCAGAGATGATAGAAACTAGCCCCTTTCATACCTAAAGTGATTGTAAATGATCACCTTGTAAAACAACCCATTCAGTTTAAAATAGAAATGAAAGGCAAAACATTTGTGTATAGATAAAAAAAAAAAGGTATTTATAATTTTTTTTATTTTTTTCCCCCCTTTTTTATAAGTGATCACATCCCCTCTGTTATCAGCTGCATAAGAGCTGGGGGAGGAGAAGCAGCGGCACACTGAGCTTCCAAGTGAATGGCTGTGCATCGGGGGCGTCAGGACAAGTCAGATTATTGGAGGCGTTCCCAGCATGGCTAGAGAACTGACCACGGTGTGTGATTCGTTTCTAATAGGAAAACAAAGGCACTGGCAGGAACGCCAGGTAATTCACACAAAGCAATACAAAGAGAACAGGATACTTTCTCATACAAGTACATAGTACAGCAGACACATATCAGGAATATGAAGTTTTGGGGTAACAAACGCTTTAAGCTGAGTGAGTTTAAGATTTGTAGTCATTTTTTCAGTGTTTTCGCACATGCTTCAGGCGTGAGCTTTCCTTTAATATTATTTTTAGCCAATGGAAAGCTAGTAGGCAAGAAAAAGAGCCAAAACGCATGGTATGTCTATTTTTTCGCTTGAAGCTCATCACTTGGAAAAGTATATGAGCTTCTTTTAAGGGCAGAGTTGCACATTTTGGCCCCAGAAAATGTGATTTTGTACGTTTTTCTTGCCTAACAACATAGTTTGCTCTGGATAAAAATAATAAAATGGCTCAAGCCTGAAACCTATACAAAAAAGACGTCTGCAAACCATCCAAGGTCACTCCAAGCACTTTTGAGGGCCTATTCACACCACAACGCACATAAAAACGAACCTGCAGTCAATTGTGATACTTTTATGCATGTTTCTTAGAGCTGCACGATTAATTGTTAAAAAAAATTGCGATCTCGATTCAACCCCCCTCACGATCTTAATCCAGCATTTGCGCGATTCATTCACGTAACCAGCGCAGAGCCCTTCTCTGCTCACTCAGCTGTCAAAAAAATAAAATAAGCCTGCAAATGTTTCTTAGTATTGTCCGCTCTGAGAGATAACGATAAACAAAGTATCTTTTGGTTTTTTAAGACCCCTTTCCCACGTTGCGCTTGATTTTCAGCTAAAAATAGCGCCTGTAAAGAGCCTCTCCATTAAAGTCAGTGTGTTCTTTCAAACTGGGGCAGGGCACTTGCAGGAGAGGAGAGAAACTCCTGCCTCCTGCAAGCAGCATTTCTGGGGTGGTGCAGGAGCGGTGTATACACCTCTCCTCCACCGCCCCTGGCCATTGAAATGAATGGGCAGCACTTTCGAAGCGCCTGTACACTGCTCCAGAAGAGCTGTGGTTTAAACCCCTCTTGGAGGTTAAAAGCGCCCTGCTGCCGCCCAGATAGCGCTAAAGCGCCGCTAAACTAGCGGCGCTTTACCGCTGCTGCCCGGCTGGCCCCAGTGTCATAGGGCTTTTAGAGATCAAAGGGATGAACTTTGGTCTATAAATGTGGTCAGTTTAACCACTTAAAGACTAAACCTTTTTTCTGACATTTGTTGCTTACATGGTAAAAATCAGTATTTTTTTGCTAGAAAATGATTTTTAGCAGAGACCCTAGAGAATAAAATACAGTATTTGTGCAGCGGTCTTTCAAATGCAATTTTTTTTTGGAAAAAATACACTTCAATGAATTTCTAAAAAACTAAACCGTAAAGTTGGCCCAATTTTTTTTTTTTTTTTTGTAGAATGTGAAAGATGATGTTACGCCGCGAGAATCGTGAGAGAACCGTGATCTTTATTCTAAGCAAAATTGTGATTCTCATTTTACACAGAATCGTGCAGCTCTGTTTGTTTATATGTACATTTTTCTGTATAGTTCTTTTTTGTTTTTTTTTTAAGCCATATTTCCTTGGATGTATTGTTATTGAGAGGTACATTTGCACTCCTTTCAGTGCGGTATTATGCAAGTATGTTGCATAAAATTGCTCAGCTATGGAATGCAGAGAAACGGCGTACTGGTGTGCATGTGACACATAGAAAACTATTGCAGTCACCTGTGTATTTTTATGAGGAAAAACACAGGTAACTACATAGTATGAATACACTTGCTAACGGAACTTCTCTTCAGAGAGTCTTGTGTTTTAAGCCTGCCAGACAGCATAGCCAGGTTCTGGACCTCCAAGCAGACTACATTGCAATCAATAGATGAACATGTAGTAGAGGTGCAGCGCTAAGCACTAACTAAAACATATAGTCCATGATTAGAGTCATAGGAGTCCATCACAAGAGATGTCCAGAGGATGTATTGATACCATAGTGTAGCCCAACCACGTGAGAAACCACCACCAACACCACCGATCACACTGCCTCTTACCCTCCACTCCGGACCCTCATTACAAAGGTCAGACATGCAATGGGTAGCAATCCAGTGTACTCTCCAATTCAGCACTCTGTCTCCTAGTCACATCAACATCTCCAGCAGGACTCATCCAGTCTCGTGAGGGGACAAAAGAGAAACTCCTCATAGTGCAAATATCCCACTGTAATTTATTGAATAGTAAAAGGATTCACTCATATGATAAAGGTAAAAACTTTGCGTGTCTTTAAAAGCCAGCGTTTTGAACCGCCAAGATGGCTTTCGCGGCCCAGCATACACGGGCACCTTGTGTCTTCAGCTCCTCCCTTCGCGTTTCGTCATCAAATGACGTTGTCGTGTTTTCTTACTTAATAATTGAAGCCTGGTTTAGGGCTGACCCCAGTTTGTGACTGGACAGTAAAGAAACATCAGGACACATTTAAAATTACCTACTTTTCTGCAATTCTAAGCCAAATCTAAGCATTGTCTCAGCACCACCCACCCTTCACTCCCTCCAGTCCAGAGCTGCTGTGCAGAGGAATTTTAGGAAGCAAATATCAAGAAAGGGTTAGGTAAACCAGTCCAATGTACAACACCTTTTTTTATTCTTTTGTGTACAGAAAAAGTAAATTGAATAAATGACATTTTTATACCTACATGGATTTGATTTTTCACTTTAAATGTTTAATTTTCACTAATTTAATGGTCTTCTTTATTTTGGTTGAGTATTACTTTCCACGGAAAACTTCCCTCAATGTATATGCGAAACTAGATTGAAAACATTCTTCTGTGCAAGCTAACAATTCCAATATGGAACTTGAATCAACCACATAAACAACTCCTCTGGTTTTGTTTTTGTTTTGGCTCTGTCATTACGCTGTTTTGTTAAGTCAGCTATGTGAATTTCATCTGTGTCAGCTTCTCATCATCTTCAATATCCATGTCTGGAAATGTGTATTTAGTCTGTATTCTGTAACCCTGTATCTGCTCCTTGCATTAGTCACAGCTCATCCAGCTCAGCAATGATGATCTCTTCCATCCATTGGCAGTGGACTGCGTGGAAGTATAATGAGCACAATGACTGGTGCTATGATTGTGTTTGTGTTGCTGCTATCGTCCGTTTGTGGTTCTGGCCTTTTTCACAAGCTTGGTGGTCCAGAAGAAGATTTAAACTGTCAATTTGCCTAAAACTGATACTTTATATTTATACACATTTCATAAATCCCTCCGAGAATGTTGTGCAAATCTATCTGCAGCTCCATCTACCTTCTGCAGCACTTAAAAGTTGGTCTCACTCGCCCTGTTGGATTTTTCAAGGACAGCCATAATCAAAACAGACATTTCCATTTTGGAAATTTGGTAAATAGTGTTCAGAGTCCAGCTGAAAGAGAACGACATTGTCATTGTGGGAGGAGTGTAGGAATAAACGATCACTGGGATGTTTCACTACTTACTAAAATCCCTTAGAGAAATAAGAATTAGTGGGTGATTTACCACACTGGTGCCCACTCAGGGTTAGATTTACTATAGGGAACTATAGGCTTGTGCCACGGCCACATGATCCACAAGGCAAGCCAGGCAGGAGTCTGGGACCTGGTTGATGTCCAGTGAGCCCAGCCTTCAGTTTAGTAAACCAATGATATAGCACATTGGATCAAATTTGTGCTTTTCCCCTGCCACTTCACAAGGTGGGGTGCACTTGTTAATAATTGGGGTAGGCTATACCAGTACATAAAGTGCAGGCAGTGCAACTTCTCTCCACTTATTGCAGTCCTGATCAATGTCTATTATAGGTATGTTGGTACAAAATCTGCCACCATTTTGTAAAGTTTTTAGAATGTTTTACTTTAATGCATTCTCTTTGATAAGGTAAAGACACCTTGCTATCTGTCCTACCCTTCTATCAGTAAATACATATTTGGCTCCATTTCACTGCTCCAGCACCGTCTCTGGCTCCATCACTGCCAGGGCCGGCTCTACCGCTAGGCGGAGTAGGCGGCCGCCTAGGGCGCACTGCCGCCCAGGGCGTCCAGCCCCTGTCCATTTACTACCCCAGCCTGTCCATATACTACCCCAGCCTGTCCATATACTACCCTAGCCTGTCCATATGCTACCATAGCCTGTCCATATACTACCCTAGCCTGTCCATATGCTACCATAGCCTGTCCATATACCTGCGGACCACGGCTGGCATGAGGAAGCGAGAAAATAGGTAGAGAGCCACTGCAAAAATCTCCACCTCTGCCACCTCCATCGTATACATGCACAAGGCAAAGGGGGTGGAGTAAGGGGCGGAGCCAAAGGGGGCCGCAAATTAGGTTTCGCCTAGGGTGTCAAAAATCCTTGCACCAGCCCTGATCACTGCTCCCATCAATTCCTGATTTCACACGAAAAACTGAGGGCAGTAGAGCCATAGGCTTAGACATTAATGGCTGTGTGTTGAGTTATTTTGAGGGGACAGCAAATTTACACTGTTATACAAGCTGTACACTCACTACTTTACATTGTAGCAAAGTGTCATTTCTTCAGTGTTGTCACATGAAAAGATAGAATAAAATATTTACAAAAATGTGAGGGGTGTACTCACTTTTGTGAGATACTGCATATACTTGAAGATTATATTGCGGAAAAACTAAAAACAATGTTAATTCCCATTTTTTGTTTCAACAAAAGATGTGAAACTCCAAGGATGTTGCCTTTAAACAGCTTCATCTTCCATCCCACCCCATCAGTAAGTGTATGAGAAACCTTTGGGCAAAAAGGTGGCTGTAGCTCATACGTGGTCAATTGCCTCTACAGAAGATCTAAACCAGGGGTATCCAAACTTTATTAACAAAGGGATAATTTACTGTTCAACTGACCCCTAAAGTCTGAAGGAGTAGAAAATGCTTGGAGAAAAAGTGTTTTCGTGGAAGTGATCACTGTCCCATTACTGGCATTAGTGGTAGGAATGGTGCTCCTTCATTGGTGTCAGTGGGGGAATAGTGCCCTATCATTGGTGGCTGTGGGGAAATGGTGCCCCATCATTGGTGTCAGTAAGGCTTCATGCACACAGGACTTTAAAAAAACCGGCAAAAAAAACGTCAGTAAATTATCAGGGATTTTTTTTTAGCTTTTACCAAGGTTATATTACTGCTTTTTTTCACGTGTTTTCCAGTTTTTTCACATTTTTAAAGGGCCAGAGTTTTTTTTGTTTTTTTTTTAATTGGTCTAAAACGTCCAAAAACATTGGGGATTGACGTTTTTGGGCTTTTTTTTTTTTTTTTTTAAGTGTTTGAACGTTTTTACAGCTGAAAACAGTCCAAAAAAACCCTCAGCTCTTGGGGTTTTTTTACAGCTCAAAAACACCACCGCTAAAAACAGTTGATAGCCTATGTGTGCTTGAACACATAGGATAACATGATGGAGGGTTTATTGACTGTAGGAAAAAACGTCTGCAGCTGAATACAGCTGCTAAAAAACAGTCAAACGTCCTGTGTGTATGAGGCCTAAGGGGAAAAGTGCCTTGCATCAGTGGGAGAGAGTGTCCTAGGACAAGATAGAGGCAAGCAAAGGGCCACAGTTTGGAGACCACTGATCTAAAATGAGACTTATCTGTATATGTGTGGACACTTGATGGCTGGCCAAAAAAAGTAGATATCTCCCTAAGGGCAGTAGAAGGTGAGCTTATCCTCTCCTGTATTGCCTTTCTGCACAAACCTGTGACTATTTTCTCCTTCATTTGGCCAACAGATCATTGTGGCACTGGTGTGGTGGGACTTATTGGACCATCTTTTTAGGTAGTTTTCTCTGATCAGAAGCACTCATCTCATCAGAGAACCCCCACACAGCACAATGTTTACTCAATTGTCTAAAGAGATGCTCATATCTGTTGTTTGGCTTGCAAAGATCAGGCAGGTTATGGCGGACAGAAGATAGGTGGGATCTGCTGTGGGGCCCTGTGTTGATTCTTAAAGCACCATGAACAATTGGAATAGTGCATTGAGCAACCCAGGCTACTGCTCAGCAAAGTATTCTTTGCAGTGAACTGAAATGAATGCAGGAATGAATTCTGCTGAATGGCAGAGTTGGCAGCAGTTGCACTTTAGCATCCAGCAATCATATGTTCAACTGTAGCTGTATATTCAGTCCACCACGTTCAATCAGACTAAAACAAGACGAACTTGTACTTTAGTGGAGCAAACCTGGGGCTTTTTGTTCAGATACAAGATACAGGCATTACCTTTCAGGAGAGCACAGTACTCCTTTGTTCAGAGTAAACACAATGCCTGTATCCTGTACCTTTGAATGGAGACTTCCACTAGTTGCTTCATGCATCACTGTTATCCTATTGGTTGTTTTTTTACCATATGGTAGAACGTTTGAATGACTGGTGCTATGCTAACATTTGAGTGAGAGCCACACTATTGTTACATGTTCAGACCAAAGGCTGTTTGGTGGGATTTATTTTGAGTGATATTCAGTTTTTTCCCTTTGAGAAGCTGAGTATTTGTTAGTGTAATGTCCACGAATATTTTGTTTGCTGTATCCACAAATACTTTTCAAATGTTAGTAAAATGTGAAATGATATGCCTTATTTCCTGTATAGTGACATTTTGTGTAAAGTTGCACATTGATATTTTGGGGTTGATTTACTAAAACTGGAGTGCAAAATCTGGTGGAGCTCTGCATAGAAACCAGTCCGCTTTTAACGTCAGCTTGTTCAATTAAGCTTTGGCAAAAAAAAAAAAAAAAAAAAACTGGAAGCTGATTGGTTTCTCTGCAGAGCTGCACCAAGTTTGCACTCTCCAGTTTTAGTAATTCAACCTCTCTGTGTATAGTTCACACTACTTTTCTGGGTAATTCACCAATTTAATACATTTTGCAAAGTCCAAACAACTAAACAAAAAGCCCTTGCTGTAACCAGTAATTTTACTCAATGGGCAGCTTTTTTAATGAATGAGATCCCTGTTTGCTGCCTGTCACAGTCGATCAGTTACTGTACCAGATTTTTTTGTTGCTTTTGGCCGATCCCCAGAAGCTCAGGGCTTTCCTTCACCGCAACATACGGTCTCGCCTTCTTTCCTCAGTGCAATACAATAGTGGCAGGGCTCTCCCTGGTGTCTCCAGGCATAGCATATCATGTGCTCTGTTCTCCTATCTCCTTGCTTGCGGGGGGGGGGGGG
>BLSH010335836.1:2677739-2695170 GCA_018402905.1 Glandirana rugosa
GGACAGTCTACTGAACAGTCGGAATGTTCAGTGCGAGGTAAGTAACTTAGCAAGATTGTCCTCGCTGAGTTCAGCGAGGCTGAATCTTTTTTCCACTTCACTTCTAAAGTGAGTCCTTAGTATGTTTTCTCTTTACCACTCAACCTAACCCCTAAAGGGTTACCCTGCCCCAACACGTTCTCCACTGGGGTGGTTTTAGTCGCCCGATTCTCGTTCGACTCTGAAGCCGCCCTGTACAACGTGACTTCAGCACGGCTTGCAAAAACTACTTCAGTATGGAACTCAATGCAAGCCGCTCTGATGTCGCCCCAATGTAGTTCAGGGACCTTTTTTCTAAGTCGGAGCGACTTGAGTCGCTCCTGTTAGAACGATTCAATGAATGGAGCGTGACTTGTAAGGCTGACAAGTCATCTGACAGGTTGCCCCAGTGTGAAACAGAACACAATGTATATGGTTTTGCAGGTGAGCCATAGGTCCTTAGAGGTAGGGTCCGTTTACACCTGCCTACCTCCAGGTCCGATCAGGTCAATTAAAAAAAAAAAAACAAGAAAAAAAACAGACTGCATCCTTTTTCTAGGAGGTAGCCTGCTGTAAATTGACAGCGGGGTCTATTTATACCCAGCTGCCCATAGAACTGACAGGTGTCCACTCTGCTAAAACTGAGCAGGCATGGATGTGACATTCGTCCTGCTCTGCTCTGATTAGCTCACGGATACCCTGCTATTCAGTGTGGGATTTGCCCCATGTGGAAGGGGCCTAAATCTTATATAAGCTCAAAGTAGAATTTGAAGATATATCTTGCTAGTCTTAAAACTGCTCCCTACCCCCTCTTAACCCCTATACTCACTAACCTGTGTAAGAAAGGTCTGTATACTTGCCTATTTTCAGGCTGGTTTGGTTACATGATCTCCCCTGTGTCAGCCAGCACCGGCTGCAGGGGAGAGGAGAGGGAGCTCAACAACGGCTGGAATGCCAGAGCTGTGACCTCGCTCACTCACAGGTTTACTATGGGCCATCCGTTGGCGCTCCCTACTCTCCCCTGAAGCCAGTGCTGGATGATGCAGGGAGCCGATCATGTAACCAGATCGAAGCAGCCTGAAAATATAAAACAGATCGTTCTTTCACAGGTTAGTTAGCATAGGTGTTAGGAGGTGGGGAAGAAGCAGTTTTAAGATTAGTTAGGTATACAGTATCCCAGAATACTACTTAAAATGTGTAGAAGTAATTGCAAGAGAAATGTTTAAATCTGCAGCTTTTGGTTTAAATCTGCAATGCCTGGTGATCTTGCCATGAATGTCTTTGTGGAAGAAGTTCCCTGTTTCACCCTGTCACAATTTCTCTACAAACAGCCATGCCAACACATATTGCAAAGGCATGGTCCATTGTTGTCCGTGTCAGGAGACCCACCCCGAAATATGTCATGTAGTAGGAAATGCACCTTTTACATTGTACAACTCCAGGGGCCTGTGTGCACAAGACCTAACTATAGGTGTGTCACTTCACTGGCAGTACATGTCCCCCCTGGCAGTGCCCAGCTCCCCATACCCTTTGATAATTACTTGCCAATTAGCCTTGAAAATGGGCAGTTGTAATTTGCAAGTTTGAATGCAAACTCTGAGGTCTTGAAACTTTCCAATGAGCTCACTGTAAATGTGCATGAATCAAACCCAAGCACATTCGTCCATCACTAAATAGCACTTAATCTAGCCCCTAAATTGAGCCTTACACTAATTCTTCCCTAAACTATGCTGTATACTCATTTTGTCCTGCACACAATGCCACTGCGCCAATGCTAAGCAGTCTCGCACCTTAACTATGCACGGCTGTAAATAACCCGATCTGTGGAAATTGTCATTTATGTTTAGCGACCCTTTAACACTCAGATTGGCACCGCTTCTAACACTGGAAGCTGGCTTAGTATAAGAGGCTTCTCTATTACCAGCTGCAAGAACTTTACAAAATAAAGGGGAAAAAAGTGGGATAAAATTCTTTTGTTGCCAGCAGTTTAGACATTAATGGCTGTGTGTTGAGTTATTTTGTGGGAACAGCAAATTTACACTGTTATATAAGCTGTACACTCACTACTTTACATTGTAGTGCCATTTCTTTAGTGTTGTCACATGAAAAGATAGAATAAAATATTTACAAAAATGTGGGGGGTGTACTCACTTTTGTGAGATACTGTAGATTAGGGATTCTCAACCAGGGTTCCTCCAGAGGTTGCTAGGGGTTCCTTGAGCAATGAGCAATTTCTGCCTCTCAGATAAATTCCCACTGACACCATTGCTATTTTCAGCTATGTAAGTAGGTAATGCTTTCCAATGGCCACAAGCGTAAGGAGCACTCTTCCAAATGACCATCACATTTAATGTATCATGAGTTGTAGATTTCTCATTTTTAGCAGGGGTTCCCTTAGACCGGAGAACTATTTCAAGGGTTCCTCCGTGTTGAAAAGGTTGAGAGAGGCTGCTGTAGGCCATTGTTTCACTAGATTCACGGTTGTGTGACCTGCGTTCTGCGGGTAGGCAGCCCATTAATTTCATTCATACTGCCCTACCCGCAGAAACGCATGGAACAAATTCCTTAACTCTTTTTTTTGTTTTTTTTCCCTTCCCTATGCGTGTTTTATGGCACCTCTGTGCATCTGCTAAAGAGCAGCGCATTTTTCCTGCGGGTTTGGAACGCACACAATTTTGCAAGCATTCCCGACCTGCAAGTGTGACTGAGCGCGCACTCACGTTTTCTCCGCGTTCCCACTCTTCTACATAAGGCAGCTCGTTTATTTCAGTGAGCTGCTCTATGTGCGAGAAATAACCCTCTTTGAAAAATGCGCCGCACCATACGGTAAGTGCCCTTTCACACCTAATGCAGTTGGATGCATTTTGGACTGCACTCCAACTGCATAGACAGTCCAAAATCCAGGTTATCCTATGGGAATAGTGCACACAATTGCAGTGCTGAAAAGTACAGCATGCTACATTTTTCCACACCGCAAATGCGCTGAGCCGCATCGGTTGTTATTATAGGAAAGCAGATCATCCGCTCTAAAGAACGGTACCGTGGTGCAGCTGCATGCATCACCCCGGTATAAACCCTTGAAGCAATATCAGTAACGTCGGGAAGCGTGGCCAATAACGATGCTTCAAAAAGAGTGAATATCGGCCACACCGATAATCGGTCTACCCCCTAAAAAGCATCACAGTGCACATAGAAGCCCAAGGAAAGAAAGAAGATGGAAGTGACCTCCCAGGACAAATGCATGTAAACACACATCAAATGCATGCATAGGTACAAGAGGAAAAAATGCACAGTTACTTGCAGTTGCCCCAAGTCGCCTCAAATCGCTTGACATCCGAAATCCCATTGAAATGAATGGGAGACATCTTAATATACACTACTCAAGTTGCTCCGACTTCAGGGCGAAAGGTTCCTGTACTACTTCAAGGCGACTTATAGGCGATTTGAGCCCATAGAAGTCAATGGAAGTCGCTTCCAGGTCGGATCACCCTCTATGAAGAAGCGACTTTACAGAAAAAGAAAATTTTTTAAGGCAACCCCCCTTCCTCTCTTCTCTGATTGGCCACAGGCAAAGTCGCCTGGCATGGATGTCGCTAAAGGTCACATTGTAAGTCGCCCAAAGTCGCACTCAAGTCGCGTTCAAAACGCCTCTGAAGTCGCATCACCTTGGTGTGACCTGGCTGTTATTAGACATGCAGCAGAAACGCATGTGTTCGCAGATGTATGAAGGTGCCATTCACAATTGCTGCGTGCCGGGAAAGCGCGTGTTACCAACACGAAAATGTGTGAACCTAGCTCTAAGGGGTTGACCTACCTTATTTATTGTATTTAAAATATCATGATTTGCCAAAGCTGTGTTGCTATCTTTGAATAAATATATGATCAAAAAAGTCTGCTAAATTATGAGCAACTGTACGTTTTGTTTTTGTTATTTGGGCTGCAGCCAGGAATATTTTAGGTGTTGGTGTAGGATTACTGTAATGGTAATGATTTTGTCAGTCATCCCAGACGTGCAGCGACTCCCCCCATAGGTGTCACTTGACCATGTGTTAGCACATAAAAAGAATTAGTCCTGTGTAATTAAGTAACCAATGACACTGGCAGCCAGGCAATTGTCTCTTGTGTTCCCATCCCGCCCCCATCCCACCTCCAGACATCATCAGCATGAGCCCTTTACACACTACTGAGTTCTTTGCCTGCTCTGTTTATGTTCAGGGATCATGGGTAAGACATCACAACATACAGCATGTCTGGCATTATGATGGTAGTAAGGGGCTGATGGGAGAAAGATTATTAATCCAGCACGAGGGCACAGCCAGGAAAAGGAGGGAGGGGTGGGGGTTCGCTGCTGCTGCTGCTGCTTTTGTTGTTGTGCAGAGGAGGGTCTGTGAGCTTTAGCAACCGATTCCATGTGACCAGATCCATCTACATGCCTGTCTGCTCCCTGATTGGTTCACACAGAATATCCCTCTTCCTGTTCGCAGTGTTTATGATGGCTTTGCTTTGTGTTGGCTGAAGTTAATCATCCCAGCAACCTGAGGTCTTGGCCTGCCTTCCAATTGGATGCATGTGGCTTAGAAAGTTAACCGCTTGTTAGCAGTCCAAATAAATAGCTTGCATTTGTCTCCGCCAGTCTCTACATGCTGTATTTGTAGTGCAGTAGCTGGCGTGCTGCCCCATCTGCTGTGACATCAGAAGTCCCTTGGAAAGTCTTTTCTGGGGGTTTCAGGACAGCAGCACACAGCATACTGTCAGCACGTCTGTTGTCACATTATCAAGGGTGATCGATCGTCACCTCTGCGTTACAGGGCTGTGCAATAACCTAAACGCATTGTACACATATGCGTCATGTTTTATGGTTTTCCCCTTAACATGTATTGGCTGCATAGTAATGTGCATGTGTCATAGCTTGTTCTACGCAAATTTACCATATATTGCTTGTATAATATAAACTGAAGGGCGGCTAATATTGGAATTTTATTTTGTTCTATTTTTTTTTTTTTTATGTTTTCATCCTATACGATTTGTATAAGGCCCCTTTCACACAGGCAACTGTTCTTCCACTGTTAAAAGCATGTTTTGAAATCCCAAGACTCCAAGCACAGCAATCATTTGCAGTTGTACATTGCGATTAGCCGCGATTACGTGCGTTTACATGCAGCTGCGTTTAGCTGCAGTGGAATATTCTTGTCATTTCTGATGTGCTTCCTGTTGTTGTTTTTCTCTCCTTGTTGCCGCTGCTATCTGCAGGTGGCACAGTACACTGCGATTACCAGCAGATGGGTGCAGATAGCTGCACTACATTGTTCCTGGACACAGTCAAATTTATTTTTTCTAATCGCAGAAAATCTCATGTAACGAAACCATTGGTAAATGCAGTGTGTGAATGGGGCCATAGGAAAGCATTGTCTGAGTAAAGCTGCGGTAGATAACTTCATCTATCCGCAGCTGAAAGCTGAATTCTATCTGCCCGTGTGAAAGGGGCCTTATTCCAGCAGGTTGTGCAGCACTTTACAAAATAGAGACTGTACAATTACAATGCAATTCACTACCAGAGGATTAAGAGGGCTGTGCTCATAAGAGCTTACAATCTAAAGGATTGTTTATTTAGTATTCTGAAGGCCTTCAAGGTAATCTTTTATGTTCTGTGCGCTTTTTTTTAAAATTTATACCTACAGGTAAGCCTATAATAAGGCTTACTTGTAGATCCAGTAAATATCATCCCAGACGTGCACCGCTCAGGCGATATTTACTTTAGTAGCAGCCGGTGACGTCATGGGCGCATGCACACTGCACTCTCAATGGATGGCATGCCGTCCACTGAGATAGCTGTGCTGTGGCTGTATCTCCCGCACGCATTTGTGGAAGTGGCATCATTGTAGCTCGGCCATTCCAACAACCGGAGCCCGAGAACCCGGAAGGATACTAGGTGAAGATGGAAACCCCGTCGGTGGTGACCGTGTGCAGCTGGAGGGCTTTGTTAAGTAAGTCTGTTATAATGTGATGCGTACTAAAACATTGTGACGACATCCTGCAGAAGCCCCCTTTTTTTTTTATTTTTTTAACATGCGGTTTACCAGTGCTTTAAAGTTCTTGTCAACCCGTGACAACCACTTTAACCTACAGGTAAGCCTATAATAAGGCTTACCCGTAGGTGCCCTATATATCTCCTACACCTGCATGGTTTAAGATATCTACAGTGTACTAGCATTGCTGATGTCATTCGTAACATGTGCAGTGAAGAAACGGCCTCCGTGCCATTTCTTCACTGAGATTGTGCCGTGACTGACGTCACGTGACTCTGGCCAGTCACAGAGCCGGAGTCACGGCCCTGGAAGGAAGAGGGGCAGAAGATGGACGCTGCCAGCACAGGGGACATTGTTGGACATCGCAGGCTTCGTTTGCAGGTAAGTAACACATAATGGGGTAATATGCGATGCATAGTAGCCCATTATGCTTCTAGGTTGCAGGGGAATATAGAGGGAGTAAACCACATCAGGGTTTACTTCCTCTTTAACGATCCATTAAAGCGCAATTAAAGTCTTCACCTTTTCATTTTTCTGAAAAGGCGAACTAATGGCGTACAACCCTCCCTTCCTGTCGCCAGGCTCCACTGTATTTACCATGGGTGAAGAACTAACAGTGCCAACGCAGCCCAGGTAGCAGTCTGTGGCTTTGAAACCCTCGCTCTTCTCCTTTTCTGTGCAGGGCTTCTGAGACCTGAGAGTTTGATTCCTCAGTGCCGGCACAGAGTATTACTCTGATCCAACCCAGAAGCACTGCAAAGAGAAGAGTGGGGATTTCAAATCCACAGACTGCTACATGAGCCGCGTGGGCACTGACAATTCGGCACCCACCGAGGTAAGTACTGAAGGGACCTGAGGGGTGGGAAGGGTGTATGGCGCTAGTTCACCTTTTCATTAAGAATGCTAATTAAACTTGCAGCGGAGAACTAGGAATGCATGTGTGTGCGTACCTAATTCTCAGGCTTGCTGTCAGCCAGAACAGTTAGACTGTCCATTCACGGCCCAGATTAGAAACCTTAATGGGCAGGCTGAATGTACCAAGTTGATTGAATGATCGATCAACTTGGGTACAACCAGCCTGCCAGATTCACTTCCGATTGTCACTAGTGGCTATAGCAGCTGCTAGCAATAATCACTCCCGGCGGGGACGGCTTCCCCTACCTGCTCCCGTTTCGGCAGGAGGGATTCCCCTGTTAGTGATGTCCGTGGTTGCAGGAAAGAAATTTGCACTGTCTATGGCTGTCCTAGTTAGACTCCTTTCACAGCGATGGCAGAGTATCACGTATTTGAGCACAATTTTTTGGCACATTTTTGCAGCAGCACCATTCATTTGAGTGGGCTGCTCTCTGCTCCAGAAACACGCCAAAGTAGTTCCTAAACCTTTTTTTTTTTTTTTTTTTTTTTGAGCCAACTTTGGCTTGTTTTTGGAAATTGCATTTTTGAGCATTTCTTTTACGTGTTTAGGATGCCATTAACTGTACTGGCACCCAAACATGTATTGCAGGCTTGCTGCGATTTTACCCCGTTCCAGAATCAAATCTAGATGTGAACAGGGCCTTATTGTCAAGTTAACTGATGCATAATAATGCGGCTAAAGTAAATTTGGGTGTCTAAGGCAGGCCATGCATTATGCAATTTTTTTTTTTTTTTATTTTGCCTACCTTTTAACCATGGGTTAATGGAAGGACAATTGCTCGATTCCCTCATCAGCACGGTCATTGTTGATGGGGGAATCCCTCCCGCAGCGCTATTGTGTTCTGCAGGCAGGGAGCCCTGCCCACCTGCAGAATACAATGATCACTGCTGCCAGGCAGGTTTTAGTGAAGTAGATTGATAGATCGACTTCAGTACAACCAACCTACTTATAGATAGATCGAAATTCTCCCAGTTTCTGCTGAACTGGCCAAGTTTTGATTCGTCCATTTCTGGCTAAAGATTCACATAACAATTCTGCTATAGCAGCAATAAAGATCAGCTTTTATCAGTGTATTTGATTGAAGTTCAGATCTTACTGGCATCTTACTTTATTCACATACACTCATTCCAGATTGCCAATTTTCCCACACTTCTCTTATTGCTCTGAGGTTTCCTGTGTCACATTTTGGTATATGTCCCTTCTTCCTTTAGATTGTAAGCTCTTACAGACTTAATGTTTCCCATGTTTTCGCATGTTATATTTTTTTTTTTTATTTTTTTTTTTTTGTACAGCGCTGCAGAAGATGTCACTATATAAATTAGTAATAAATATTTTTGGTTGCTATGGGTTGCACTAGCAACCTTATGTATGTGCTCCTTATTCTTAAATGCTAATTCTTGAATTCCGTAACCCATAGCAACCAATCAGGATTCACTCTCCAGAGGTCAGGTCAGTACAGGATGAATTTTGATTGGTTGCTGCACAAAGAACCCATTAATTAATAAGTCAAATATGATAAGGGTTATCTGTGCAAATGGTCACGAAATTTAGAAGCAGATTCAGCTTGCACCTTGTTCATGGCATGTGCTGACAAACTGTAAAACAATAGACTTGTAATTCTAAAGGGTTAAAATAGTTTTACATTAAGCCACGAAAGCCCTGACCAGGCATAAAGTGCACATTTTTATTGGCATCTTACATAAACACTTCGCAGGGCTTGTTTTTTGATTACTTGAGTGGAGAGTGAAAGAGGAATAATAGAGAAAAAAAAGCCTAAAAAAAACCCCATAGTACTGTGAGAAGCCCTATAGGGAGCCGCTGGGACATGTTGCCATGCCAACAGGTTCAGGAGCCTGCCAGCCAGCTTGTCAATGGGCAATACTAAGAGGGAGCGTCCAAATGCAGCCTGCTAGCTGCAATGTGATTGGTCACACCTCTGTTGTCTTTGTGTAGCGCAAAGCATGCTGGGTAAGACCCAGAGTGAATGCTCAGTTTGTCTCAAGGCTGCAGTGAGGTAATGCTTTTGAATCTTTTGGGATTACGAGCTTGAACCTCTTAAAAAAAAAAAAAAAGACTGCAGTGTGTAGCATATTTTTCACATTTTCCGAGTTTCCTAAGCAAGCACCTCTATACTACTTTTATAAGCAAAGCAGGCATAGAGATGTTAGGATGCAGGGCAGGAGGAGCTGAGGACCTTTTTAAGTGACGTGTGGAGTCGCATCACTAATTTAGCTTTACAATAATGTTTTTGTCCATGTTTTTCTATACATGGCCCTCTAAATCATATTACGGTAAGCAGTGAACGTCCAGTCAACCAGCTCGTTTTGTTGTTTTGCAGCCACATGCCGACAACGCAGGTATGAATGGGCTCCTTCGGATTTTATTTTGGTAGAACGTGCAATGCGAAAACAGCTGTATCGTGATGAACGCCATGTGCTTGCTTTTTTCTTTTTTTTCCTCTAACCACCTCACCATTAAAATGCATGCTTGCATCATACTGTAATTTATTGAAAAGTGACCTCATCCTTCCTAAGAGCTGTACCATGTAAAGCCTTCGATTATTGTATATTTCAAAAGCGTAACTCGGGCTTCGAATACACCTAAGATTCATTGCTTGCGTCTTTTTTTTTTTTAACAGATGCTTGTCAGACCATCCGAAACTTCAATGTTGCATGCATGCCGGATTTAGAGTTACTTGATTTAATACCATCTTTGCTTAGGCAGTAGGCAACGTTGTGTTAATACGGAACGTGTATTTTTACTAGACGCAGTAAGTTCTGATCCAGTGTTTCTCCTTCAGTTGTCTAGAAATGGCGGCAGTCTTCATTGTGTTCTGTTCTAAATCAGCCTGGCCATGTAGCCGTTTGGTTCTGTAAAGCTTCTACGACTTAAATTTCTAAAATAACCTGCGTAGACTAGAAAAGGCGCTGCCTTTAGATGGACTCTTAGCTGATTCACTTCTTTTCTTTCTAGTGATTTGTAGCCTTGTTTTGCGTTGGTGAAAAGAAATGTATAAAAGCCGCTCTGGATTAACTCTCTCGCGAACATGGGGTGTCCGAGTAACGGTTTCCTATGGAGAACATTGTATACTTCATGTCTGTGTAAGCTGAGAGTAACTCACTTGTAGTAAATACGTATAGGTTTGCGTTCCTGGCACTAGGCTGGCTAGTCTGTGTCTTGCTTACTATACTTTACATCTTCTGAAGGTCTTACCTTCATACAGAGTTGAGTAATGCCAGATACTTTTTTATATTTGCACGAACAGTTAAATTTTGAGGACAAGCTTTCAGGGTATACTGCTTTCTTTCAAGGTCCAAGCAGTACTTGGATCCTAGAAGGAGATGTACCCCAACAGCTTATCCTGAACATAAAAATAAAGTATCAGGCAGTAGTCAACTCCTTATGAAGGCAAGACCTTCAGAAGACGTGAACTGTGGTAAGCAAAGACACAGACCGTGCAAGATTTAGTTGTTGCAAGTGCAGTAATTCAACTACAATTTTCTTTCTTGGGAAGAATTCAGGAAGCCAGTCCAGCAGAGGAGCAAAGACAGAAGCTTTGTCACTATCGGCATTCATTGTGAAATGTCCTTCTAGAGAACAGACCCAGCCCTGGGCCAGTCTGATCTTGAAAAGATGTAGTGTCTGTAGCCTGCTGACAAAATGTGCCAAAATTGGTTTGTAGGAAATGTTGGGCCTTTCAGACATGCAGGGTTACAAAAAAAAATAGTGCTATTTCTATGATGTCTAAGTTGGTGTTGAATGGGCACTGTTTCTATGTGTGTTGCTTGCTAGATCCCACCACAGAGTTTCAGCTAGGTCAGTCGTCTCCAAACTGCAACCCGTAGGCCAGATGTGGCCTTTTGCTTGCCTTTTATCCAGCCCTCGATGCACTATTCCTCCTAATGGTAGGAAGCACCAGTGATGGGGGCACTATTCCCCCTCACAGACACCAGTGATGGGCCACTATTTTCCCCCCACTGACATCTGTGATGGGGCACTATTCCTCCCACTGATACCAATGATGAGGCATTATTCTCCCCACTGACACCAGTGATTGGGTACTATTCCACCCACTGACACCAGTGATGGGACACTATTCCACCCACTGATACCAATGATGGTGCATTATTCCTCCCACCGATACCAATGATGAAGCACTATTCCTTCCACTGACACCAGCAAAGGGACGCTATACCTCCCACTGACACGAATGATGAGGCACTCTTCCTCCCACTGACACGAATGATGAGGCACTCTTCCTCCCACTGACACCAATGATGAGGCACTCTTCCTCCCACTGACACGAATGATGAGGCACTCTTCCTCCCACTGACACCAATGATGGGGCACTATTCTTCCCACTTATACCAATCATGGGGAACTCGTCTTCCCACTGACACCAATAATGGGGCACTATTCCTCCCACTGACACCAATGATGGGACACTGTTCCTACCATGATACTGATCCAGAAGATGGGACACTATTCCTCCTCCTACTTACCACAGGCGCTATGTCATTTTCTTACTTCCTCTGACTAAATTTGAGGCACTGTTTAATCCCAATGACACTGGAACAAGTTCTGCTCCCGCTGGCCAGAGTTCATCCCCGTAACAGCGTGAAGGACAATAATCTGGCCCTTTTGTTAAAGCGGCGTTCCAGCTGAAATGACTTATGATAAAAATACCCCTAGAATACTCCTGCCTCATGCAATGTAACAAAGGTATGCTGTAAACTATGCACAGTTTTCTATTTGTGTAGAATCGCTTTCTTACTTTGTGAAGTTCCTGCACAGCGTGGCCATCCCTAGTGTGGGCATCTGAAGCCACAGCGTCCTTCTTCCTGGATTCCGTGCATGCTGGCTGTTGATTTTGCGCATGTGCAGTGCGATGCAATCTTGGTCAGTTTTTCATGGCACGGCTCAAGTAACATTTAACATTGGCTTCTATGGAAAATCTTGGTCAGCTTGACATGGCACTGCTCCAGTGCCATGTCAAGCTGACCAAGATTTTCTATAGATGCCAATGTTACTGGAGCAGTGCCATGTCAAGCTGACCAATATTTTCCATAGATGCCAATGTTAAATGTTACGGGAGCAGTGCCATGTCAAGATAACCAAGATCTCCCAGGAGCCAATGCAAAGCCAGAAATTACATACAGCGTCGCGGCCCCACCTGTGGTCCATCCAAGACTATTGTGAGCTTATAGATTGTATCAATCTATAGAGAATACACCCCTGAAATTCAGATCCCTAACTAGGTGAAACATAGGTGGTATATGAACCAACCTCACCAGGATTACAAGCTGTAGAGGTCAGGAGAGGTTGACCTCTCCTGAAAATGCTAGTTGCCTGCCTCTCCCGCTGATCCAAAGGCTTGAATACTTTTTGGAGCACAGACTTGGAACAGTGATGCAGATAAGCAGGTATTAAACCCAGAGGCAGCCAAGTAACCAACATTTTGAAAGCAGGCTAGCAATGGTCGCTCCTGCATTTCTCTCAGCACAGAGGTTCAAACTCTCCGTCAATCCAGCTAAAATATAATAAACCCTCTGATAGGCAGCACATTTCCACTTTAAGTCACTCCTTCATAACTTCTTGCCATGCGTAAACCTATTCACTGAAATGTCCTCATGTAAGCTTTAAGGCCCATACACGCGATAAGAAGATTGGAAGAAAAAATTAATGCGACAAACGCTTGGCTGATTATTTGATCATTCGTGTTGAGCTTTTGACAGTCAATTCAGAATTTTTAGACGGCAACACTGAAGGTGCAGGCTAGAAATTTTTTTATCATAAGTGAACACAATGTCCACTTTTTGTTTGTGTCCAGTAAGTGTATGGAAATAATCGAATAGAAAAGAAATGCACATGCTCAGAAGCATAGAACAACCCTACACTTCCTCGTCTACTACGCTAGTATGTAGCTACGTTTGCCTTTGTCAGCTGAGAATTTTCATACAAGTCTATACCATTCCAACTACATCATGATATGCATTTTCCTAGAAAGTCGAATGATTGGTCATCTGATTTTCTCATCGTATGTACGAGGCTTGAGCCCTGATTCAGATATGTACGATCTCAGAGATCGCATGTGATTCGCACCCGCACTGCAGGTGCCGATCACATACGATCTCTGAGCAGTGCAAGTTCAGCCTTACACTTGTATGGCTGAACTCACACTAGATTCGCAAAAAAAGGTACATGTACCTTTTTTTTTTTCCCCGAACTAGAATTGCATCGCACATGCAATCCGATTCATGTGCCAGTGCACAGTTTGCACTGCGATCTTTGAACAAAACTGGGGGTGTCATTTACTTTGTAATGACACCCGCCAGCGGTTCGCAGAAGAAAGTGCGAACTGCCTGCAATAGTGATGCGATGCGGGAATCGGCTCTGTAATTGCGCTGGTTCCCGCATCGCACATATCTAAACCAGGGCTGTGTGTTATTTTTTAGGGTGAATCTGCCTTAGTTAGATTTGTGGGGTTTATCAAATCCTGTTTTAAATTCACAAAACCTGAACTTAGCAGTGAATCCCATTGAAGTCTACGGTGGTTGGATATTGATATTAAATTCTTGGCACACTGTTGCAAAGACATAGGAAGCTGGCCAAAGCCATGGGGGACATTAAGCGAGAAGAGGACCTGTTTTTTTGGGGTTTTTTTTTTTTTTTTTTTTTTTTTTTTCAGCTTAGGGTGACGTGGGGAAAAAACGTTTTAGGTGGTTTTGACTGCAAAATCTTTTTTTTTTTATTTTTTTTATAACGAGTGGTAATGGGCCTGACTTGACCAAAAATTAAAAAAAAATGCCTTCTTCCAGCTAGCACACTAGTAGTCCTGGCTCTTCCAACTTCTAACCACCTGAATGACCTTTGGGCAGTCAATAAACCATGTTGCTGTCTATTGAGTACGTCACGTGACCTATTGTGTTTGCGCTTTTTCATAACGGACTAGATTTCATGCTTGCATCCACTATGGTGTGCCCAATGTTGTTGAAAAATATCTTAAAGAATGCATAAAAAAACTCTCAAACCCCAAGTGTTGTACAAGGCTGGGGGGAGATTAGGGTTGCCACCTCATCCCTTTAAACCCAAACACGTATGAATTACACAGGTTCTGAGGCTAATTTAATGCAGATAAGGCACCAAGTGAGTTTAATTATCACCCTGTGTAGTTCATATGTGTTCGGGTTTAAAGGGATGAGGTGGCAACCCTAGGGAAGATTGAGGACAATGTTGTCCTTTGCTACACAGAGGACTCTATGTCCTCTTCTGCAGGCAGGTTGTAGCAAATGGAATCCATTATGCTTAAATGCCTGCGCACTGACCTGACAATTCAGCTACGGAAAATGCTGCATGCACAATTTTTACTCCATTAGAGCCGGTTCACACTACAGCGATCCGACTTCAGGCACGACTTTGCAGGCGATACTTCAGCGCAACTTTGCATGACTTTGGGCGACTTACAACGCGACTCAGTGACCTCAATGGCAGGCAACTTTGCCTGTGGCCAATCAGAGAAGGGAGGGAGGCTGTTGCCAGGGTAATTTGCTTTTCTTTTTTCCTTCAGTATAGATGGGGATCGACTTGGAGACGAATTCGATTGTGTTCTATGGGCACAAGTCGGATAGAAGTCGCCTTGAAGTAGTACAGGAACCTTTTCTGAAGTCAGAGTGACTTCAGTAGTGTATATTAATACCACTCCCATTCACTTCTATGGGATTTCACTTGTCAGGCGACTTGGGGGCAACACAAGTCGCCTCCCAAGTCGCTGTAGTGTTAACTGGCTCTTAGGGTATGTTATGCAGCCCATTCATTTAGGTTTTCATTATAATTAAACACAATTTAGAAGGAAATATTGAAATCCCTGAAAATGATATATCTACCTCCTGTAATCGCTTGTACAACTTAAATAAGTAGACCAATCGGTCTGGCTCTGCTACTGTGCAGATTGGAGGAGAGAGCAGAGTAATAATTCATCAGTTTGTTGCTGATTCTATATTGTCCATTCAGATCCTATGGCTGTGTTTTTGAAGGTCAGGAACTCTTGTGTGCTGTCTGATAGGGGTGCCTGGCTCACACAACATCTTGAGAATTAGAAATCCTTTAGCAGGTAAAACATATTGGTTTGCATTAAAACTGAACTTCAGGCAAGTAGCTAAATACAGAGCTGAAGCAGATGCACAAATTGTAAGACCTGCAGTTGGTACCAGATGGCACGTTTTACCTTCTTCAGTATGTTCTCCTTCCTGCGTTGTCCGGGGGAACCCTTTCAGTTATGCCTAGCTTCTCCTAGTGGAATATACGCTCGCTGGCCACTTTATTAGGTACACCTTCCTAGTACCGGTTTGGACCTACTTTTGCCTTCAGAACTGCCTTAATTCTTTGTCGCAAAGATTCAACAAAGTGTTGGAAACATTCCTCAGAGATTTTGGTCCATATTGACATGATGGCATCACACAGGGGCTGCAGATTTGTCGGCTGCACATCCATGCCTAAAGGTGCTTGGATTGAGATCTGGTGACTGTGGAGGCCATTGGGGTACAGTGACCTCATTGCCATGTTAAAGAAATTAGTTTGAGATGATTTGAGCTTTGTGTCGTCCTGCTGGAAGGAGCCATGGGAAGATGGGTACACTGTAGGCATAAAGGGATGGACATGGTCAGCAACAATACTCAGGTAGGCCGTGGCGATTAAATGATGCTCAGTTTGTACTAAGGAGCCCAAAGTGTGCCAATAAAATATCCCCCACACCATTACACCACCAGCCTGAACCGCTGATACAAGGCAGGATGGATCCAGGCTTTCATGTTGGTTACTCCAAATTCTGCCCCTACTATCTGAATGTCGCAGCTGAAATCAAGACTCATCAGACAAGGCACCAGTTTTCCAATCTTCTATTGTCCGAGTTTGGTGAGCCTGTGTGAATTGTAGCCTCAGTTTCCTGTTAGCTGACAAGAGTGGCACCCGGTGTGGTCTTCTGCTGCTATAGCCTATCTGCTTCAAGGTTTGATGTGTTCTGTTATGGTATTCTGCATATGGTGGTTGTAGCAAGTGGTTATTTGAGTTACTGTTTTCTTTCTATCATCTCGAACCAGTCTGCCCATTCTCCTCTGACATCAACAAGGCATTTTCCTCCACACAGCTGCCCCTCACTGGATAGTTTATCTTTTTTGAACCATTCTCTGTAAACCCTAGAGATGGTTGTGCATGAAAATCCCAGTGGATCAGCAATTTTTGAAATACTCAGACCAGCCCGTCTGCCAACAGCAACCACGCCACGTTCAAATTCACCTAAATCCCCTTTCTTCTCCATTCTGATGCTCAATTTGCACTTCAGCAAATCGTCTTCACCACATCTAGATGCCTTAATGTATTGAGTTGCTGCTATGTGATTGGCTGATTAGCAATTTGTGTTACCAAGCAATTGAACGGGTGTACCTAATAAAGTGGCCAGTGAGTGTATGTCAGGGGTAGGCAACATGGGGCCCTCCAGCTGTTGCAGAACTACAAGTCCCATCATGCCTCTGGGAGTAATTGCAACTGCCAGCCTTGCAATGCCTCATGGGAAATGTAGTTCCACAACAGCTGGAGAGCTACTGGTTGCCTACCCCTGGTGCATGTGAAACACTGCCTTCTCTAACAAGGCAGTGCCCTGGGTGTGGGGGCCATGCCTCAGGATATGCAAATGGTGTTTTAAGCGTTTCTATAGGAATCTGAGGATGGCAGTAGGCAGCTTTGAAAGGGGACATTGCTACCAACTACAGGACTTGCAGTTCTAGTTACACTTTGAAGTGGAGGGTACTTTGCAACTGAAATAAGTCATGCAGATCACAAAGCTTCTTGGTGACATCTATATATTCCAAACGTTCTAACATTACTTGAAATATAAGTAAAAGTAGACTAATGGATGAATAAAGTGTTCCGGGTGGACAAATGATGTGCGTGTATGTGATACTGGAACTAAGTATATGTTGAATTTCATTCATTTTACAACATTGAATGAGAAGGAAACTACGACATGCATATGACCACAATCTGGCTTAATAAGGTAATCCTCAGCTGAAGCTTTGTGATTGGATTTCCTATATTGTGGACAGAGCTCTCATTTAGGGCCCATTCACATTTTTATGCAGCATTCCATTAGTACATTTTGTGTTAAGGCAGCCCAATGATTTGAATAGGATGCCAACGTATGATAACACAGCCACAGTCTGTGCAATTTTTTACTATGCAGCACACAACAAAATACAAGAATGTGCTTTTCCGTGGGACAGGGTTGTTTTTTAACTCTTTAGATCAGGGGTCTCCAAACTTTCTAAACAAAGGGGCAGTTTACTTTAGGGGGGGCAGAATGTGGCCAATGGGAGTAGAACATGTCCTGGCATTAGTGGGGGGGGGGTAAAAAATGGCCCATCTTTAGTATTAGGGGAAGAAATAATAGCCCATCATTAATGTCAGTGGGAGGAATAGT
>BLSH010335836.1:2716112-2731673 GCA_018402905.1 Glandirana rugosa
TGTAAATGTACGTTAATATATGTTGTTTTTTGTGACGGTATTTCCTGATGACGGTCATGTGTTATTTCATCATCACAAGTTCGGTTTTTAGAACCTGTCTTTTTTTTTTTTTTTTGGCTTGAACACTACTACTTTATTGTGTACTGGCAGTAGTCCTTTATGGCAGTGTTTTTTGTTGTATATAATTGCATGTAAATGTCACAGAATTTAACTCTGTTTTAAGAATGTCCATTTTGAACCCTCTAAACACCTTTTTGTTTTAAGATACAGTGCTGACAACATTCACGAAACAAACATGGTATACTGAATTTGCAGTGTTTTGCATAGGGAAAAACGTTCCTGACAGCATAGCTTTTCCTTTTCAACAGGCGTGCTGAGATCCAAGGCTACATTTTGCCTGCAGTACAGTGCACAAGTGTGATCAGGGTCTGAGATAGGTAAACAACCACCACTCAGCTGTTGAACTACAAGTCTAAGCATGCTTTTTTAGCCAGGGCTGTGTTAGTATTTTTTAGAATTGTGGCATTTAGGATCAACATGGATCAAGTAGCTGCATCATTTCATACATTAATAATAATGGTAATATTAGATCCAATATTCTACCTTACTTGTCCGTTTTAGTGTGTTGGGTGTAAGCATGTATGCTTTATTACATATTAGGTTCATAATGGCAGTCATTCTTATATCAGCAGTTTCTGCAAACCCCATGCTTATTAGGCAAGCTTTGAACATTTGTGTAAAGGAATTGTGTGAGTTGTCTCTGTTCCATGAAAGATAGCCTTTCTATCATCCATTCATATTATCATGGTGGTGCCTTCATGATCTGCCCCATCTGCTGTTTCATATACAACACTCCACCTTTCTCTAAAACGTGCAGCTTAACACAATATGTAAATATTGAATTTATCAAAAGTCAGTCAAAGAATAAGTTCATCTTTCCAACATGTTGCGCCCATATTCAGGGTGTAACATGTTATTGTAGCACCGGCCCCCGCACCCCTTCCCGATACCCCGTTGTGGCTGCAAACGGGAATCTTCTCCCCCTGGTCCCTTTATCCATATTTGAAATAAACACTGCAGTGCGGTTCTCCTTTGCGGCTGCCGGCTTGTAGTTCTCAGCGAACTACCAGGGCACGGTTGCTTTCCAGGCTTTACCTGCAAAAAAATGTGCATTTATCATATACTTTTAAAAAGTGAACTTATTTATATTTAAGTTGCCATTGCTAATACTGCTATGGAAATGCCAATTGCCTGGCTGTAATGCCATTATGGGAACTTTAATATTTTGACATCACTGCCCTGGAAAAAGTTTGCTGATCCACAATTTTGACTTCACTCTTTCTAATCTGTGTACTTGTTTTGAAAAATACTGAAAGTGCTATTAAATCTTGTTTTTTATTTTCATTTAAACGTAGCAAACATGTTTTATACTTGCCTGCTCTGTGCAGTGGTTTTGCACAGAGCAGCCTGGATCCTCCTCTTCTTGGGTCCCTTGCCGATGCATTGGGCCCCACCCTCCTCAATGGCTCACCGACTTTGATTGGCAGCAGCGGGAGCCAATGGTGCCCCTCTGCTGTCTCAGCCAATGAGGGAGAGTCCCAAACAGCCGAGACTCTCGCGCAACCTCGCTCGATCAAGATGGGACTCGGTAAGTATTAGGGGGGCTGCTGCACACCAAAGGTTTTTTTAATCTTAATGCATTAAGATAAAAAACCTTCTGACTGTAGAACCAATTGAAGTCAGCGACAGCCAGTGAACTCGTTTTTTTACAAAAAAGTGGTCAAAAGTGGCAGCCCCCCATGTTTCTGTCACCACAGGTTTCATATCCATCTTCCATCACTCTCCTCGGCTTCTAATGTATATTTGGCAATAGACAGGGTTGCTTTAACTTTGGGACATTAGATGTATATTACTGCAGGAAATCTCTTCCAATGAAGTCTATGAAATTTTACCATATATGTATTTCGATCCACTGTTCAAAGTTGTAACAAAAATTGAAATGGAAGCGCCACACCACTGCTAAGAGGTGTTTTTGTCTAGTAAAAGTCAGGTGCAGTGGTGGCTGGTGCTGAAAATTTCGGGGCGGCGTACGCACAAACAGTGTTCTGCACCCTGAGCCCACCCTTTTTTGAAGCCTATTAGAGCCTCTGGCTCTAATCACGTGCTTCAAACTTCCCCCACCTGCACATAGATTAGGGGGCCGGATGCATGGATGGGGGGGGGGGGGTGCCCCTTATGGATTGGCTGCCACTGATCAAAAAGTATTCCCAATGCATTTCAGGGGTCCAAGAGCACCCATGTTCTTTCTAGTCCATCAGGGCTAGAAAGAACATAAGGACATCTCAATATCATGAAGTGCACTGTCAACACCATTAAAGTTAATGTCACCACTTGAAAGTAATTTATTTGCAAAGTGTGAAGCCAGCCTGTTATCGTTCTGTTTTTGGTCTCATAAGCTTGATTTTGCTCACACTGTGATGCTGATGCAGATGAGTAGAGAATGCCGATCAGAACGGCCAGTTCCAGCAGCTGATCTGTTATGTGATGTCAGTGAGCTTTCTCCTTCCCTGGTGGGCAGAGAAGAGGCTGCAGAACAGATCTCAAAAAAAGGCTCTTGGGACTTCATAGGGAAGAAGGACTTAAAGTTCTCATCCTGATTTCTAAACCTTTAAATATATCCGCTGCATAATGTTTGCAGAGATATGGTACTGGCAAATCTGATCTGTAACTACTGTATATAATCTAAAGTTGGAATACAATAGTATATAGGGAGTTTTTTTTTTTTTTTTTTCAGTGATCATATTACAGGATCCTTTATATTAGAAGGCATTCCAATGCACATTCACGAAAGAGGTTTCAGTAGCATAGTTCAAAGCTTAGAAAAGACTCCAGAAGGCATGCTAATGACAACTAGATAAGTGTCTCAATGAAAGCTGGATATATAAGCCATAGATTAGGGTGATCAGACGTCCCCGCACTGAGGACACTGTCCCCGGACCAAGTCTGTGCCTGGATTCAGGGGCGGTGCCCATACTCATTGCTGACAGCCTAGCAGGACCTGCAGCAGTGTGAACATCCATCCAGCACAGCCAGGGATTGGTGGGCAAGCCAGGGACGTACAACCGCAATGACACTGAGAGTGAGTGGAGCTGTCAAATCGAAGCTCTGATGTCAGGGATGGGTGGGGCCGATATGCTTATAACGTGATTTACCATTTGCCAATGGAAAAAATAAATGTCCCCGGATTTCATTTGAATAATCTGGTCACCTTGCCTTAGATAAACAAATACGGCTGAATTATTTGTACAAAGGATACATGCATAGGCAATAAGAGCCCCATCCCACACTCCAAAGACATGCTGGTAGGTTAATCGCATCCTGTCTAAATTGGCCCTAGTACGTATGAATGTGAGTTAGGGACCTTAGATTGTAAGCTCTTGAGGGTAGGGACTGATGTGAATATACAATGTACGGTATATGTAAATTGATGGTGCTATAGAAGTACCTAAAATAAATAAATCATGCAGGCATACATTCTAACTGATTGCATGATTAGGAATTCACTTGTATTGAAAGCTGCAATGTGTTCACATATGTTTCTGGTTTTAATCCACCATGATTATAAACAGTTGGGTCAAGTTTCCTATACAAGTAGAAGACTTGGTATGTATAGCATTGTTCCCGTGTTGTCCTGGGAAGCAGGTGTTACTAAATCGCACTAACCCTTAAGTTGTCCCTAAGGGGTATGTGAGATTTTAGAGCTTGGTTAGCCATGGGCAGGGGCTAGTAAACCACAGGAAGGAAGGAATGCAGGAATAACAAATATACTGCCCAGCTTTTCCACCAATCATGGCTAGCTGAAATATGCAGAGCAATAAAATCCAAATTCACTCTGCTGCCCTAGAAGTGACATTCCTTTTTATTTTTTTCCCTCTACAGCAGTCTTGTATTACATTTAATTAGCATGGATTGAATCGCAGCCTAAATTCCTACATAGTCTGCAGGGTAGTTAGGCTGGCGAAAGAAACACTCAAAGAAATCATTTTTCAGCAAGCTACATTATGGGAAAAAAGAAAAACTCACTCTTAGTTTGTAAAAATGAGGAATAATATTAATTTTGTACTTGAAGAGATATTACAGTAACCTTCCGAATTCAGACCTGGGAACAGCTGGGGACGAAAATGAAGAAACCTTGCTCAGGAATCCATCTTAATCTTCAATTCTCTTTTATTGCATTCGCATGTTACTTCAAACAAGCTAGCTCACCTTTTCAACTCTCTCCTTCACTCCTATCTCCGCTTCCCTTCCCCTCCCGGGTGACTGCTTTTTACTACCAATAGATGAGGAAGCCTACAGCCAGAATGTTTTCTAGTCAAAGAAAAAGGGATCATATAGTGGAACTTGGTTGGGTCTGTCTGTGATCCCGGCTTAAAGGCCAAGCAGGACAAAGCACAGGTTCACTTTAAAGGGGTTGTAGAGGTTCAGTTTTGTTCTTTTTAAACAACAAACATGTCATACTTACCTCCTCTGTGCTAGCGTTTTGCACAGAGTGGCCCCGATCCTCCGCTTCTGGGGCCCCTCAGCAGCGATCCTGGCTCCTCCCTGAATAGAGTGTCCCGACAGAGAAGTGCTCTCCCTCGGGGCACCCTTGTCCTGCTGCTGCATCTATTGACACAGACAGCAGGACTCGCCTCCCGTGTCATTGGATTTGATAGCAGCAGGAGCCAATGGCTGCGCTGCTATCAATCTATCCAATCAGGACCCGAGACACCGGCTGGAGCGGGTGTGCTCATCCCCGGCGCTGGAAAGACCGGGTTTAGGTAAGTAAAGGGGGGGCTCTGGGGAACTGGTGTACTACAGGAGGTTTTTTTTTTACCTTAAAGCGGAGTTCCACCCAAAAGTGGAACTTCCGCTGGTTGGATTCCTCCCCCCTTCAGGTGTCACATTTGGCACCTTTCGGGGGGGAGGGGGAAGAGGACACCTGTCTTTAGACAGGTGACCTTTTCCACACATCTGGGAGCTCTGGCCGGCGGCTGCGGCTGCTGACAGCAGCCTGGCTCCCTGCTCGCTCTGCTTCTGGCTGCCTGGCCAATAGCAGAGCGCGGCAGAGCATCGCATGCGCAGTAAGGTGCCCGGCGTGAAGCTGTACTGCTTACACGTCCAGGTTCCCTTACCCGCGATGGAGGCTGCTGCACCCGTCCCCCGATCCGAAGATCGGTGGTGGGTGCAGACATCGCTGGACTCCAGGAGAGGTAAGTGTCCTACTATTAAAAGTCAGCAGCTACTGTATGTGTAGCTGCTGACTTTTAATTTTTTTGTTTTACCTCGGACCTCCGCTTTAATGCATAGAATGCATTAAGGTAAAATGCATAGAATGCATTAAAGTGGTTGTCAACCCATGACGACCATTTTAACCTACAGGTAAGCCTATAATAAATCTTACCTGTAGGTGCCCTGCATATCTCTTAAACCTGCATGGTTCAGAAGATATACAGTGTACTAGATGTGCGGACCTCATTTCGTCACATGCACAGTGAAGAGACGGCCTCCATGTCGTTTCTTCACTGAGATCGTGCCGTGACTGACGTCACTCGACTCTGGCCAGTCACAGAGCCTTAGTCGCAGCCCCGGAAGGAAGAGGGGCAGAAGATGGACGCTGCCTGCACAGGGAACATTGCAGGCTTTGTTTGCAGGTAAGTGACACATAATGGGGTAATATGCGATGCATAGTAGCCCATTATGCATCTACTTTGCAGGGAAATATACTTTTAAGGTGAAAAACCTTCAAGAGTTTACAACCCCTTTTATTGCCTCACTCTCCTAGGTACACATACTTGCCTTCCTTAAAACGTTTGTTACCCGAACACTTCATATTCCTGATATGTTCCTGTTGTACCATGTACTTGTATGAGAAAGCATCCTGTTCTCTTTGTATTGCTATCTTTATGTGAAATCCCTAATGTTCCTGCCATTCCCTCTGCTTTCCTATTAAAAACTGACCACACTAAGCAGGAGAACACACCTGTGGTCAGTTCTCGAGCTATTAGAGCTGCATGATTCTGGATAAAATGAGAATTACAATTTCTTTGCTCAGAATAAAGTTCACGATTCTCACAGCGTAACATCATCTTTCACGTTATACAAAAAATGTGGTTAACTTTACTGTTTAGTTTTTGTTTTGTTTTTTTAATTCATTGACGTGTATTTTTACCTCAAAAATTGCATTTGAAAGACCAAAATACAATATACAGTGTGACATAAAATATTGCAAGGACTGCCATTTTGTTCTGTAGGGTCTCTGCTAAAAATATATATATGTTTGTGGATTCTAAGTAATTTTCTAGCAAAAAATACTAGTCTTAACTTGTAAGCAATGAGTGTCAGTAAAAAAAGCTTGGTCTTTAAGTGGTTAAACTGCCCTCATTTACAGACCAAAGTTCATCGCTTTGATCTAAAAGAAGCAAATGATACATTGTTTCTTTTTATCTCAATGCTGAGCAATGTTGTGATAAACTTGGCAGGCTGCCTTTTTTTGTCAGCTCTGAGCAGAGAACGGCTCTGCACTTAATTGTGGAAATGACGGATTAAGATCGTGAGGGGGGTTGAATCGAGATCACAATTTTTTAAAATGATTAATCGTGCTGCTCTGCTAGCTATGCTGGGAACTCAGCCTACTCTCCTCCAATAATCAGACTTGACCTGAAAAGACTGAGGAGCTCGCAAGGAGGTCCTGTACTGACTATACAATGTTAGTACAGTGATTTCCTAGCTGAGGTATTGGGTTCTCCCACCCCCACCACCAGAACACACTGGTCAGCTGCTGGTTTTTCCAGCATGCTCGTTCAACAGAAGCCAGCCATGGGATCAGCTTCTATCATACAAGGACCTGTACACACGAGCTGAATGTGGGCCATTATCTACTGCACCGACTAATTTTGGCCAATATTCAGCCCATGTGTAGGAGGATTAAAGTGGTTCTAAAGGTAGGACTTTTTTTATCTTAATGCATTAAGATAAAACCCTTCTGTGTGCAGCAGCCCCCCTAATACTTACCTGAGCCCCATCTCAATCCAGCGATGTTGCACGAGAGACTCGACTATCCAGAACTTCCTTACTGATTGGCTGAGACACACAGCGCCATTGGCTCCCGCTGCCTTAGTCAAAGTCAGTGAGCCAATGAGGAGAGAGAGGGGGAGGGCCGAGTCTCGGCTCAATGGCTGAATGGACACAGAGCAGTGGCTTGGCTCAGGCTGCCGGTTGCTTAAGCTGGCCATACATTATACAATTTTCTTTTTCAATTTACTTAAGATTTACCTTCAACCGTGTAATGCAAATTTAGTTCAAGGGCCTACCTGACTGCATACAAATTGAAAGAGTTTTTTATATGGTTTTGGTGAATCTAAAGAAAAATTGTATAATGTATGGCCAGCTTTATTCACAGGACAGAAATCTATTTAACCATTTTAAAGTTTAGGGTTTGTGAGCAGCCAGTCACTAAGCACCAGATGTACCAGGGTATGTCCGTTTGCTTCTGCAGTGAGCATTATGTATAGCTGGGGAGGGTAGTAGTTGGGTAAACCTGTTGCTTCATCCTTCTTGGGCAATACTCTGGAATGTCATTACCAAAAAATGTTGTATGCGTCCCCTAAAATCTCAGGAAGAATATTTCTTGTGCATTCAAGCCTAAAATTGAAAATTAAAGGTGGAAAATGTTTGGCTGCTTTGGTGCAACACACTAGGGTTGATTTACAAAGGCTCGGTTCACATTTCATGCTACTCTTCACTTTCTGGCACTCAAGTCGCAAGAAAGTGGCATCAAAGTAGTGCAGAAACCTCACTAAGGCTGGATTCACACCTATGCATTTTAAGTGCTTTTTGCATTTTGCAGATTTGCACTGCAGTCCATTTAACATGGTTTCCTATGGAACACATTCTGCAGTGCAAATCCGCAAAATGCAAAAAGCACTAAAAATGCATAGGTGTGAATCCAACCCAAGATTGGGACAGGTGCAGTTGAAATCAATGGGCTGCGACTTGTCATGCGACTTTGTGTCACATCGCATGGCAAGTCGCACTAATGTGAAAGGAGTATAAGGCTGGGTTTTAGGGTTGCCACACCATCCCTTTAATCCAGGACACACATTAATTACACAGGTTCTGTGGCTGATTAAGGTGGTAATTAAACTCATTGGTGCCTTATCTGCATTAAATTAGCCTCAGAACCTGGGTAATTCATGTGTGTCCTGTATTAAAGGGATGATGTGGCAACCCTACTTGGTTTACAATATTGAGAATTCACAATAGCAGGAGATTTTGACCTCCTCTCTATGGAGCCGGTTCACATATGTCCGCTGCGGCGTCCTGAAACAGTGAAAGGGGACGCACCGGACCCCTGCTGTGAGCCGCATGCAAAGATAGCGTGAACCCAGCCTTAAATTGAAAGGTGCACAATTTGGTACAGATGTGTATGGTAGCCAATTGGCTTCTAACTTCAGCTTGTTCAATTAAAGCAAAGTTCCACCCAAAAGTGGAACTTCCGCTTTAATGGAAGGTGAACCCCCCCGACATGCCACAATTGGCATGTCTTTTTTTTGGGTGGTGACCAGGGGCCCTGTTTTCACAGGCTCCCAGGTCCACTTCCTCCCCTGGTGCCGCGGCTTCAGGAAGGAAGTTCACCATCCCCCCTCCCTCTTGGCGATCTTCTGGGACACGTCACAGGTCCCAGAAGATACGCCGGCCAGTCACAAGGTGCAGCGCAACTCGCACATGCGCAGTGCGCGCCCGGCTTTGAAGCCAAAGCCGGTGCCCACAATTATGATGCCGGCGCCGCCGAGGGGAGAGGGCGAAGGGCGATCCCTCGGGCGACTGCATCGCTGGAGCGAGGGACAGGTGAGTGTCCGATTGTTAAAAGTCAACAGCTACACTTTTTGTAGCTGCTGACTTTTACATGGATGGAACACAGCTTTAATGTTTGACAATAAAACCTGGAAGATGGTTTATACTCGGGGATGCATCAGATTTTTCACTCCCCAGTTTTAGTAAATGAACCCCATTATTTTATATTTTCGACAGCGCCCAGTCTTTAGCCTCCCTCTCGGTTCATGGTGTTACTGCTAGCCATATATATTCACAAATTAGGTGGACATTGCTTGCTACAGGTGATTAGTTTATTTCTCATCTGATCTCAAGCAATGGGTTGGTTGAGATTAGTTTTGCTAGAGAGCATCTTTCAATTAATGTGGATTTTAATATCAGTGCCACACCCAAACCTACACCTTTACATGACCCAGAAGCTTTTGTCACAGTGGGCAGTGACACAAAGCCATTGCTTCAATAATGGGTAGCGATGTAGATGTTCATGGGATTTGCTTTCCTACCTTAAGCCTCGTACACACGGTGCGGCGATGTATGAAAATGGTCGTACGACCACTTGTTGTAGGATCATCCGACCGTTAGTATGCACGATTAGAACAGCCTACATGCAACGGTCGTACAACAGGTGTTGGATGAGCAGACTAGAAAACTTGATTGAACCAACAAGCGGTCGTACGACCGTTGCACCGTGTGTACAGAGAAGTTGGTCCAACAAGTTGTACTGTGCAAAACACACATGCTCAGAAGTCAGGAACGCCCGGAAGTTTCCGTTCGTTAGTAATTCACACATTACATGCACCTGAACTTCCTCTTTATACGCTCGTAACACGTCACTACGTTCGGCTTGGTCGTACGATCTCTTAGTGCATGTCAGTACCCGAGATACAACAGCCAACATACGATTTGGGCCGTTCGGTCGTACTATCGTCGCATCATGTGTACGAGGCTTAAGTCTTCACTTCCTGTGCACATCATATGCCATGTCTGTGCAGTGCGATTTGAGGCATATATATTCTATGGCTCAAATCGTATCACATCTGCACCAAATTGCACCTCCCGACACCTGAATCGCTTTGCATGGGTGTTCACATTGATAATAAAGCAAACTGTTGCCTCCATAAACACATTTTCCTTGATATAACAAAGCAATGACATCAGGCTTAAATAAGAATTCCAGGAATTTTCTTTCCCATGCAGTGGGGCTGTGCCCGCGCTGCATGGGTTACCTGCTCATTTTTGTCTAGGGGTGAGAAGAGCAGAGATATACTTGCCTAAGCCGCAGATCCTTCGAGCGCAAGACCAGTCCCTGCTGCTCCTGTTCCCCCTGCGCCCTAGAGATCTTGTGAATGGACAGTTCCTGATGGCATCACACCCACAGATGGCACTGGACATGAGGCAGGAACAGTCCACTGCTGTATGTGGGGGAACGTTGTTTTCCGGAGGATTGAAGGATCAGGTAAGCATTGCCTTTCAGTGCGCCCCTGCACAAGCCCCGCTGCATGGGGGAAAAAAAATTCTGCTTTAAAGGTGTTGCTAGGATTCTAAGAGGAGACACCTTTGGGCAAACTAAAGAAAAAAAGTTGTGGCAGGTACACTTCAGGGACAACATATTCACTTGCTATCTATATCCACCCACTTTCAGGTGCCATTATAAAGAAATTATGTTATTCACGTTATTTGTCAATGGTCATAATGTTCTGCTGATCAGTGTATAACTATCTGTTTTAAACAGGGTGCATAGTTTAAGGATATAGTTAATTAGTGTCTGAGCTTGTTCATAGTATACACTGCACATATATGTCACAGTCCTTGTACCCACAAAATATACCCTAATTACCCTAATTAGGGTAAAGCCTGGAACACACTATTAGTTTTTTGAGCAGACTGAGCAAAAAAAACTGACCACTTAGATTGGGGCCGCTGTACTAACAATCCGATGTTAGTACAGCGACCTCCCCTTCTGTTCTATTGTGTCTCCCCATCGCAATAACACTCCAGTCAGCACACTCTGCCATTGGCTGAGAGCGATGACCGATAAGCGTACAGCAAACCTTTTTCAGTTAGGCTTCTGTCGGACCGGTTGCAGTACACATGGGCTGAATGTCGGACAGTTTTTATTGAATTGGCCAATGATGCCCGACATTCAGCCCGTGTGTGGGGCTTAAGAGTGTCATAGGAACACATAACCTCAAGATAAAAGAGTTTTGAAGTCAAAACCCTACAATAGCATATGTTGTTTGTGTTCACAGAATATAGACCCTAAGCCCACATTCACATCAGCCTGATTTAGCATGCGATTTGACATATCAAATTGCATGCCAAATCGGCAGCTATCGCCAGCAATAGCACCGCCAAAATCGGTGCGATGCTGACTTTGTGACGCCGCACTGATTGCTGAAAGTAATTCCTGCACTACTTTTGGCGACTTCGGGGGCGATTTCAATAGACATCTGTGCACAAATCCGTACAAATGTCGCTCAAATTGCTCCCGAAGTCTGGCTGACATGCGGGTATGAAATTGTGCGAGTTTCTAACCCGCAGTCAGTGTGAACCTGGGCTAAAGGATGCAGTTATTTAAAAAGTTGAGGCAACCAGCGACTGTTGAGGCAGTAGAAACTTTGACTAGGAGTGTGTAACATGCAGCACAGCTTACAAACCGCAACAGCCAGGCCTATATAATGTACAGGATAACCGTGCAGTGGTCAGGGATATGTAGTGTACAACAGCGCATTAGTCAGAACTATGCAATGTAGAGCGGTCAGTAGTATGTATCTGGGAATGTTCTTGTTTATTACTGTCCTGGTATATCTAGTAGTAGTTGGTCAAATTCAACTGGACTTGTTTCTGTAATGTGGAAGATGTTTCGTCATTTGTCCAAGCCACTTCAGTTCTAATGAGTGTCAATGCTACCCCACTGGTAGCACTAACACTTTGATGCAACTACCATGGATAGACAGATGATATTTTTGAAATCGCAACCCTGGTGTCTAGAAGGCTTCACATATGTTATTCCTTTGTTTTACATGGCTGAAGGTGTGAATTGGCAAAACCCCAGGACAGAGATGTTTAAAAGGAATTTTACAGATGTTGTTGAAAGCTTTAACAATGGTTGTTAAAGTTTTTGATGTAGATGGCCTCTTTCGTGCCTCCTGCAAATCAGTCAGGAGTATGTAATACATACCTCCCAATTTTTTGAGACAAGAATGAGGGACACCTATGAGTATGTAGGCATAGGACAACACCCCCTACCACGACCCTTAAAGGAGAATTCTAAAAAAAAAAATTAGTTAAACCCACAAGTTTTTGAAAGATATGAAAAGTGCATTTTATATACAGCTATATCGATCAGACCAAAATAAGGGACAAATGAGGAGGAAAGCGGGACAAAGGGACTTTGCTCCAAATAAGGAACAGTCCCTCGAAATCAGGAACAGTTAGGAGCTATGTGTAATGTAAAGCACAGTTTATGGAGTATAACAGTCAGGAGTATGTAAGGTTGTACAGCACAGTGTACATTGGTCAGAAGTACTTCCTCCGCACCCACTTTATGATCCAAACCACAGTTCCTCTCTTGCAGTCATATCCACTGCCCTCCTCCCCTTTACAAACTTAAGAACTCCATCGTGCAACATCTACATCATGCAACATCATTTCTCCCCACTCCCAAAAGCTCCCCTGCTTCGTTCTCCCTCCATTACTACATTCCATGGCTGACCTGCCTGTTTGGAGGCCAAAGTGTCCAAGTTGACAAAGGCACTGCCCCTACCTGACCTAACAAAAACATTTAGTGCAAAGTGAGCGAAATCCCTCCCGGACTACTCCTTCATCGGTATAGCACTATTACCTCTAAGCAGATGTGCCCACAGTGCCACGGCCGACACAAATTGTACTTGGTAAAGCACTTGTGCAAGTTGCTGAACTGAGGCTCTCAGGAGGTAAACAGAGGAACATGCCACATGTGCCCAGGCCTTGAGTCATCCGTGATTTCAGGATACAAGCCAACCATATTTTTTGTTTCATGGCTGAATGTTTGTCAAGATTCTGAACCGATCAGGTTCCAGAACAGCAAGATCTATTGCTTTAATATGAGAAGTTTTTCTAATTGATGAATCCAGCCCATAAAATTGTAGCCGTTTCTCATTCAGTAGTTGGCTTCTGATATACACATTAGTGTTACATCTTGAAAAAGCTTTTGTTAGATTGTGAGAATTTTTTTTCCTCATTCAGATCTTCTCATCATTGATATACAGAGAGGGAAAGGCAACATAAAAATACATTTTGTTCTTATAGAAGTGCTTTAAGTTTTTAAAATATTTTTATTACTCTTACGTTCACTTACAGACGCAGCCCTTCATTAGACAAGTGGGGTTTATGCTCATATCACTAGGAGTAGACTAGGCAAAATAAAACAAAAGCATAGGTTGGCCCCTCCCAGGGGGCCGTCCTCACCTTAGCATATAACCCCCTGCTAGACAATAGCATATCAGTTTTTATTGCCTAGTGCAAGGAGTTAGACCTGGTTCCCTATGGGATCTGTGTTCTTCTGAGGTTTTTTCTGATGAAGATGGCTATCAAGAAGCCGGCTGGTGGTATAGAGGATATCTAGAATCCAAAAACTTTCCCCAGTCCGGCCAACGTCTGTGCGAGCTACCCTTAGCCTTGGCGGGGGCATGCCGCATAGGGCCCGTTCCGTGCGGGCTGCCAGTGGCTGATCCCACTTGTGCCCAGTGACTGGTTTGTTCCTGTCCAGTGGCCTGGCCAGCTGCATCCCTCTCCATGGGGAGGAAAGTCTGCTCCGGGTGGCTACCCGCTGCGCCCGTCAGATCGGTGAGTGGACCCCTCTTCCATCCTAGGGGCGCGGAGAGGGGCACCTGGACAGCTTCTGAGGTAGCCGGCCGGTGGGGGCTTATTAGTGGGGACGCATCTGGGGTTGTAATCTCCCCCCCGTGGACCGCACCCCGCACTGACCGTTTTTAGCACTGTATTTTCTGTAGCCCTTGCGGTTTTCAGCCTGTCCTCTGGCGGCCCCCAGTGGCTTTACTCGGTATTACGGGGGAAGTGATAAAACCGGCAGAGGCACTTCCGTTTTCGCTTGGACAGCGTGGCTGACAGATGCGACGGTGCAGGCTCTTGAAGTGGAGTGTTTTTCCATTGCTCATTCCGGTCACAGCGCTGAGGCATCAAAAAACAGCAAGTATAGCTGGCTCTCCCTGGGTGCTGGTAGCGGTGGGTGCAATCCTTCCGGGTCTCCCTGGCTGATTGGTGGGGTAGAGGTGGTGGTCACACAGTGAGGGTGCCAGAAGTCTGGGATGTCAGAGGCCGACAGTGGTATGGCAGGGGTACCTGCGAAGCAACAATCCACGCCGGGGTCCCTGGTGTCCTTGGAACAGCTGAGGGAAGTATTTGGTGAATTCTTTCCCCGGATGGGGGACCCGACTCCGTGGGGCCCCAAAAAACGCCCTCCCCCCAGTCATTCTTCGGGGGAGGATTCGGAACCAGAGCGCCTCGGTGGTCACGGGAATCCCCGTGGAGCTATCAGAGGGTGAACTGATACCCTCAGATGGTGAAGATGATCAGGGGGCTTCATCTTCGCGCGACAAAGCGATAGTGGCTGCCCTGATCACTGATATTCGCGAGTCCGTGCGGTTTGACCAAGCAGGGGAGTCGCATGAGTCCGCATATATTTGTGGGTCGCTTAAGCCCCCTAGGTCCCCCAGGGCCTACCCTTATGATCAGGTTTTTGAACAGGCGGTGTTCAAGGAATGGCTGCGGCCGCAAAATTCCTTTGCTTTACCCAAAAGCTTTGCTGTTCGCTACCCCTTTGAGGATAGTTTTACTAAGAGATGGGCTTCCCCAGCAGTGGCCCCTCCGGTGGCCCGTCCATTCCCTTGGAGGGGTCTCCGTCTTTTAAAGAGGCGGCCGATCGCCGCACGGAGGCAGCGTCTAAGGCACTGTCCTTGTTGGCTGGGTCAGCCATGCGGCCAGCTCTGGCGGCTGCTATGGCGGCGCAATCTCTTTTCGAGTGCGCTACCACATTATACTCCGGTTTGACTTGTGAGTGTGCGCAGGCTGAGGTGCAACGGGCACAACATTCGGAAGAGGGTCTCCGCTACCTATGTGATACTGCATTGGACCTACTTCCCATACTGTCAAAAATGTCTGTTTTTGCAATTGTTATCAGGCGGGTGCTGTGGCTCCGCTCTTGGTCAGACGACCAGGCGTCGAAGAAAGCTCTTACGGATCTTCCCTTTCAGGGAGGGCGTCTGTTTGGCCCACAGTTGGATGAAATCATTAAGGATTTCATGGAAGGGAAGAGTACTTTCCTTCCAGAGCCAAAATGGCAGGATTTTCGCCGTAGGCAGGGCCCTGTTTCTTCAGGCCAGAAGTTTTTTCGTGCGCCCGGCTCAGCGGGTAAGGGCTTCAAGTCCGGTAAGGCTTCCGCTGGGCCCAGTAAAAGGCCCTGGCAACGTAAGTCTGAAAAAACGAAGGATAAGTCAACCTCCGTATGATGGGTTGCCCCCGCCCTACTCTCGGGTGGGGGGCCGGTTACTGGGGTTTGCAGACAGATGGACTGCCCGCATCACCGATTGGTGGGTGCTGGAGGTGGAGTCCTCCGGGTACAGGATAGAATTCATCTCTCTACCCCCAGAAAGGTTCTTCCCTTCGAACTTAAGACTCCCTCAGGGG
>BLSH010335836.1:2756594-2779296 GCA_018402905.1 Glandirana rugosa
TGTGTGAGTGTCCCATTCCCCCCCCCCCCCCCGAACCATAACAGACCACATGCCCTCAACATGGGTGGGGGTGTTGATGGGCATGTGGGGATGGGGAGAAGGGCTTTTTCCTCACAACCCTGGGCTGTGATTGTGTGGGCAGGGAGCCCCCAGATCCCGTCCCCCCATGTGAATGAGTATGGGGTACCCAAGGGGGCCTGGTATGGATTTTGGGGGGGACCCCACGCTGTTTTTTTTTTTTTTTTAATTAAAATAAATTTTGCATTGCTAACATTGCCTCTGAGCATGGCATGTCATAAGTCAGATCAGTTAAGATGCTGATTCGACTTGGATGCGACTTCTAAACAATTTAACGGGCTGATATCAGACCAAAGTTGGACCAACGTAGTGCAGGAACCTTTTCAAAAGTCGGACCAACACAAGTTGGACCAGTTAAGACGGCTCTCATAGGAAAACATTGAATTTTACATGTCATGCAACATGTGCTCTCAAAGTTGGAGTGCATATTGCACCAGTGTGAAACTGGCCCTTAGGCTTCAGTGCAGCAGTGTATATATTGTAGGTTCCCTTTCTGTGACACTACACAAATTCCGCCAATTACTTTCACCTGCCTAAGAGGGCCAAAAGGACTTCATCTAGTCTATGTAAAAGATCCTTGTTGTAAAAGATCCTAGCAGCCAATTTTTTGTGTAGTAGTGTGAAATAATATTCTGGTGCTATCATCTTCAATGAGTAAATGTGATAGTATTCAACATAGTGTTGAGCATAATTGCTGTATATTTGACTGTAAAATTGTGTTAGTTTTTCAGGCACTTGCAAACCATGTGTATTTTGACCTTTTAATTGAACTTCCATTGGAATATATTTCATTTTTCCACCCCTAACTGTAGAGCGAAGTAGTAGATAGGAAATTCTTCTACTAATGAGGTTCATCTTGGGTCAGCATTCCTTGTGAGCAACAAACAAAACCTAATCTTCTGTCTACGGGCTCAGCGTAAGGGCGCAACAGACTCTCTTGAGATGCAGAAAACGTACATGTCTGATGATTCAGTGTCCAGACAGCTTTTGCTTTTGAATTATTAAAGGACTACATAATCCTAACTAACAGTAATATTCCTGTCATCCACTATTTTGACGAACAGAATCTCTAATATTAGGATTTCCTAACAATCAGTGTATATATTTAGAAATATGAAAAATACAACCTGAGAAAAAAGGGGCTTGCAAGGTTTACGAAATTGGGCTACTTGCTATCCACAATATGTCTTTGAGAACCCTTTACACCAGTGTTTCTTACATTTTTTTTTTTTGTCTTGCGACGCACCAAAAAGATCTAAAAATTTTCATGGCACACCTGAAAAGATTTAACAATTTTTGTGGTGAAGAACGTATTTACTTTTACATATATATTTAATTTACATTTATGATGTGCCTGCTTTCGAGAGCAAATCAGATTGAAGCGATTGTAATCTTCTTTGTACTTTCGCTTGCTTCCTTGTTTTTCATTTAACAGTTTCTCATTAGAGTTCCAGACTTGATTATATTTCTCCATCACTAAACAATGAACAAACTTTATTTATAAGCTTCAAATTTGGAATGGAACAGTCTATTATATATAATCTAATTGGAGCGATTTAGTTCTCCCGAGGTCTCGCACAAGTCTCGTGTTCCAAAAGGAACCAATAAATGACAGACTGACAGAGATTGCATTTTTATATATGTTACTTTCTTACCTTTTGCAACATTGATTTACCATTTCATTTTTCGATATGTTCAAGGTTTTAAAATGCTAGCAATGTTAAATATTTTTCAAAACTTCCAGGGCACACCTGCAAATCTCACATGGCACACAGTTTGAGAATCACTGCTTTACCCCAATACCTTGTCAATCTACACCTTGATGTTTTTGGATGTTTGAATTTTGCAGTATCAAGTTCCTAAGGATTCATGCACACTGGGCATTTGCCCGGCTTTTATAAACTCTTTTCTCCTGGCAGGAGAAAAGCCGCATCAAAAACTTGTTTAGGTACATTAAAGCATGTCAAGCACTCGGGCATTTACTCATTTCATTTGCCAGAATATCAACCACTTACCAACCGGAAGGTTTTCCAGCTTTAGGACCAGAGCACTTTTTGCGATTCGGAGCTGCGTCGTTTTAACTGACAATTGCGCGGTCGTGCGACGTTGCACCCAAACAAAATTTGCGTCCTTTTTTTCCCACAAATAGAGCTTTATTTTGATGGTATTTGATTGCCTCTGTGTCATTTCTAATCGCCGCTATAAACAAAAGAAGAGCGACCATTTTGCAAAAAAAAAAAAACAAATTTCTTACTTTTTGCTAAAATTCGAATAAAAAAAAATATATATATATAAAACATTTTTTTTCACCGTTTTTGGCCGATTTATATAATTCCTCATATTTGTGATTTTTGACTCATGCCCAGCGCTGGCTCAAAGTCAGGCTCAGTTAAGTATAAGAGGGGCTAGGGGGATACTGGGCACTAAAGGTGTTTAAAGCCTTAAGGCTTTAGAACAACCTTCATTTATTCTGGCCATTGAAATGAATGCCCAAGAGCTTGATGCTCTTAAGCACGTTTACATATGTTTAGGCGCGTTAGATGTTTTTTCTGCCAAAACGCTGCTGCTCCTGAATGCGCTGCCAGTGGGGTTTTTTCTTCTGCCTCTAAACACCTATAGATACATAGGCTAACATTGAGAGGTGTTTAGCAGCAGAAAATAAAGACACCTCTAGAAGAGGCATTTAAAATGCCCAGTGTGCATGAGGCCCAAATGTCTTACACTTTGATTAGTTAGCGTGACTATAAAAAATTTCTTCACATTGCTGTCAGGATGCTAGGCTTACCCTTTATAATCACAATGTGAAATTTGGTCAAACATTTCAAAACGTTATCATGTCTTTGTTATCCTGCTTTGTTTGTGGGGGGCAGAGGTATAGCTACCAGTACACCATGCCCTTGACTCAGGAATGATTGTTACTCCTTCTTAACTAGTCCTGACAAATCACCTTGGTGTGCTTTTTAAATTGTAGAAACTTTCATACTGTCAAACAGGTCATGGACTCCAGGTTCTTATTGTGCATTGAACTTCAGTGAGTTTTGTTTAACACCTGATGGAAACCTCTTAAATGGCCTGCTGTCTATGTGATTGGCTCGTTCCCCGGAACAGGAATATTCAGAGTTGTGATATTTTCATGCTATTTGCATACTACTTCAGTATTCTTCTGTGCTTTATTGGCATGAGGAAGCTTTGCCGAGCTCTATTCATGGATGGAGTTTATAGTTCTCCTCAAAAGCACATCAATTGTGTGATCTACCCACAATATTAGGCAGCCAAGGTTGAAATATAAGCTTCATCCACTTAGTCCTTGGTGTGGTTACATACCTGTCATCCTATAGTATGCCGGTGTGAAGGCTACATTTATCAGTGGTCATACGTTAACCTTTGCAATTGTTTATTACTGTATGCTTTATTTTAACCATATTGGGCTTTATCCATTATAATGTCAGTGTTTAGAGTTGCCATTGTTCCAAAGCCACCAATCAGAATAAAAAAGAATAATTTTGTAGGAAACATTTGAATTTTATTGGGTGTAGAACTATGATGGCAGATCTTACCACTGACACTTGACATGTATATAAGGTGCACTGTGAAGTAAATTAAATATTTTCTATCTTGTTACTAACTTTATTTTCTTGATGTTTTTTTTATCCAGGTGTACCAACCCCAAGCTCGGAAATCCTGCGACATACACTTAACATGCTTGTCCGAGAAAGGAAAATCTACCCAACCCCAGATGGATACTTTATAGTAACCCCACAGACTTATTTCATAACCCCATCCCTTATAAGAACTAACAGTAAATGGTACCACTTGGATGAGAGGATACCTGACCGGTCTCAGTGTACCTCTCCTCAGCCAGGAACTATTACGCCATCTCCTTCAGGGTGTGTCAGGGACAGAACTCTCTCCAAAAACCACTGCGACTCTTGTCATTGCTGCAGAGAAGATATGCATAGCATCCATGCATCTACCTTACAAAGGAAATCTGCAAAAGACTGTAAAGACTCCTATTGTCCCCCCTCATTGTGCCAGATACCCCCTACAGAGAAAAGCAAAAGTACCATAAATTATTCTTATAAAACAGAAACCCTTTCAAAACCTAAAGATGGGGATAAGCCATCTAAAAAATTTGGTCTGAAATTATTTAGGCTAAGTTTTAAAAAAGACAAGGCAAAACAACTGGCTAATTTTTCAGCCCAGTTTCCTCCTGAGGAATGGCCCCTTCGAGATGATGACACCCCAAATACCATACCCCGTGAAGTAGAGATGGAAATCATTAGGCGAATAAACCCTGACTTGACAGTGGAAAATGTCGTACGACATACTGCACTAATGAAAAAACTTGAAGAAGAAAAATCTCAGAGGAGCAAAGCTGGTTCATCAGCTCACCATAGTGGTAGAAGCAGGCGAAGCAGGACTCACAGAAAAACTCATGGAAAATCTCGGTCACACAGTAAGAATAGGGCTTCCAAAGGTGACCCTTCTGAAGGTTCCCACTTAGACTTACCTGGAGAGAGAGAGTATGAGTTCTATCATCCTCGGAATCGTTCACCAAGGGAAGGTTGTTTCATAATGGAGCGTAAGGGAGGAGAAAATTTTGTAGTGCTCAGCAATCCAAACATGATTGAATCTCATTTTCCTGTTACACCAGAATGGGATGTGTCTGGTGAACTGGCCAAAAGGAGAACTGAAATGCCTTTTCCTGAACCCTCAAGGGGGAGTTCCCATTCCAAGGTGCATCGAAGCCACAGCCATACACAGGATAGAAGGTCAAGAAATGAAAGGTCAAATAAAGCCAAGGAAAGGTCTAGATCAATGGACAACTCAAAGGGACCTTTAAGTGGTGCTTCTTTAGGGACACCGGATGACCTGGGTGAAGGCCTGAGTCTTGATGATAAAACACCAAGCCAGTCTTTTATAGATGATGGCACTTTAAGACCATCTCACAGTAGCTTGAGTCATCAAAGAACTCTAACTTACAAAGACGCATGCGGTCCTGAACTAGCTAGTGGTGGTGCAGATACCCCTAAATCATGTAGCCTGTTGGAACAAGGCAAACTTCCAGAGACTTTATCCTCCTACAGTGAACTTAATTCTTGTTCCAAAAAAACAGCGGATGACTATTTTCAGTGTAATACATCTAGTGAAACAATTCTCACTGCTCCATCCCCTTTAGGTAAAAATAAAGAGGACATTGATATATCAAGCCTCACAGAAGGCTTGAAAAGACTTTCTCCTGCTGAGAAGCCACAGCAACACATAGCCAGAGAGCAAGGTGAATACAAAGACGACTCACCAAAAGGTACTGTTAGTGGTCTATCAGTTGCTGCTTCTGGTCAGTCCCCAGAAGTGATTGCAAATGGGCGATTGGTGCCACATCACAATGCAGAATCGAGCAGCCTTGATAAAAGGAAAGAAATATTCAGTAAAGATACTCTATTCAAACCTTTGCACAATAGCCTATCTGTGAACAGTTTTCATAAATCGGGTGTGAATTTGCTGAAAACACACCAAAAAACTTCTCCTGAAACACTGCCAGCAAGCATTGAGAACTTTGAGCAACCTATTACCACCTCAGTTACCCCAAACCTTGCTGTCTCACCAAGGCCACAGGAGCCAGCAGGAAATCAAGAAGCCTCCTTTGATTATTACAACGTCTCGGAAGATGACGAGTCAGAGGAAGGTACACAAAAGACCGCAGAAGAAGAAAAAAACAGAGACGATGTGGGGACAATGCAGTGGCTGCTACAGCGGGAGAAGGAAAGGGATTTACAAAGGAAGTTCGAGAAAAACCTCACACTTCTAAATCCAAAGGAAACTGACAGCAGCGGTAGCCAGCGAGCCACACATTCAGCTCGCTTGGACAGCATGGACAGTAGTAGCATCACTGTAGACAGTGGATTTAATTCCCCACGGTAAGAAGTAGCCTCTGTTTATTGTAGAATATTTCCTTTGTTACATGGATCAATAATCAGGTTGGGCAAATATATAGTTTTTGTTCAACGTGTACTATTTTTGGCCCAATGTTATAGAAAGAATATCAATATTAACTGTCTGAAGACGAGACCTAGGTTTACTGAAATGCTGCTTTCTTTCTTGTATCACTGTTTAAAACTTTATAACATTGTGTAAGGTTTTCTTTTGATTATTATAATCGCACCTTGATATTGGTTTACATGATTTATTCAACTGAAGAAATTGCCTATTCCACTTTAAAATATTGATGATTTATACTTAAAGTGATACTAAACACACACTGTTTAATTTCCATTGGCCCTTCTGTTTCTGTATGTGGATGATGGCGCTGTAATTATTATAGTACCTTTTTTCCTAATCCATATCCAGCTGTCACATGACCCAGCTCTTTCCCAGCCTGTCTGCAGGGAAACATAAGCAGGAGGAGCTTCTACTCCTCCTGCTGCTGGCCACATGTTTAACAAAAAACAGCCTTTGGAATACAGAGTAAAAATAAATAATATCAATAAACTGTTTTAAAATGGAAATCTATATTTGAAATCCAATCTTTATTTTTTGGCAATAACATGGTGTGGGCAGATTTCAGCCAGTCAAAGGCTGTGTCATGCCCCTTCAATCTGTGTCTTTGAATAAGAGGGAGGTGAAACCTCCAGCAATCTATATGTATTATGTTGTCATTTACCACTGTGTATATGCACACATGTGTGACTCTATAGTCACATGGGCTGCTCAGATGTGAAATGGAGGAAATGCTCAGCATAAAAAAATCACTGAAAACTCAGCACGTGCAGAGTTGCCAACACTGCGAAATCCGTAGCTGAATTGGGAACTTGGACAGAAGTGGGAGATGGAGAGCAACAGGCTAAACCAGTTTTTTTGCAGAATACAGAAAAAGAATCTCAGTGTGAACAGCATGTAATACACAATTTATTGATCCTTTTTTATAATGTGGGTTTAGTAAAGAATGGTTAAAACCATTTACATTTTTTTTTTATTTTTTGCCATCTGTGTCTTATTCGAGAACAATCCCTTCCCTTCCTGTTCCCCACTTTTATTTGGAAAATCTGTATAAAACTAGGGGAGATGCATTCCTATTACTGTTCTGGTGATAACTCTGCATTGCAAAGCAGAGACCGATGTGGATTCAAGAGACGTAGCATTGTCTCAAGATCATGGTTTCATAGGCACTATTACAAGCACTGTGCTTGCAGCCAAGTTCAGCCTACAAATGCAGTGCACCTTGCTGAAAAGAAGGCATTTGGGAAGAGAGGGGGGTGTTTGTATTTTATATAAAACACAGTGAATTCATAACGTGCACAAATGATTCACAGCAGCGCAAGTGTTTAAATAACACCCTTGAGAAATAGTGAATATATATTCCAACATTCAAAGATAATCCAGAAAACATCCATGATCAGACCGTGTGTGTGTGTGGATATAACAGACACCCTTAAAATTAAGCCTTCCTCCACCGTGCACCAGTGTCTCCCATCACCCAATAATACTGAGGCTCACCAAACGTCAATGAAAAACCAGCATAGACCGTCCAATATAGGCGTCAGTCATTCAGGCAAGGCAATTCCTCCACTCCTATATTCGTCTATGTGGAGTCTCCGCTCATGTATGGGAACAAAAAAAACTCCTCATAGTGCAACACCATACCACTTGGTATAAAACATTTATTGAATAAGGTATTGCTCGTACATTTTTACCAGAACAAGTCGGAAATGACGAAATGCATCCAAGGGTAGTGACTACAAGGCAACTTTGAGGGAACTGGATGTGTGACCGGAGCAGCATGATGCAAGTCGGTCTGGCGGCACGGTAACGCACCAGTAACCTAGTTATTATGCAATATGTTGGCTTTTAAAATGTACGAGCAATACCTTATTCAATAAATGTTTTATACTAAGTGGTATGGTGTTGCACTATGAGGAGTTTTTTTGTTCCCATACATGAGCGGAGACTCTACATAGACTAATATAGGAGTGGCCGGAAATGGCTGGAAATATTTGGAAATGCTCAGGAACTGTTTACACTTTTGGTATTTCCCAGTATTTCCAAATGCTTCCGGCCGTCTCCGAGGCTCACCAACGCATTGCATGCACGGAGGCTTAATTCTGCTTGTTATGCAAGACAGCGCTCACAAACGGAGTCAGAATTTTTTTTAAAAACTGCTTGTATTGCGAAACGCTTGTTAACCGCGTTGCTTGCAATCCAAGGTTTTACTGAAGTTCAGTCATCAGTTGACATTAGTGTTATGAATACCGTATATAGTGGAGTTCTCCGTTTCATCAACCTTCCATGGCAAGAACGAGGCCTTATCACTCTCCAGTTTATTATATATTATAGAGATTGCAGAAGTAAAGGGCGATTCCATGGAGATATGGGTGGAGGTGAACTCCAGAGAGAAGATCTGGTCGATTGAAGTGACTGACAGTCTTATTTGTAGAATGGCAGATTTTGTTGTACAAACTGTGTACATAAACAATGCATTCACCAGGATAAGAATCTGGCATTCACAAATCTTTGTCACTCCTCCACTGTGTAATGCCACCTTTCTCAACCTCCTGACCACAGAGGAACCCTTGAAATAATTTTCAGTCCTCAAGGATAATTCACACCGGAAGATGCTGCGTTCCGTCTGCGTTTCCCACACCTTGTTCAAAATGCACTTGGTATGCGATCTGCTGCGGGTGTCAGTATAATCCCAACACTGCCACAAATGCACAGCGGGTTCGCCTGCATCAGATCGCACGATACTGCAGTACCATGCGATCCGGTGCAGCGTGTTTTCTAAAAAGTAGTACATTCACGCACCACACTGAGTCACATAGCCCTCACTGGCCCTCAATGATCCCCTGCCGATATCAATTTATTGAAGTCAATAGGAAGAATGTCATTTGCATTAATTGTCCGTGATAAGAATGCCACCCTTCCAGACAGCTAAAGAGATAATTGGTGTCATGCCAAGTGGTGTTGACCTCAGAACTATGCAGGCACCAGATAGGTCAATCAGCCACAGCTCAAGGAACCACTAGCCGCCTCTGGAGGAATCCTAGGATTCCACTGAACTCCAACGTTCTGTTGTGCAGAATAGTCAAAAGCACCCAGCTTAAAAATACTATAAATCTATATATAGATCTACTTTGGGGTTTCTCATTCTGTTTACCCACAGGGTGGATGGGTTTAATTGTTTTTATTTGCATGCTCCATGGTTCTCTGTGGTTATGTTTTACACTGCATTGCCACTTTCTAATTTCCACCTTTCTGGTAAATTTAGGGCAGTATAGTGAATCAATAAACTAGTTTTGTTTTGTTTTTTTTTTACAAATCTTGTTGACTCATTGCTGGTAAGAATTATTGTGCAAGTGAGAAATGTTAAAATGCGGTATTTTCCCTTGTGCCTACAGAATGCAGCTGTAAAAGTAACAACTCCAAAGAGTTTAATGGTGAACCTGTCAAAGGCCAGAGGCTGGATATAAAATTGCTGCTTCAGTTTTGTATAAATGGTTACCTCCTTCGTACCCTCCTCCTGAGGCAATATGTACTATCTTAACAAAAGTATTGGGACACCTGCCTTTACACGCACTTTAACTAGTCTTTGTCCGTAGGGTTCAACATTGAGTTGGCCCACCCTTTGCAGCTATAACAGCTTCAACTTTTCTGGGAAGGCTGTCCACAAGGTTTAGGAGTGTCTATGGGAATGTTTGACCATTCTTCCAGAAGTGCATTTGTGAGGTCAGGCACTGATGTGGACGAGAAGGTCTGGCTCAGTCTCCACTCTAATTCATCCCAAAGGTGTTCTATCAGGTTGAGGTCAGGACTCTGTGCAGGCCAGTCAAGTTCCTCCACCCCAAACTCGCTTATCCATGTCTTTATGGACCTTGCTTTGGACAGCCCCCACACTGCAAGAGTTGAATGCCAATTTAGGTCCAGAACACTTTTACTTACCTGATTCCCTTCCTCCAAGGCAACTGACAATCAGTTCCTCCCCAACACTTCTCTAATTCCCAATGCTCCATCCATGCATGTAATACAGGACTCTGGGCCTTGCATTGTACCTGAGGACATCAGAAGCCCTGCAACAGCCGGAGCATGGGGAAGAGGGAGGTTGCAGAAGTGGAGGATCAGATATGTAAAACTGCTTTTTAATGGTACCCTAAACCTAAACAAATATTTAACTCCTGCAGCATGGCTGTAACCCCCACTGCAAGGACATTCAGCTTTAAGGCGAGCTGCCTTTATTTCACAATTTTTACTATATTTCACTCCTGCTGGGAAGCATTATCACACATGATATACCATTTTAGTCAATTGGCAAAGCAAAGTGGACAGAGAGCACTTCATCACTGTGTGTGAAATGCGTCAGCTTTGTGGTTGGTGTTCTGTTTCTGTGATTATATTTCATTTCACTAACAAGTAACTTGAATGGTATGCTGATAGAATGCAGTCCATAATTTCTGCAATATGTTATATAGTGTTTATATTGTAGTTATACAGTATATTGTGCTTTATTGACCACCTTGGTGGTGCATGAATGCATTTTGTTATGCATATGCAGTGCAAATGGTGCCAATTCACACTAAAAGTTGCTACAAAGCAGCTTTTAGTGCTCTATAGACAGTGCTGTTTATAGTTTCCCCACAGTGGCAAATAAAGATCAACTTTATTTTACCTTAAAGGGTGACTCCACTTTTGTGGGTAAAAAAGTAGCAAATAATATAGCACAGTGCTTCTCAACTCTAGTCCTCAAGGCGCACCAACAGGTCATGTTTTCAAGATTTCTATTATTTTGCAGGTGATTCGATCAGTTTCCTCTGCCTTAGTAATTACCACAGCCACTTCATCTGAGGGAAATACTGAAAACATGACCTTGTTGGTGTGCCTTGAGGACTGGAGTTGAGAAACACTGATATAGCATATACAATTGCGACACAAGTCCTTTTGCAATTTAATGTTTTTAAAAATTACCTTTGCTTTTCAATCTGCAGTACTGTTATTTTCTGTAAAATGCAAAGCAATATGGCTTCCTGGAGGTTTTCTGTACACAGCATGTGTACAGGATGCCTCCTGAAACATTATGAAAAAATGCAATTTTTTCATAATACACCCAATAGAATAATCACATCTAAAGAGATGCAGACCCTGCAGGTTTCCCCATTAGAGCCCTGCAGGTGCAACAGCTGGTTGACGATCATGAAACCACACCCATTAGATTCACTTTTCACATGGACACAGACAAAAAACAGTGATTTCTTCAGAATAACAAAAGGTAGGAATCTGCAACAAAGTTTGTTAAAATCCTTGCAATGTACACATTTTCTCAACAGAAGTGGAGTTACTCTTTAAGACTCAATGCACACTGGCGTTTTTTATAAGCTCCTAGAAGCTAGTATTAGCATTTTCTTCTGCTTCTAGAAGCTAAATAATGTTATCCTATGTGTCCATGCACACTACTTTTGGCTATTAGCCCCATTCACACCTAAGCTATTTTTAGCTTGAAGCTCTAAAACACTCAACAAACCAAATCCCATTCATTTCAGTGACCCCCTGTTCACATCTGAGCATTCTGTCGCCTGAAGCTCAAATAAGTACATGAGCTTCTTTTTGGCAGATTACAAGTGTTTTTGGCCCCATAGACTTCAAAAGAAACGCCTGACTTGAGCGTTTTACGAGTGTTTTCTGCTCAAATAGCAGCTCTCCACCCCTGTCCTCTCCCTCTACTCCTCCTGTAAAAGCCGTAAAAGGTTTGTTATACACTTTGAAAACACTTTGTGTGAATGGAGCCTTAGCGTTTTTGAGCTTTAGCATCTAAGAGCAGAACAAAAAATGTTTATGTTGAGTTTTTGGAAGAGATTTCCTGGCAGAATAAAAAAGCTAAATGCTCCTAACAGCTTTTTTCAAGCAGTTTTTTTCTTTGTGTACTATAAAAACGATTAGCTAAAAAAAAAAGCTAATGCTGCTAATTTCTCCTAAAAGCTACTAAAACACTACTAGAAGCTATCACAAAAATGCTATTATCAGTATTTTTCAGCCATAATTTTTTTGAGTTTTTAAAAAAACTGTAGTGTGCATGGAGCCTAAGGGTGCATGTAGCAACAAACCTTTTTTTCTCCTACGTTCACTGACAGACGCAGCTCTCCATTGACATGTGGGTTATATGCAGATCCTATTAGGAGTAAACTAGGCAAAGAAAGAAAGAAAGCAAGCTGGCCCCTCCCAGGGGGCTGTCCTCTCTTTCCCATATAATGCCCCTACTCTGCTCAGTACATCAGTTTTAACATGCCTAGTGCAAGGAGTTTACCTGGCTCCCTTATGGGACCTGCGGTTCAGATTTTGCTTCCGCTTTATTTTTTATCAAGCTATCTGAAGACTACTATCAAGAAGCCAGCTGGGGCATAGAGGGTTCCTGCAAAATCCTATACTTTCCCCAGTATGGCCGACCGATGCGAGCTAGCCCCATGCTATAGTGGGTCCCGTCGCATCGTGCCCATTCCGTGCGGGCGGCCAGTGGGTGACCCCCAATTGTGCCCAGTGTCCGGATCCTGTCCAGAGGCTTGTGGCCGGCAGCATCCCTCCCCAGCTGGGGAGGAAGGTCTGCGACCGGGTGGCTACCCGATGTGCCCGTCAGGAATGATGAGTGAGCCCCCCCGTTCCCCCTAGGGGCGCTGGGGGAGGCTGCTGGGCGTTTTGGCATTTTCTGTCTGCTCTAGCCACTGGTAGAGGCTGGTCACTGGGGCTCTCCTGGGTCCCTTCGCCCTCTCTTCTTACCCCTTCTCCCTCCCCGCTCCGCTCCCGTTTGGCGCTGTATTGGGTACAGCTTAGGCCACCATGCGGCGATCCGCCACCATTTTGCGGCGGATCGCCACCATTTTGCGGCGGATCGCCACCATTTTGCCATAGCCGCGCACATTTTCAATGGGATTTTTCCTCCAGTGCCTGTGGCGGCCATTTTGCCGTAGCCGCGGTCCTCATGCAGCTCTTTGGCCTCTAGTGGATGTCCTCTGCAGCCATATTGTCCCTGCACGCTGTAAAAACATGCAGCTGCTGTTTTTTACTTTTACTTTACTGGGGCAGTGTGGCTGACTACTGACGGCGCAAGCTCTCTGCTGGTCCTCAGGATGTTTTTTGTGGCAAAAAAAAACAGCAAGTATAGCTAGGCTCCTGGGGGCGCTGGTAGCGGTGGGTGCAGTCCTCCTGGGTCTCCCTGGCGTTCTGAGGGGCAGTGGTGTGGTTACAGTGTGGGGGTCCAGCAAGTTATTGTCCTCACTGTGTTTGTCAATCTGAGTGGAGTGATGGCAGATTACCCTGCAGGGCTCTCTGAAGAGGAGTCAGCGGCAGTGCAACCTGCGCTAGGGACCCTGGTGTCCCTGGATATCAGGGACGCGTACCTCCATGTTCCTATATGTCTCCGACACCAGCGCTTCCTACGCTTTGCGGTGGGAGATCTCCATTACCCTTCGGTCTGGCCTTGGCTCCTCGGGTCTTCACCAAGTTGGTGGCCCCGGTGCTGGCGCTACTGAGGCAGAGAGGCATTGCGGTGGTAGCTTACCTCGATGACCTGCTCCTGAGAGCGGAGTCGGCCTCAGCTCTGGAGGAGAACGTGGCTATCTCCATGGCCTCGTTAAAGGACTTCGGCTGGCTGATCAATCTGCAGAAGTCGACATTGACTCCGTCCTGTCGCCTGGAATATCTGGGTCTGATTCTGGACACGGAGCAGGCGAAGGTGTTCTTGCCTCCGGCCAAGTTGCTGTCCCTACAAACAGTGGTCCTAACCTTACTGTCTCACCGGCGGTCATCATTACGGTTCTGTATGCGGGTGCTGGGGCTCATGGTGTCGGCCTTTGAGGCGGTACCTTACTCCCAGAGCCACACTCGGCTCCTTCAGTGATCGATTTTGTTTCGGTGGGACAGATCTCCACTGTCTCTGGACCGGTTGGTCAGATTGGATCATCAGACCAGGGGCTCCTTGGTCTGGTGGCTTCGGGCCCCGGCCTTGATGCTGGGGAAGTCGTTTCTCCCCCTGACGTGGTTGATAATCACGACAGACGCCAGCCTGTCGGGCTGGGGGCGGGGGGGGGGTCCTGGGGCATCTGTCTGCCCAGGGCTGTTGGTCGGCGCAGGAATTTTGACTTCCGATCAATGTGCTGGAACTGAGGGCGATCAGGCTCTGCCTCTTCCGCTGGACGATAAGGTTACGCGGCCTCCTGATTCGGGTTCAGTCGGACAATGCCACAGCCGTGTCGTATGTGAACCATCAGGGCGGAACGAGGAGCTCGGCAGCTGCTGAGGAAGCAGCTCTCATTCTGCGATGGGCAGAACTTCACGTGCCGGAAATCTCCGCCATATACATTCCAGGCGTAGAAAATTGGCAGGCGGACTTCCTCAGTCGCCAGACGCTGGATCAGGGGGAATGGTCCCTTCATCCAGAAGTGTTCAACCAGATCTGCCACAGGTGGGGCACACCAGACGTGGACCTCATGGCGTCTCGGTTCAACCACAAAGTAAAGACCTTTGTGTGCAGGACAAGAGACCTGTTGGCGGTGGCCACGGACGCGCTTGTGGCGCCTTGGGGTTGGTATCGTCTTCTGTACGCCTACCCTCCCATCAAGCTTCTTCCGCGACTACTGCACAGGGTAGAAGCGGAGGGGATTCCGATGATTCTGGTGGCCCCGGATTGGCCTCGGCGTCCGTGGTATGCCGACGTGGTGCGAATGGTGGCAGATGTTCCCTGGCGTCTCCCGCTGCGAGACGATCTGCTGTCTCAGAGACCCATATTGCACCCTGCTTTACCCTTGCTGGCTTTGACGGCCTTGCTATTGAGTCCCAAGTGCTGAGGAACAGGGGTGTCGATGACTCCGTGATCCCTACCATGCTAAAAGCATGCAAGTGCACTTCACGCAAGATTTATCATTGCACCTGGAAGGCCTACATTGCCTGGTGTGAGGCGGGGGGTTCGAACCCTCGCCCTTACGTGGTGTCCAGGGTCCTGACTTTTTTACAACAGGGCCTGAATAAAAAGTTGGCCTTGAGTACTCTCAAGGGTCAGATATCGGCTCTGGCGATTCTTTTTCAATGCCCTATGGCGTCACATTCATTGATTCGTATATTTGTACAAGGTGTGCGCCATGTGGCTCCTCAGGTATGGTCACCTATGGCGCCTTGGGATTTGAATCTGGTGCTTTCTGTGCTTCAGAAGCCACCATATGAGAAGATCAGGGATATTCCCTTACAGTTGCTGTCGCAGAAAGTGGCTTTCTTGGTGGCCATTGCATCCGCTAGATGGGTGTCAGAGTTGTCAGCGTTGTCCTGCACATCTCCTTGGTCCTCCACAGGGACAAGGCGGTCTTGCGCCCGTCGCCTTCATTTTTACCGAAGGTGGTTTCCTCTTTTCATATTAATGAAGATATTGTTCTTCCTTCATTGTGTCCGCATCCTTCACATCCTAAGGAAATTGAGTTGCATTCCCTGGATGTCGTAAGAGCTTTGCAGGTGTATTTGGCAACCACAGCCTCTTTTCGGAAGTCTGACGCGTTGTTTGTACTGACGGGCGGTCCACGCAAAGGAATGGTGGCCTCGTCGGCTACTGTTTCCCGTTGGATCAGACAGACCGTGACTCATGCGTATTCTGTTTAGGGCGCAGACCCCCTTTTCCAGTCACGGCTCATTCCACCAGGGCTGTTAGCACTTTCTGGGCTTTCAGACACCAGGCCTCGGTGTCACAGGTGTGCAAGGCAGCTACTTGGGCCTCGGTGCACACATTTACTAAGTTTTATAAAGTTGATGTGTCCGCATCTTCGGATGCTGCTTTTGGCTGTAAAGTTTTACAGGCGGCAGTGTAGGCGCGTCTGGCGCCTCTTCAGAGGTTCTGTCGGGTACAGTTGTTGTCGTTTAGCCACCCCTCTTTACTGACACAGCTTTGGGACATCCCCACATGTCAATGGAGAGCTGCGTCTGTCAGTGAACGTAGGAGAAAAAGGGATTTTATTAAAAAATACCATAAAATCCTTTTCTCTGAGTTCACTGACAAACGCAGCACCCATCCCTCTGCGTTTTTTTCGGTACGGCTTGTTACGAACTGATGTACTGAGCAGAGCAGGGGGATTATGTGGGAAGAGAGGACAGCCCCCGGGAGGGGCCAGCTTGCTTTCTTTCTTTGCCTAGTTAACTCCTAATAGGATCTGCATATAACCCACATGTCAATGGAGAGCTGTCAGTGAACTCAGAGAAAAGGATTTTACGGTAAGTTTTAATAAAATCCCTTTTTTTTTCGACTTGGATAGAGGGTTAGACCCTCTGACAAGTTTTTAATGCCGTCTGAGCCCCCCCAACATAGATTTACCCCTTTTTGTCCTGGTGACCATCGCCACCAAGGCTGGAAGTCCAGAATTTTAGAGTTGTCATGAGAGCAAGACATGGGGGAGGGGTTAATCTTCCAGTTAGGTCAAATGCTTTGATGACAACTGTCACACCGGTAGATTTCTGCTCATTCCGTCTACAAGATGTGATCATAAAAGCACAGACCTCAGAAAATAACCTGATTTGGGTTTTACCATTTTCCTCCCTATCCATAACGCAAAAAAGAACATTTTAACATGTGCTCCAGGATCCCCTGCAAACGTAAGGGAATAAAAGTAATTGTTCTCAATTATACTGCTGATGATCTCATCGCTCTGCAGTGCAATATCAGAGTGGTGTGATGCATTCTTCTTGCGGTAGCTAACTGCCTTCCACAAACTGCTTATCACGAATTAATCAAAGCATTTTGTAATACAACCTATTAGTCTCCCAAAGTAATCTCATCACTCCATACTTCAGTAAATACTATCTGTCTACTCATCACTACTGACTTTGAAAAATACATGTGTGTGCAATCAAGTTTCATTGAGCCTAATAACAACACACTGTATTTTTTTATTCTGAGTTCTGTAAATTGAAGAAAGGTGAAATATCATTGGCTGCAATGAGTTCTTGCACATCTTTAGTTCATCCAATGATGGAGTGACACGCAAATCTGTATCCCTCATCCCTCCTAGGTATACACATCACTCACTAAATACCCTAACCCCAATAATACCTAATTACTATTCTTCAAACATATTATTATTCTGTAAGGATATCTGCAGGACAGTATTGGTAAAAAAAGGTCTGATACTGCTTGCATTATTCAATGTCTAAGATGTCAAGTTAACATAATACCGAATATTTATTATTATATTTGAAATACTCATGATCTGCACTGGAGAATCTGCCTTGACCCCCTGTAGCCTGAGTGGGAATGCCGTGACTGGCAGATGTAAAGTCTAAAAAAGAAAGCTATTTTTGCAGAAAAAGTGTGAAAGGGCATTGAGATCACAGCTGCCGAGCAGACAACAGTGCTGAATCTCCCTGAGCTCCACATGCGTGCCAGTGCACTTTAGCCAGTCTATGTATCACCAGGTTCTAGCATGCAAACTTCAGTTATCAGCTCACTCCTACAATAGCTTTGTAGGATGGAATTAATGTAACTGTTGGCCAACCCTATACTCACCATAAATGTTGCATTATTTCACAATTAGCCCATTACTAATCAATGGTGTGAAAATTTGCTTTAGCATTTTTAAACCTCAGGATGCATGAAAAGTAGTGTTTATTATTTACAGTATTAACAGGTTTCTTTTCTTCCTACTGCCCCAAGAACATTCCGATATCTTTACAAATAAGTTAAAGTGGAATTCCACTGGTTTTTAAGTTTATTAAAAGTCAGCAGCTACAAAAAGTGTAGCTGGTGACTTTTAACCACTTCCAAACCGAGCCTGTTTTTTGGGTTTGTGTTTAGGAGTTAAAAACAGTTTTTTTTTGCTATAAAATTACTTCGAACCCCCAAACATTATATTTTTTTTTCTAACACCCTAGAGAATAAAATGGCGGTCATTGCAAAACTTTCACACCGTATTTGCGCAGCGGTCTTCCAAGCTTGCTTTTTTTTTTTTTTAATAAATTCCGTTTTTTTAGTTAAAAAATAAGAGAACAGTAAAGTTAGGCCAATTTTTTTCCATACTGTGAAAGATAATGTTACGCCGAGTAAAATGATACACAACATATCATGCTTCAAAAGTGCGTCCGCTCGCGGAATGGCGACAAACCTTGCAACTTAAAAATCTCCATTGGCGACGTTTAAAAAAATTCTACAGGTTAGCAGTTTTGAGTTGCAGAGGAGGTCTAGTGCTAGAATTATTGCTCTCTCTCTAACGATCGTGGCGATACCTCACGTGTGTGGTTTGGACACCGTTTTCCTATGTGGGGCGGGACTTGCGTATGCGTTCACTTCTGCACACGAGCTCGACAGGAAGGAGCGCTTTAAATTTATTTTGCTTTTTACTTTTTATTTTTACACTGTTCTTTTTAAAAAAAAAAAAAGATCTCTTTTATTCCTATTACAAGAGATGTAAACATTCCTTGTAATAGAAAAAAGCATGCCAGGACCTTCTAAATATGAGATCTGGGATCAAAAAGACCTCTAATCTCATATTTACAGTAAAGTGCAAAAAAAATTATTTGAAAAAAAGGAGTCCAAAAAAAAAGGGCCCTTTAAGATGATTGGGCGGACGTGACTTCTGACATTATTTTCACCCTGCCGTATTATTCAGCCACTCAGTCGGCTCACGGACACTGGGGGGGAACGGATCTGATCATCTCCGCCGCTGCCGGCGGGTCCGGTAAGCGGCAGAGATGACGGGAAAGCAGCGGGAGGGGGGGGGACCTCTCCCGCCGCTGATAAAAGGGATCTTGCAGTGAATCCACCGCTAAGACCACTTTTATCTGACGGGGAATCGCCAGAAGAAAAAAAAACGTATCTGAATGGTGCCAGCGGCTGCAGGCACCATTCAGGTATCACCACTCAAACCCAAGGTACGGAAGTGGTTAATAAACAGACACTGGCCAGTCCCACGGTCCAGCGATGCAGCCTCTGTCGGTGCCAGCATTGGAAGTGTGGGTGCCTAGCTGTGACAGTTTGCGGCTTCACAGCTGGGCGTGCATTCACTGCTTCAGTGGCCAGGCAGTCTTCTGGAACCTGTGACGTGTCCCAGAAGATTGCAGGGAAGGAGGGGTCGCCTAGGGGGAGAGGAGGAGTCGCCTAGGCGGCCAGGGGACCAGACCAGCAAGTGGGAGTGAGGTACCTGTCAAAACTAGGTACCCCCCCCCCCCCCCCAAAAAAATGACATGCCAATTGTGGCATGTCAGGGGGCGAGGAGTACTTAAAGCGCAAGTTTCACTTTTGGGTGGAACTCTGCTTTAAAGAAGAGCTTCAACTTGTAAACACAATTTTAAAAGTGAGCAGTACAAATCTTGTAGCTGCTGACTATTTAAAAAAAAAAATACACACTTGCCTGTCCCAGGATCCAGCGATGGAAAGGGGGGGGGGTGCAAACTTCCATTTAGATCGATGTGACGAGTGTGTCAAAATCAGGTACCCGCTGCCCTTCCCCCCCCCCCCCCAAAAAAAGGCATTGTAAATGTGGTAGGGGGGGGGGGGGGTAAACTGAAACTTCACCTTTTGGGTGAAGTTTCGCTTTAAGCAGTACTACTTACAAGATTGTGCAGAATTTCATGCAAAGGGTACTATAAGGCCAGTTGCACAAGGATGCAGGGCCGCTGATAAGGCACTACAGCCAGGCCTCCTGTACCGGGCCCCATTGGTCCAAAAGGGGGGCCCAGAGACGCCTGCCAAGCAGAAGGGTCAGCTGTACTCCCTTATTGCAGACATCATTCCTCTTGTGCCTCACCCTGCAGCACTGCCGGCTTCTACTCCTCTTTCTGTCTCTGGATATACTGCAGGGGGATCAGCTCTAGTATCTGCGCCCCCATCAGCTTGCTGTAAGGCCTATCTCTGTGCCCCCCTCCACCACAGTGCTGCTGGCTTCACTCCTTTACTCTCCTGCCAGCAGCACTGCGGGCACACAGGGGGTCATTTCATGATGGGGGGCAGGGTGCTGTTAAATATTTCATGTTTGCCAGCCCCTTCCTTTTCTGAATGAACACAGTAAGTGATCTCTACCGATTGCTGCTGTGTCCATTCATCACTGAAGCACTGTATTTGCGAATGAACAGGAAGCCGCTCAGCACAGAGCGCTTCCTGCTCACTATTCTTAGGCTGCAGAGAAAGGGACTGATGAATCTATGTCAAGTGTGAGACATCAGGGGTCTATTTAATGCCCCCCCCCCAACAAGGTAGTTAAAAAAAATAAATACAATTTTAAAAAACAAAATATTTAAATTCTAAAAAAATATTTTTTAAAAAGCAAGGCCTCGTTCACATGTGCTTTGCTTTCTATAATGTCTGTTATGGCTGCAAAGCATCGCAGCCGTGGCATGTTTACACTTTGCCACTGCCTCTTGCTAAAGGCAGGGTTTGGCGTGTGTTAAAAGTGCAGCTGAAGAGGGGCGTGGCCTAACGCGGACCGGGATAGACGTGCAGCGGCAGAGCTCCGAGTCTCCAGCATACAATCCTGACCGATCCGTGGCACTGGGACCGAACAGAGGCAGGAAAGTAAGCTACCCTTCTTCTACACTGCACCAGCTAGATTGCCATCCATCCCTCGAGCGGATCGGACGTCCGCCCGAGGTCAAATTTAGGCCGAGGCTTTTCGCGGCCTACCCGGAACGGCCGTTCCGAGCATCACCTCCCTTAATCTTCTTCCCCAGGACCGCCGATACTTCGGTGGAACATATCGGAGCTACTCCCAATCACAGTTCTCCCCCCCTAGGGACCCTATCTGACATTTACCCAGCCAGCGGCCTACGAAGGTACACCGCAACCGCTACACTACCTGCCTGCGGCCTAGCGAACTAGGCCTGAGAACTGGGGGCATTAAGATCTACACAGCACTGAAGTTCTATATCTTAGTGTCACGTATAAGACATATAAAAACTGTTTTTTTACAACTGGAGAGCTTTGCACATGTCAGGGAGTGACTCAGATTCTTCCCGGCGGCCATCTTGGTACACCTGGCCCGACGCTTCACATAAACCAAAGTCTTGGGAAAGCAAAGTACAGTGCTGCATGGTCAGTCCACCCTTGTCAGGCCACTTAAGGAAGTTCCCTATGTGGTAGGGACCAAAGCAGAGATAAACAATTCTGACAATGTAATCACCCAATATCTCCATTAGGGTTGCCAGAACCCACATAAGCTACTTGAAGCTTACACGCTCAACTCTTGTATTGCTATCTACTACTAACTCACAACACACATGTCATCTAGGAAAAGAAAGGAAGGAGCCAAACCTGGCAAAATGACTGATTTCTTTGCTCATCCCAACAAAGATATTTCAGAGGGTATGATCAACAATAATAGTACACCTCGACAGTCACCTAAACACAACAATTCCAATGCGAACCAACAATCTGCCACCAAAATAACAGATCCACATCACAAACAGTACCAGCCTGGCTCACTCTCATCCAGCCCTGCAAAAAGCAGACCTAAAATGTCTAGCTCCATAGACAACTCCCCTACTTCAAGTGAGCTAAATCTATCTCTAGATGACACCAGGGAATTGCAAGACTCGATCTCAAATTTCCCAACAGCAGATATTCCAGTCTTAGATACAACTCTAAAAGACATGCTAATGTCATTGAGATCTACCATTCACACTGACATCATGTCCTTGGGGCACCAATTTAAAGCTGAGGTATCAGAAGTGAATAAGAGAGTCTCCCATATTGAATCTAAAATGAGTGCTTTTGCAACCACATTCAATGACGGTGGATGCCCACAATGACAGGGAAGACGAACTCTCGCTAATTAAAATGAAATTGGCAGACCTTGGAGATCGTTCAAGACGAAATAACGTCAAAATCAGAGGTATTCCTGAATCTATCAAACCCTTAGAATTGAATAAATACTTCACAAATATACTTAAAACAGCTTTAACAGAAGCTCCACTGGAAGATCTAATTATTGATCGTATTCATAGATTGCCGAGGCCCAAACATGTCCCAGCACACCTCCCCCGGGACACGATCGCGAGAATACACTTTTTCCATACTAAAGACCAACTCATGAGAGTAACAAGAGACCGAGATAACCTTCCAACAACCTTACAAGAGCTGTCCTTTTTCAATGACCTATCGGCTTTTACCTTACAACAACGGAGACAGTTAGCCACTATCACGAAGCCCTTGAACAACCACAGTATTAGTGTTGAGCGAACCCGGACTGTAACGTTCGGGTCCGTACCGAACTTTAGGGTGTCCGTGGCACGGACCCGGACCCGGACATTTCAAAAATCGTTCGGGTTCGGTCCGGGGTTCTGCTATTTTACTCCACGTGTTGAGAAGCTGCAGGGCAGCCAATCAACAAGCGTTTCACTGGTTTGCCCTTAGAAGCCATCACAGCCATGCCTACTAATGGCATGGCTGTGATTGGCCGGTGCATCATGTGACCCAGCCTCTTTATAAGCTGGAGTCACAGTGCTGCAGTCACATGCTCCTTGGGTTAGTATAGGGAAAGGTAGCTGACGGCGTGAGGGACAGATTTTAGCCATTTTAAGACCTGATCCTGCATCCTGAGATAGATTACTTTACTACTGCTGTCTGTGCTGTTGCTCTGAGGACAGATAGCAGAAATTAGAGATTTCACATACCGCTGCTTTGAGTTGC
>BLSH010335836.1:2784464-2811822 GCA_018402905.1 Glandirana rugosa
CTTTTTTTTTTTTTTTTTTTTTTCTCTTTTTCCTTTTTATTTCTACTCCTACTTCCAACCATCTCCAGTTTGGACTACAGAACACGTCTTCTGCAACTGCTCAGCCGTCTTCCGCACCAGCTTAAACTTTGCCAACCTTATTATTGAGCAACCACAGCTCGAGTGCTGACAGCCCAACTATCCAGTGTGCTAAATAATTTCGACCATATCCACTGAAAAAAGATCTTTGGAGCCCTTAACATGTCCTTTCGTGTCTCATCACTTAATGTCAAGAGGCTAAACAGCCCATTTAAAAGACAAATGGCCTGGAGGGAAGCTCTCAACCTCAAAAGCGATGTTATTTGTTTTCAGGAGACCCACTTTGATTCCCATAGACCTCCTATTTTCACTCACAGGAAATTCACCCATATCTACATGGCAAATGGTCCCTGCAAAAAAGAGGGGAGTGGCCATTGCAGTTAAAGACTCAGTGCATTTCAAACTTCTAGAGAAAATAGAAGATCCTCAAGGAAGGTTCCTGATCCTGGTATGCAAGCTTAATCAGATCAAATATACCTTAGTTAATGTGTATTTGCCAAACACAAAACAAATCTCTTGCTGGAATAAAATCTGGAAGAAGATCAACTGCATAAAACAAGGACATACAATTATTTGTGGGGACTTCAACGCCATACCGAATACAGACTTGGACACCTCTGGATCTGACCCACATCAAAAGCGTAGAATTACCCTGAAAAATGGCATCATTACCACTGATCTTTACGATGTATGGAGATGCCAGCACTCCACAGAGAAAGACTTCACTTTTTTTTCCAGCGCCCATCATACGTACTCAAGAATTGACTTATTCTTAGTTGATAAATTCCTGCTCCAAAAAATCACTTAAGTCCGAAATCCATTGTATTACGTGGTCTGATCACGCTCCAGTGTCTGTCGTGGTGGGGGATCTTCGTACCGAGACCAGGGCAAACAGATGGTGAAACGACATTTACACTTTAACTCTACCGGAAAAGTGCTGCTGAAGCATGGGTTTTTCACCCCCCAACCTCATGGGTGAGTGACTGCAGCTCAGCCATGGGGTTTTTACCACCCTCCAACCTCACGTGTGAGTGAGTCCCAAGGACTAATTCACACAGATACTCTGGCTGTGCGAATGTGTGTTTGTTCATGCGGCTGGAGCCGCCTGTTAATCTAACATGGCCACGGGCCCTAATTTGACAGGTGTGGGTGAGTGGCCCTGAATGCACACTGTTTTTTTAATTTGGGGCCGTACAGACTGTGGCTGTGTTCGTACGGCTGCTGCATCCCCATAGAGTAACAAAGGCTGCCTGCACACAGCTCCAGCCACACTTTACAGGCCACAGCACCTGTGTGAATGAGCCCCATTCACACACTTTAGCAGGAATTGTGTTGTGTTTGTGTCCACTAATAATGATTTCCGTGTATATTTAGCAAAAATATAATTTGCTATTTTCGGGGGGGCAGTTGGGCCCTTTCAGGTAGGCTGTTCTAACAGCAGCTTGCACGGATGTAATTAACTCAAGATCTTGTTTGCAGGAAGATTCCGAGTACAATGTTTTCCGTAAGGACCCTTCATATATGTGCATGTACATACGTAAAATTATTCTTCATCCTCAAATAATTGCCAGTGTTGCAGTATACACGTAATTACTGCACTCAAATGTAAAATGTTCTATTTTTATTTCCCAGCTCTGCACTCATCGCTGTATTACTGATCCTTACGCAGCTGTGTGCATTGTTTCATGAACAACAATGCATCTACATTCAGATCAATGAAAAATGTGGTGCCTTTTACTTTGTGTGCAAGAGGCCTAAATGTAAAGAAATGTTTTAGTAGGCACTGTAACTGCGCGGCATTTCCCAACAACATCCTCTTACAGTGGTAGGAAAGCCACATTTTGAAAACTTGCTGACAGGCAGGTTATTTTTAACAGAAGAGAACCGGTCGATCTCTTCTGTCATAAAAGCTTCCCCCTGCCTGTGTGCTGTAATATACACTGATCCGTGCATGCGCAACTCAGCGTACACTTATGGCCCCCAATCTGTGCCGCAGCAATGTGACTCCCACATGCATGCGCGGTAGTGATGTCATTGCGGCTTGGCCATTCAAGCGGCTGCAGACATGGAACCCAGAAGGAAGAGCAAGAAAAATGGAACTGGCCTTGACCCACCAGCGCGATCACTCCGCAGCGCTGGAGGGCTTCTTTGACAGGGAAATCTGCTATAATGTGGAAATATGCTGTGCATATACTTTCAAGGGGCTCCTAAAAAAATATATATGGGTGCAACCAATGGAAATTTTGGTACCGAAAATGCAGGATGCACTTTGCTGAAAACCGAAAATTACAGTTTTAAAAAAGATTTATATTTTTATATATAGTTGTATTATATTCAACTTTTTAATTAATATCATCAAGTTAAACTCATATGCATTTATTGTTGGCCATTATTGGCACCTTTAGTGCAAGAAAGGTCAAGAAAAATGCAGTCTGCAGTCTCTAACCATCTCTTGTATCATGTCTGCAGTCTCTGACCATCTCTTGTATCATGTCTGCAGTCTCTGACCATCTCTTGTATCATGTCTGGAGCCTCTGACCATCTCTTGTATCATGTCTGCAGTCCCTAACCATCTCTTGTATCATGTTTTCAGTCTCTAACCATCTCTTGTATCGGTCCGCAGTCTGACAATCCCTTGAATCATGTCTGCAGTCTCTAACCATGTCTTGTATCATGTTTGCAGTCTCTAACCATCTCTGTATCATGTTTGCAGTCTCTGACCATCTCTTGTATCATGTTTGCAGTCTCTGACCATGTCTTGTATCATGTCTGCAGTCTCTAACCATCTCTTGTATCATGTTTGCAGTCTCTGACCATCTCTTGTATCACGTATTCAGTTTCTAACCATCTCTTGTATCATGTCCTCAGTCTCTAACCGTCTCTTGTATCATGTCCTCAGTCTCTAACCGTCTCTTGTATCATGTCCTCAGTCTCTAACCGTCTCTTGTATCATGTCCTCAGTCTCTAACCGTCTCTTGTATCATGTATTCAGTTTCTAACCGTCTCTTGTATCATATCCTCAGTCTCTAACCATCTTTTACATCATGTCTGCAGTCTCTAAATCTCTCTTGTATCATGTCCTCAGTCTCCGATCATCTCTTGTATCATGTCTGCAGTCTCTAACCACTTCTGGTATCATGTCTGCGTGATCCCGCACTTCCAGGTCTGGCGTGTCTGCGCGCGCCACCGGCGACCCGCTCTCACTGTGATTGGACACAGCGGGAGCCAATCAGTGGTTCCAGTGGACATGATGTATGCTGGGACCCGCCGATTGTTCAGGAGAAAGGCAGACCGCCTTTCTGCCTATGTAAACAAGGCAGACTGCCATCCTGTGAGAGGAGCACAGATATTTACATTCCCCCAGTCAAAGCACCTCCCCGACAGTAATCACTCCCAGGGAACATATATAATCCTTTGATTGCTCCTGATGTTAACCCCTTCCCAGCCAGTATCATTAGTACAGTGACAGTGCATATTTTTTAGCACTGATCACTGTATTGGTGTCACTGGTCCCCAAAAAGTGTCAAATGTTTCAGGTGTCCGATTTGTCTGCTGCAATATCGCAATCCCTCTATAAGTCGCTAATCGCCACCATTACTAGTAAATATATATAAAAATATACCATAGTTTGTAGCCACTATAACTTTTGCACAAACCAATCATTATACACGTATTGGGATTATTTTTTTTTACAAAAACATGCAGAGGAAAAGGTATCGGCCTAAATTGATGAAGACATTTGATTTTTTTTTTTTTTTTTTTTATTGGGAATGCTATATAGCGGATATTAAATAGGCAAAAGGGGGTAATCAAATACCACCAAAAGAAAGCTCTATTTGTGGGGAAAAAAGAAGATTAATTTTATTTGCGTACAGCGTCGCACAACCGCGCAATTGGCAATTAAAATAACAGTGCCGTATCACAAAAAATGGCCTGGTCATGAAGGGGGGGCAAACCTTCTGGAGCTGATGGACATAAACATCCAAATAACTAAACACGTTAAAGTGATAAAGCATCTGGTGTGTTGGCTGTCTCCTCCCAAAACGAAAAAGAAAAATATTTTGAAAAAATTAGCCTAGCTTTTTGGGAGTTTGTATAACTGTAAAAGTGATCAGCCTAATTTAAGGTGATCACCTTGTAAAACAACCCACTCAGTTTATAATAGAAATGAAAGGCAAAACGTTTGTGTAGGTAAAAAAAGTATAAATACCTTTTTTTTTCCTTTTTTATTTTTTTATTTAAGTGATCTCATTACCTCTGTTCTCAGCTGCATAAGAGCTGGGGGGAGGAGAAGCAGCAGGACACTGAGCTTCCCAGTGAATGGCTGTGCAGTGGGGGCATGTCAGCACAAGTCTGATCATTGGTGGAGAACAGGCTCCAGCACAGCTAGAGAACTGACCAGATGTGCTCTCCTGCTTAGTGTGGTCAGTTTTTAATAGGAAAACAGAGGGACTGACAGGAACACCAGGGATTTCACACAGAGGAAGCAATACAAAGAGAACAGGAAACTTTGCGGGAACAGTTTGGGGTTGGCCCTTCCTGTTCAAACGGGAACAAAGTGCACAATGCAAGGTCCATAAAGTAAATAAAATGAGCGAGTTTGAGGTGCAAGAACTTTACTGGCCTGCACAGAGTCCTGACCTCAACCAATGGAACACCTTTGGGATGAATTAGAGTGGAACCTGTGAGCCAGGCCTTCTCTCCAATATCAGTGCCTGACCTCACAAATGCACTTCTGGAAGATAGCTGCAAAGGGTGGGCCAACTCAATGTTGCACCCGTGTGTATGAGGCTTTAGTCTGTAGGGTTCAACAGTTGTAAAACTGAATGTCCAGCTTTGGATCAAGTTGGATGTTGGCTGTTGTGTGTCGCGCACTGACGTACACTAAGCGATCGTACGACCAAGCCGAACGTAGTGACGTGTTACGAGCGTATAAGGAGGAAGTTCAGGGGAATGTGATTTGTAAATTAGGAATGTAGGTTTACACGAACGGACACTTCTGGGTGTTCCTGACTTCTGAGCATGCGTGTTTTGCACAGTACAACTTAGTTGGACCAACTTCTCTGTACACACGATACAACAGTCGTACGACCGCTTGTTGTGCAACCAAAGTTTTCTAGTCCGCTCATCCAACTTCTGTTGTACGATGGCTGTTGTAATTGCGTGTACTAACAGTCGGATGATTGTACAACCTGCTGGTTGTACGACCGTTGTACCGTGTGTACGGGCCTTTAGACTGGAATGCCATTAACCACTTGCTTATTGGGCACTTAAACCCCCTCCTGCCAAGACCAATTTTCAGTTTTCAGCGCTGTCACTCTTTTCAATGACAATTGTGCGGTCGTGCGACGCTGTACCCAAACAAAATTGGTGTCCTTTTTTTTTCCCCCACAAATAGAGCTTTCTTTTGGTGGTATTTGATCACCTCTGCGGTTTTTATTTTTTGCGCTATAAACAAAAAAAGAGCGACATTTTTGAAATCAGAACAAATTTTTTGCATTTTTTTTTTTTGCTATAATACATATCCAAAAATAAAAAATACAAAAACAAATGTATTCTTCAGTTTAGGCCGATATATATTCTACATATTTTTGGTAAAAAAAAAAACCGCAATACATGTATATTGATTGGGTTGCGCAAAAGTTTACAAACTATGGGAATTGGTTTATGGCGGATTTTAATTTTTTTTTTTTTGATCTGCGATTTTTATCGGGACTGCGATATTGCGGCGGACATGTCGGACATTTTTGACACTTTTTTTGAGACCAATGCCATTTATACAGCGATCAGATCTAAAAATAGCCACTGATTACTGTATACGTTTCATTGGCAGGGAAGGGGTTAACACTAAGGGGGCCATCAAGGGGTTAAATGTGTTCCCTGTATATGTTCTAACTGTGTGGGGGCGGGGCTAACAGGGACATAGCAGATCTAACTGATCCCCGATCACAGGGATCAGTAGATCTGTCATGCCCCCCCTCACAGAGCGGGGAACCGCCGTGTTTACATCAGCGGTTCCCCATTCTAGCTCTCTGTAAAGGGATCGCGGGTCTCAGGCGGACATCGAGCCCGCCCAACCCACGGGCACGCTCGCGCAGTGTGCGAAGGGCATGCCTGGAGTGCACAAAGGAGCGGATGCCCCCCCCCCGGCAATTCAGATCTGCGCTGTGGCCGTCAACCAGCTATAGTGTGGATCTGAAGTGGTTAAAGTTCATGTGTGTGTGAAGCCAGGTGTTCCAATACTTTTGGTAATATAGTGTGACACAAACCAATTAATATACACTTATTGGGATTTTTTTGTATCAAAGACATGTAGCAGAATACATTTTAGCCTAAATTTATGAAGAAATTTTATTTTTATAATTTATTTATATTTTATACAAGAGCAGAAATCTAGATATATATTTTTTTTCAAAATGTTCTTTTTTCATTCATAGCACAAAAAAAAAAACTAGTGATCAAATACCACCAAAAGAAATCTCGATTTGTGTGCAAAAATGATGTACATTTCATTTGCATACAGTGTTGCATGACTGCACAATTGGCAATTGAAGTAGCACAGGTCTGAATAGCAAAAAATGAAAGGGGGTAAAAGTGGTTAATAAGCTGGAATTGCATGTAAAAAACTGTAGAGCAACTGTGCTTTTAGTCTTTTCCCAATCTACTTAAGATGAATGACAAATGGAACCTGGTTAGGGGTCAACAAGATAACGAAATCATTGAATGTTTTTGCTTTACTTTTCAGGACACGGGAAAGCCTGGCTTCCAATACTTCGAGTATTGTGGAAAGTAACAGACGGCAGAATCCAGCTCTGAGTCCTGCCCATGCTGGTGCTGGCCCAGCTTTTAACTTCCGAACATCTGCTGCAGAAACGACAACAACGGATGCTGATAAACTACAGAAACCCACTAACTGTTTGCAAGCTTCTGTAACTAGTGTTTGATAGCCGCTCAGCCTCAAATCTTGTTCTGTCTCATCCTCTACAGCAAAGTTTACTACACTGGGACCGATGTTTACATCTCTTTACAAGCAAGCCTCACATCCACAGCTTTTGTGTCTTTCTAATACTGTGCTGCTAATTAGCCCAGGGGGCAACAACAAGAACAAAATACCAACTTGTTGCATTTATTTTTTGGTTTTTATTAGTTATTTTTTTATTTTATTATTTTTTTTTCTTGCCCTCATTACTTTAAATCATGTAAAGCTCAGTAGGAAGTGAATTACAGTAGAGGTTAATATGCACATTATTCTTCATGTAACTGTAACAGAGCACATTCAGGAGTCTAGACACTGTAATCATTTTTTTCTAAGTTATATTTGTGATGCTGTGCGGCATACAATGATCAGTACTTCCTTTAAAGCAGCGGTGCTCGGTAAAAAAAAAAAAAAAGAAAAAAAAAAACAACTTTGTAGATTAGCAGAACAGTTTTTATTCTGTTCTGTGTCCTCCTTAGTTATAAAGACAGAGAGAAAAGAAAGTCTATTTATTTTTACCAGTGTAAAAAAAAATGTTAAATGACCTAATTTTAAACACATATATATTCCTACTTAGTGCCCATGATGTTAAGCAAATGTGAAGAACCAAAATACAACACCATATCACTCTGCAATAACTATTGCTACATCTGTGCTTCTTTACCTTCTTCTACAAGTCAGTGTGCTTCACATATGAATATAAAAATGTATTGGATGTGTTGTTCAGGGATCTGCATGCAGTATACAGAATGACAGTTGTGTTACTCCTTGCTATAACATTACGTCATTAATAACACAGTATTCTCATAATTCAGGCAAACAGAATATCAGAATCACAAGTTTAATGGGGGAAAAAAATGCCCCGTGGAAAACTAATTTCCTTGGTCCTAATATTTAACAGCTTCTGACTTTGGAATATTGGTGCTTGGAGTTTTTTTGTTTTTTTTTTATTAAGTCAGGCTAGGAATGTGTGAGCAGCGAACTTCAAGAAGTAAATCTTTGGTTATAATGAATTTCTATGAAAAAGTAAAAGCTGGCATAGCTTACATCTAAGCTAATGGACCACTTTATTGCCCAAGTAAAAGTGGGTGAAATACCATGATGTGTTGAGTTACATTTGTGGGTGTAGAGTGAGAAAGCCATTGCTGCACATCATCAACTCATAATCACACTGAGGTGTTGCTATAATTTAATAACCTACTGACCATTTCATTGTAATTAGTGTTTTCTGACAGCATTTTACTATCATGGTGTTGCAACCTATTGCCTTGATTTTGCAGGAAGAATTATTGTGAAAATAAAACTCAAAGCAGTAATAAACCCAAAAGCAAACCTTTATTTTATTGCAGCTTTCCAATGCTTAAAGAGGAAGTAAACCCAGATGTCCCCCTGTAAAGTAGAAACATAATGGGCTACTATGCATTGCATAGTAGCCCATTATGTGCCACTTACCTGCAGACAAAACCTGCGATGTCCCCTCTACTGGCGGCGTCCATCTTCTGCCCCTCTTCCCTCTTCGCTGTGACTGGCCGGAGTTGCGTGACGTCACTCCCCGCATGCACGCAGGAGCCGCCAGTCACGGCAAGGTTGCAGTGGAGGAACGGCACGCAGGCCGTTCCTTCACTGTGCATGTCGGCACAGCTTCAACACTGCATATCTCCTGAACCGTGCAGGTTTAGGAGATCTGCAGGGCACCTACAGGTAAGCCTTATCACAGGCTTACCTGTAGGTTAAAGTGGTTGTCACAAGTTGACAACCACTTTAAAGATGTGTTATCTGAATTAGTTTTCTTTTTTTTTTTTTTTTTTTTTTTGTCATCTGGTGATCCAGCCAGTAAGTCAGATTTACAATCTACTGCAAATGTAGCAGTTAGGCTCAGTTCACGCTGCCGCGACATGTGGCATCCCATGTTAGTCAGTGATGGCTGTCTTAACCACTTCAGCCCGGGAGAGATTTCCCACTTTAGGACCAGAGCACTTTTTGCGATTCGGCACTGCGTCGCTTTAACTGACAATTGCGCGATCGTGCGATGTTGTACCCAAACAAAATTTGCGTCCTTTTTTCCCCACAAATAGAGCTTTCTTTTGGTGGTATTTGATCACCTCTGCGTCGTTTCTGATCACTGCCATAAACAAAAAAATTGCATCAATTTTACAAAAAAAAACTATTTCTTTTTGCTAAAATACATATCCCCAAAAAAAAAAAAAAAAAAAATGTATTCATCGGTTTTGGCCAGTTTCTATTCTTCCTCATATTTTTGTTAAAAAAAAAAAAAATCGCAATTGCCGTTCATTGATTTGCGCAAAAGCGTTTACAAACCATGAGAATTAATTTCTGGCGTTTTTACATTTTTTTTTTTATTAATAGCGGCGATCTGCGATTTTTATCGGGACTGCAATATTGGGGCAGACATGTCGGACATTTTTGACACTTTTTTTGGGACCAATGACATTTATACAGCGATCAGAAATGTAAATATCCACTGATTACTGTATAACTGTCATTGGCAGTGAAGGGGTTAACCTGCAGGGGGTGCTCTAGGGGTTAACTGTGTTCCCTGTGTGTATTCTAACTGTTTGGGGGTGGGGCTGCCAGGGGCACAGAGATCTGACTGATCCTGAGTACAGGGATCAGTAGATCTCGGTCATGCCGCCTGTCAGAACGTGGAACCGCCGCGTTTACATCGGCGGTTCCCTGTTCTGGCTCTGTCACAGGCCATCGCTCAGGGAGCTTGCGACGGGCACGAGAGCGCGCCCCCTAGCCATCGTGCACGCGAGTGAGGACTGTAAGCAGCAATTTGCGGGACAGAGCCACGCTGTCGTCGTTTATAGTCGCTACGTGATCAGCAAGTGTTTAATTAGCACCACTGAAGTCGCTCCGACTTTAGAAAAGATTCCTGTACTACTTTAAGGCGACTTCTATCTGATTTGTGTCCATAGACTTTAAAGGAAGTCTCCTCCAAGTCAGATCCTCATTTATATTCATGTGATTTGGATCCGACAGGAGGATTACCCAAGCATTCCCTGAAAGTTGCTTTAAAGTCTCTTCAAAGTCGCATCAAGCAGTACTCAAGATGTCAGAAAATCAGCAGAAAGTCGCGTCACTTTCAGGTTACGGCAGTGTGAACCGAGCCTTCGTGTTGAGACAAACGATTTACCAATGCTTACAATTATCAATTTTTATTTAATCATGTAAAGCCTTTATCCCAGATGTATGCAAGTACATCGAACACGTCCCTCCCTTCAGACTGATAATGCTGCTGTCCAAAGGTGCCCCTGTGCTCCTTCATCCAGAGTGGAGACACTCCAAAGACCAGTACACACTATAAGAAAATCGGATAAATGATCGTCCAGTTTTCCTCGATGTTTCATAACAAGTGGAAACTAAGGATGATACTAATTTTATGAGAATTCTCGCACGACAAAGGCTTTTTTTGTTTGTTTCTGATCATGCACAGTCTTTCATATCCAATTTTTCTCCTATGAAAACCATACGCATTAAACAAATCGTTCGTTCTGTTCACATACAAGAAAAATCTTGGAGTTTGTCCTTTCTGAAATTTTATTTTGGAAAGTCTGAACTGGATTTCGAAAGTTATGTACACACTGCAATGAAAATTGAACGACCGTGCCTCGTATGGAATGTTTCTTCTGATTTTCTCATAGTGTGTACCCCACGTAATACAGTAGGTATGTTACTGGCCAGATCACAAGGTGAAAGCAGAGGGGGAAAAAGACAAAACTAATGCACCCACCACATCAAAGGATTGGTAATCTGCAAAATATGACATTTTTGGTTTGGGGTTTAATACCGCTTTAAGTTTGGCATGGGGTCAGCGCTGGAAGATAAAGGCAGTAGGTCGTTAGTAACATCCACAACGTCAATAGTAAGAGCTGCTGACCTTTAATCACCTCTGATCTTTAAAACGGTGTCCCCTATGTTACGGTTGCAAAGGGATTTGGAACATGTTTGAGAACACACATCCCTGACTAAGCCTCAAGGGGCTCAGTTTGTGACAACCAGATTTCGCTGCCCATCAGCTACTTGGCATTTGCAAACAATGCTGCTGTTGAGCTACCTATTGCTATGTATGGCCGTACTAACCTGATAAATTGATGTAATATTTGTATCCATAAAGGTGCTTATACCAGTGGGATAAGAAGCACTTCTAATGGTTTATTTAATTGGAGCAATGTGCAGATACTTAAGCAACCTTTCGTCAGTCGTATAAATCTGGCTACATGTTACTGCAGTTTGCCTTTTGCACTGGCTTATTAAATAACCGTAACTTGCTCAGAGGAGCATGAGGATCTGTGCAGGGCATGGTTTCTGAAGAGGAAAGTAAAAAGCTTGATTGCTGTATCAGGAACTGAGTCAGTAGTTATGTCTTTGGAAGACTTAAGCCTAGTATACACGGGCCGGCTTCTGACGGAGGAGCATGCTGAAAAACCAGCAGCCAATGGCTGAGAGCACTGACTGGTGTGTTCTGGTGGGGGGGGGGCGTCCCCCTGTCAGAACACAAAAGAACAGCAGGGGAGATCGCTGTACTAACGTCGGATTGTTAGTACAGCGCCTCCGACCACAGCTGTCAGTTTTTTTGACACTAGTTTTTTAGAACTAGTGGTGTATACCAGGCTTTAGGAAAGGGTCAGCATAGACAGGCTTTGGGACTGTGTCAGTGGCCTGAGTTTTCAAAGAAAGGCCAGTTAGGTACTGGTTTTAAACATCAAATACTGCCTATATGCTCAAGAATACATTGATACACAGAAATTAAACCCCAATTGGGACTTTTTAGGCAGAATGAAAAGTAGTATACACTATATTACTGAACGTATTGGGACACCTGCCTTTACATACACTTGAACTTTAATGGCATCCCAGTCTTAGTCCATAGGGTTCAATATTGAGTTGGCCCACACTTTGCAGCTATAACAGCTTCAACTCTTCTGGGAAGGCTGACCACAAGGTTTAGGAGTGTGTCTATGGGAATGTTTGACCATTCTTCCAGAAGCGCATTTGTGAGGTCAGGCACTGATGTTGGACGAGAAGGCCTGGCTCTCAGTCTCCACTCTAATTCATCCCAAAGGTGTTCTATTGAGTTGAGGTCAGTCAAGTTCCTCCACCCCAGACTCGATCATCCATGTCTTTATGGACCTTGCCTTGTGCACTGGTCCAAATCATTTGCTGGAGGGGGGATTATGGTGTGGGGTTGTTTTTCAAGGGTTGGGCTTGGCACCTTGGTTCCAGTGAAGGGAACTCTTAAGGCGTCAGCATACCAAGACATCTTGGACAATTTCATGCTCCCAATCTTGTGGGAACAGTTTGGGGATGGCCCCTTCCTGTTCCAACAAGACTGAGCACCAGTGCACAAAGGAAGGTCCATAAAATCATGGATGTGTGAGTTTGGGGTGAAGGAACTTGACTGACATGCACCCAATCAAACACATTTGGGATGAATTAGAGTGGAGACTGTGAGCCAGGCCTTCTTGTCCAACATCATCTCCTGACCTCACAAATGCGCTTCTGGAAGAATGGTCAAACATTGCCATAGATGCGCTCCTAAATGTTGTGGACAGCCTTCCAAGAAGAGTTAAAGCTGTTATAGCTTCAAAGGGTGGGTCAACTCAATACTGAACCCTACAGACTAAGACTGGGATGCCATTAACCACTTCAGCCCCAGAATGATTTCCCCCTTTAGGACCAGAGCACTTTTTGCTATTCGGCACTGCGTCACTTTAACTGAGAATTGTGTGGTCTTGCGAGATTGTACCCAAACGAGATTGATGTCCTTTTTTTTTCCCCACAAATAGGGTTTTCTTTTGGTGGTATTTGATCACCTCTGCGCCATTTCTGATCACCGCTATAAACAAAACAATTTTGCAAAAAAACAAATATTTCTTACTTTTTGCTAAAATACATATAAAAAAAATATACATATATTAAAAAAAGAATTTATTCATCAGTTTTTGGCCAATACATATTCTTCCTCATATTTTTGGTAAAAAAAAATTGCAATCACCGTATATTGATTGGTTTGCGCAAAAGTTTCCGCATTTATGAATGATGAGAATTCATTTATGGGGTTTTTATTTATTTATATTTTTACTAATAATGGCGGCAATCTGCGATTTTTAGCGGGACTGCAACTTTGTGGCGGACATGTTGGACAATTTTGACACTTTTTGGAAGCATTGGTATTTATACAGCGATCAGTGCTATGAAAAGGCACTGATTACTGTATAAATGTCACTGGCAGGGAAGGGGTTAACACTAGGGGGTGCTCTAGGAGTTAACTGTGTTCCCTGGTATGTGTTACTGTGTGGGGGCTGGGCTGAGTGGGGGAGGAGAGAGATCGTGGCTCCCATACACAGGGAGCCCACGATCCCATTCCTCCCCCCCCCCCCTAACAAAAAGGGGATCCACTTGTTTGCATTAGCGGTCCCCGTTCTGCCACTGCAGGGGTAGCCAATGGGCATCAAGTCCCCCCTACCCTCTCCCTGGCTCCCCCGTAACACAGGGAGCACGCAAGTGCTCCTCAGGCTGTGCGCGCGCTCACGATCTGCGATCTCGCAGCCGCTGTCAGGCGATGGCGGTTCACGATATCGAGCCAAGTTGCCGCCGTCAATCCATGGCGGGCGGTCGGCAACCGGTTATAGTTCATGTGGTGTAAAGGCAGGCGCCCCAATACTTTTGGTAATATAGTATATATTTGTATACTACTTTCATTCTGCCTAAAAAGTCCCAATTGGGGTTCCATTTTCGTGCATCAATGGCAGAGTTTGGCATTCGATTGAGACACTTTTGAGATCATTAAGAAACAGATGGGCACATTTAACCTGCAATTTATCTCCATATGATCTGCTTCAGGTGCAGAGAGAATGGGCATGCAAATCCATTTTGAAGCAAACCAAGGGTCATCGACACAGGCCCCAACTCTGCTGTGGTATATGTAGTCTGCCAAAAAAAGAAATAGAAGAGGACTGGGCTGCGTAGAGCAAAGTGCAGTAACAGCCTACATTGGCTTACAGAAACCAAATTTAAGTTCGCTGTAACCCAAAAAGGTGAAGTCACGCCAAAATGGTTATTAAGGAAGTCTAATTCTTTAAGCTTGCCGTGTCTTCTCCTATAACATTTTTCATATCTTGTATACCTTTTCATTTTTGTGTACCTAGCGCTGCTGCTTTAAAATGTCTCATTTCGTTTCTCTGTCCACACATCTTTTCACAGTACCAGTGAATTAGCAGCATAGCAGAGCCATAGGGAAGTCGAGGAACTATAGTGCCAAATTTGATAGTACGGAGCAGTTTGGATTTCTGTATGCATTTACAGCTTTCTCCTTTTACACTGCACGTATTTTAAACATTTGGTTATTTTTCTTTAGTTCTCCCTCATAATTTTCCCTTTACTTTTTCTAGAATCCCTGTGTGATTTTCAGCCATGTGTTTTATCACCAGAACAAAATATTGGGGTATGGACTAACTCTCCGAACTTCTGTGTGTTGTCATCGCGTGTTCCCAAACCGTTTCTAATGGAGCACTGAATATTAACGGTTATGTCTAAATCAAACAGAAATCCAGAAAAACTCACAGAAGGAAAAGAAACATATTTTTGTAGGGTTAGTACAAATCTGTAAACTGAACATGGAAAGCCCCCATTAAATAGTAAATCCATATTTGTGGAGTTAAATTCCCTTAAAATTATAGCCTATGCTCTTCAACATATGGCCCAAGCTACATGGGTGATATTTAGTACAAAAGAGTAGGGACTGATCCACAAAACAGATGAAACAAATGGCTGCCTATGGTGTAAGCTACACAGGTAGAATGTAATAGTGCTCAAACAAGCTATTGTGAAATCGCACATAATTGTTACTACATTCTATATGTGTAATCAGAACAAATGGAGTCATTTGCTTCATTTGTTCAAAGATCAAAAGCTACTTTTAGCTATTTAATCTTAGTAGTAGGGTTCAGCTACCAAAAGTCAACAGTGTTCTTCTACCCTAAGGTATGCAAAACCATCCCTTTTTTTTCTTTGCTCACTATTGCAACATACACAGAACTGCTGATGTGCTGTCTTTTGCTTGTTCATGCACAGGAAAACACAAAGCTGTGAAGATGTTGCCAGTAGTTATATGCGTCTTTAGTAGCTGAGACCTATGCAGTAGGAGAATGAAGCAGAGGCTGTGCAAAGCATCATATTCCTATTGCCATTTACATCAGTGAGACTGTAGAGGAACATACAGAAAAGAATTAGATTTAGGCATGTTAGAGTGGAAATGAATGGTTAGCTGTGGTATTCAGGGATATTCTGCTCCATTAGCATACTCTTATGTCCAAAAACATTAGGATATCCCTTATTGAATATTACGAAGATTAGAACAGTAACTCAAATCAAGAGTTTACTTTCTTGAGGCATACGCGTAGCTCCGGAAATTAGTTGATGGAGAATAATAGGCAACTTTTTTTTTTTTTTCTTTGTTACCTGCATTTTTTTAAACTTTGTTTCTAAGGAAAAAGAAAGGCAAGTTTAGCCTAGTAATACGATTTCTTTCAAAAGGAAGGCTATAATTTTATTTTATGTAGCTGTGATTGTAATGCCTAAATTAGGCTTCTCAAAATGACATAATTTGTGACGATGATCGGTTGAACAGTATGAAGTATTACCGAACAGTAAGGTTCTTTTCACATTATTTTTTAATCAGTCACTAAGGATTCTTGTTTCTCTTTTCATTTTTGAAATAGTTGCGATCTTCAAACCTGCAAAGTAAATGTGAATGTGCATTTCTGTTTTCCATTTTCTCAAGTGTGACTTACAGAATGTGGTAATGCAAAACACAAGATATGCTGGAAACCTTGAGTCAGATAGTGGAAGAACTTGGTATATCAGCTGGCAGCTGTAATATTCTAGAGCATTAGTATGCTTTTCTGTAAGGGTATTCTTAGCATCCCCCCTTTATAAATCTAATGTTTCAGTCGTTAAAAGAAATACTGCATCTCAGAAGAAAGCAGACTTTTTTTTTTATTGATCCTTTTTTTATTGATCCTTTACCAGTTCTCAAGCATTTTAGGATTTATTTTGTCTCAAAGTAGTGAACGGAAGTATCTAAGAATATAGAAAAAGGCTTGCTTTTTGCTGATCTACTGCTTCGCCTACAAAAGAGCATCTGTTCATGGTATTGTCCTTAAAATATTTGTCGTCTTTAAAGTTGTTGTAAACCCTTACATAACAGTATACTTGGTGATTTGACTAGCCTCAGGCGATACACAGAGATCAAACTAATTCTTCTATGCTGTTCCTGTTTATATGCAGCCCTGTACAGAATTTATACAGCTTGTCTGAGCTTTCAACAAGCAGGGGGTGGGGAGCTGAAGTTACACTCTGCAGAGCTCAGGGAGATCTGACCGGAGGGAAGGGAAACACCCCCCTTCACACAAGAAGGTCATTAGTGCTTTATGGTGCCACTCCAGGCCCCGTTGGCACTCAAGACAGTAGGAATGACAGCGTAAGAAAAACTCATCCAGTGAACAGTAAACAGAAGCATGAAACCGCAGCTCACCATAGCCAATCCTAGTGTGGATGTATTCATGTAAAAGCCTCAGTCAATTCTGCTCCTTGGGCCATGCCCTCTGACATGTTTTGCCTCACCCACCAGGGCTTAATCATAGGATGATTAAGCCCTGGTGGGTGAAGCGAAACATGTCAGGAGGCAGGGCCCGAGGAGCAATATTGACTGAGCCTTTCTCATACATCCATACTAGGCTCGGCAATGGTGAGCAGCAGTTTCAAGCTTATACCCCCCTTCACACAGCAAACCGGAACAGAGCTGAGGCTGCCAATAACAGGCTGTGTGCTGAAACTTCCTCCCTTGTCACCTTTTTACCTCTTGGTGTCAGGAAAACTTATCAGAAGTGACGCATGTAGATAGCAGAGAAACAAGACAGCTGACAGAAATGACACTTTGTGCTCTGGATTGAGACATGTACACACAATACAGAGATGGACTTTGTTCATATTTTACATCAGAGGTTTACAACCACTTTAAACAGAACACCCTTTAAATGGATTTTATGAAATTTTAATTCAGTAACTCTTAGAGAGCAGTATCTATGATTCCTTCAGATTAGCTTCCGTTCATGAAATGGGTCACTTTTTGCTGTTACCATAGGGATGTAAAATTTACCAGTTATATGGTTGGAGTGGCAGCCATTTTTTGGCTTAGCCTATATTCCTGGGAGCATTTGGCATCAGGAGGCATATGCTTTGACTGCACAAGTATTGGTTTAAGTTAGATAATTGCCATATACTTTGTGAAACATTTTCTGTGCTCTCGGTCATTGAATCACAGGCTGGCTTTTTTTATGGGAACAGGACATCCTTGGCATAGTTCCGATCCTGCCTCCATTACATTGGACATTATAAAACCAAAAATGAATGTCACACTTCCTCTTATGGATTTTCTGAGTGTGGGTATGATACCGTTGTAATGGAGGTGACACATTTTTGGGTGGGAACTTCTAAGAGGATATCCTACCACTGTTTTTCCAAGAAGTCAGCAAGTTATTCAGCACATTGATAGCCATCCACCATTGGTTGATTGGTTTGGATTGGTCCAGCCCTGTAAATGAAGGGTACACTTTAAGCTGAATATATATATAAAAAAAAACTTCAGCTACTACGCATTTAATTTAATTCACATGTATATTTTACTTTGTAGTATATAATTTATATAATGTGTTTACCAATGAAACTGGTGCTAATATGCCACATAAGGTTGGATGAGTTTCCTTCTGGTCTATCAATATTTTCAAGGTTTTAGGCAGACAAGATTTTAGGTAGCTTTTCAAGCATCTCAGAATAGTTTATTTTAAAAGTACCCAGTACTAAGAAAAAAAAAATAGACAAAATGGCAATAAAGAGTGTTTTATAATTTCCTATGACACGTTTAGTTGACCACCTATCGACTAAATTCCAAAATAACGTTATGCAGTATTAGGGATTAGAGAACAGAACTTTTATATGACTGTCAGTGTATAGAAATTATTCAGCAGGTTATAATGTTACAAAAAAAAAAATCCAAGTACTGTCTACTGGTATTGCGTTTTATTTCAGAGCATTCGGTTTACGCAAATGCATTATGTGCAGCCTCAAAACATCAACACAAATCTAATGGCTTTTTGCACACTTGAGTCTAATTGTTGCTACAGTACATGTTGTATTTTACTAATGTGTTTTTATTTGCTTTATATTTTTTTTTTTAATTTGTTTTTACATACAACTACCTCCACAACTTTTAAACGGCAGCAATGTTAAAGTATACTGTACAAAACAAACATTTGAATCATATGGAATCCTCTTAAGAACATCAACATTTTTTGTATAACGAACCATAATTTTTTCATTACCGTGGTTTGTTTCACAAAGACTAAATTTTGGGTTTTTATATGAAATGTATATTGTAAATTTAAGGGCAGACAAACCTTTATTAGTTTCATAACAGTTGGAAAGTCCACCAACTCTTTGCGTTACAGCCGAAGGTTTCTTCCTGACGTCACCGAGCCATTGCAAGTCTTCAGGGGCCGGTGGCTTTCATCGTAAATTTGCCAGCTTGACTGTCCTATGATGAACAAAGCCAGATATTTCAATACTACCGATGAGTTGACTCCGCTATGACCTTGTTTATAGATGAAACTCATGTGAAAGAAGTCATACTTATTTCTTCAAGTCAGTGACTGAATGTGACTATTACATTAGGGGAATAAAGTCAATACATACAAGGAGGACTTTACTGTATGTTTAAAGAGAATTTTGCAGCCAAGACTGCCTTGTATAAATGTGTTTGCACTGAAAAAATAATAAAAAAAAATCTAATTCTCGGTCTCTGGTTGCTGTAAAGCCCATCCACATATGGATGCTCTGTTTATATTGTACAGTATTTCATATAAAGAAAAATGCAGTTCATGATATGTCTTCCCTGACGTTGCTGAATTCTAACAGCACATTTGTACCTTGGTTTTTATTGTGTCCGTGTATCATATTGTAAAGGATGTTTTACCTGTCATGCTTAGCATTATAACTTAAAAGGAAAAACATTAACAGGGAATTTTTTTTTTGTAAGAAAGGTCCCTTTCTATGTCAATATTGTGTCCCATGTTCTGTAGTGTTCTGTGAAAATATCCATTTTAATTTTTTTTCAGATTGTGTTACTTTCTAAAATATTAAATAACATTTTGGATATATATGTTTTAAGCAAACAGACTTTTTGTGCTACAAAAAGACCGTGTTGGAGACGCATTACGTCCAGGGTCTTTGTAATTAGAATTACTGAGAGGCATTTTTGCAGTTTTCTTTCCTCCAGTCCACATTTAATGGCCATCGTGTTCTTAGGAACGTTAAAAAGAGAAACCTATGAAAGGATCATAATTCAGTTCAGGATACTACTAATGAGATATGTTGGGCTGGTGGCCCTTATTAAAGATATTTTACCATTCAGATGTTGGAGTAGGATTTCCAGTCCATGACACACGCTGGGCATCATATACAGTCATGGCCAAAAATATTGGCACCCCTGCATTTCTGTCAGATGATGCACCACTTCATCCAGAAAATTGTTGCAATTACAAATGCTTAGGCATTCTAATGTTTATTTCTTTTGTTTGTATTGATATGACACAAAAGAGTGGAGAAATAAAAAGCCAAACCTAACACATTTCACACAAAACTCCAAAAATGGACTGAACAAAATTATTGGCACCTTCTTAAAATTGTGAAAAAATAATTGCATTCCAAGTTTGTGATGCTCCTGTAATTTGTAATTAAACTCACCTGTATCAATTAACAGGTGCTGACAATATAGAAAACACACCAACAACTGGTTAAACATGGAAACATTGGAGTTGATTTACTAAAACTGAAGGGTGCAAAATCTGGTGTAGCTCTGCATAGAAACCAGCTTCCATTGTTTTTTTGTGAAGCTTAATTGAACAAGCTGAATATATAAGCTGATTGGCTACCATGCACAGCTACACCAGATTTTGGACTCTCCAGTTTTAGTAAATTGTCCTCATTAACTCAACCTTTCTGTTGTGTGTCCCTGTGTGCCACATAGAGCATGGAGAAGAGAAAGAGCAGCAAATAATTGTCTGAGGATTTGAGGAAAAAAATTGTGGAAAAGCATGGACAATCTCAAGGTTACAAGTCCATCTCCAGAGATTTTAATGTTCTTGTGTCCACTGTGCTCAACATTGTCAAGAAGTTTACAGTCCATGTCACTGTAGCTAATCTCCCTGGACGTAGACGAAAGAGAAAAGTTCATCAAAGATTGTAACAAAAGATTGTTGGAATGATGGATAAAGTAATTCGATCAACTTCCAGACAAATTCAAGCGTATCATTAGGCACAGGGTACAACTGTGTCAGCTCACACTATACGTCACCATCTGAATGAAAAGGGACACTATGGTAGGAGACCCAGGAGGACCCCACTGCTGATACAGAAACATAAAAAGCCAGATTGGAGTTTGCCAAAACTTGCCTGAGGAATCCAAAAATCCTTTTGGGAGAATGTGCTGTGGACAGACGAAACAAAATGACAGCTTTTTGGTAAAGCCCAGCCTTCTACGGTTTTCAGAAAAAGAAATGAGGCCTTAAAAGAAAAGAATACAGTCAAACACGGTTGAGGTTCACTGATGTTTTAGGGTTGCTGTGCTGCTTCAGGCACTGGATGTCTTGACCGTGTGCATGTCATTATGAAATCTGAGGACTACCAAAAGTATTCTGGGGTGCAATGTAGGGCCCAGTGTCAGAAAATTGGGTCTCCGTCAGAGGTCATCTGTCTTACAGCAGGACAATGACCCAAAGCACACGTCAAAAAGCACCCAGAAATGGTTTAAGACAAAGTGCTGGAGAGTACTGAACTGGCCAGCAATGATTCCAGATGTAAATCCCATAGAGCACCTGTGGAGAGATTTCAAAAGAGGGATTGGGAAAAGGAGCCCTTCCAATCTGAGAGACCTGGAGAAGTTAGCAAAAGAAGAGTGGTCCAAAATTCCGGTAGAGAGGTATAAGAAACTCATTGACGGTTACAGGAAGCGATTGATTTCAGTTATTTTTTTCCAAGTGGTGTGCTACCAAATATTAAATTGAGGGTGTCAATAATTTTGTCCAGTTCATTTTTGGAGTCTTGCGTGTCAGATTTGGCTTTTTGTTTCTCCACTTTTTTGTGTCATACCAAAACAAACAAATTAAAAAAACATGAGCATGCCTAAACATTTGTAATTGCAACAATTTTATGGGCAAAGTGGTGCATTATTTGACAGAAATGTAGGGGTGCCAATATATTTGGCAATGACTGTATCTATCTACTCCCGGTTTTAATCTCCTAACACGCCATTTGCCAGAGGGAAGTATTTCGGCATCAACCTCCATTTCTGGACATGTGATGTGACTGAATACCAAGAGCCACAAAGGAAGCTTATGCTAGAAAATGTGGAATGTTGGGTCATAAGTCATTTAGGATCACCCACCTCTCACCATGGCAACTTACTGAAGTAGCACCATGGCTGACTGTGTGGTAAATTTTTCTTTAGCCCACCTAAATCTATATCATGAAAAGGCTAGTTGGTGGTTGTTTGCCCCTTAGGGCAAAGGTTTCTTTTCCACCCAATGCCGTATTATTGACTTACAAAACATATAGATCTCCAAAAACGTCTTACAAAGCAAATATAGCACTTTTTTTCTTAAAATGGGTTGAGCAAGCTGCAAAAGGGATAATATGTGATTTCTTATTACCAGCAGTCATATGATTTTTGTCCAAATGTACACATAAATACAAGATGACCGTGTTTTGTATGGGCAGTAGTTGGTGCGGGCTGACACTACTAGCCAACCTATCTGGAGGAGAACGGGGAGCACTCCTGCTAAAATCATTGCTGCTGTTTCTGCTTTGATAAGCCAATGGCATAGGTGCCTGGTAACAGATTACTGTAATAGCCTAAAGAAGCAGTTCGATCATTTCTGAGATATTCAAGCACCACAAGCAAAATTGCTATTTAACCACTTCAGCCCCAGAAGGATTTACCCCCTTAATGACCAGGTCATTTTTTGTGATACGGCACTGCCTCACTTTAACTGACAATTGCGCGGTCGTGCGACACTACTCAAAATTGATGTCCTTTTTTTCCCACAAATAGAGCTTTCTTTTGGTGCTATTTGATCACCTCTGCGGTTTTTATTTTTTGCACTATAAACCAAAAAAAAAAAAACTATTTTACAAACAAAAAAAAAGCGACAATTTAAAAAAAAAAAAAAAAGCCAATGTTTTTTACTTTTTGTTATTTTATTTATTTATTTATTTTAGGTACTTATATAGCGCCGTCAATTTACGCAGCGCTCTACATATACATTGTATATTCACATCAGTCCCTACCCTCAAGGAGCTTACAATCTAAGGTCCCTAACTCACATTCATACATACACATACTAGGGGCAATTTTAGACAGGATCTAATCAACCTACCAGCATGTCTTTGGAGTGTGGGAGGAAACCGGAGTACCCGGAGTAAACCCACGCAGGCACAGGGAGAACATGCAAACTCCAGGCAGGTAGTGTCGTCTTCGGGATGATAAATATTTAAAAAAAAAAAAAATTTCTTCATCAGTTTTGGCCAATATGTATTCTACATATTTTTGTTTTAAAAAAATCGCAATAGGCGTTTTTTTTGATTGGTTTGCGCAAAAGTTATCGTCTACAAAATAGGGGATATATTTATGGCATTTTTTTTTTTTTTTTTTTTTTTTAGTAATGGCGGTGATCAGCGATTTTTAGTGGGACTGCAACATTACTGCGGACAGATCGGACACTTTTGACACTTTTTTGGGACCATTGATATTTATACAGCGATCAGAGCTTAAAATAGCGACTGACTACTGTATAAATGTCACTGGCAGGGAAGTTTAAAACAAGTAAATTTGATATACTTTTACTATCAAATTACTAGTGCTAGCAGTTTAAGGATTAAAAATAGGCTGCAGTGCTAATGTCTGAAAGTCATATCCAGGTCTTTATAATCCACTGAAGCCAGTTTCCAGACAAGCCCTCACATGAGAGGTAGGTAGGTCTGTGTTGTGTACGCGCCTCTCTTTCTGCTTAATACATTACTAATCCGACTCGAACTTTCTCAAAACTCAAAAGCTTTGATTTAATCAGGTGTCTGATTTTGAGGAACATTTTTGTACACATGATTGGCTATGAGAAGTGTCTAGAAGCTTACAGTAGGTGTGTGTGGGAACAACCAAAAAGAAGAGCAACAGTGGAGTCTCACTGATATGAGGTAGTGCTTACCCTGATATGAGGGGGTGCAGGCAGAAGTCAATTACCACGAAAAGGAAAAACAAAAAAACATGTTGCACCAACCTTAAAAGTCAACTACATTTATTTAAAGTGTAAATTCACATGACACTACAAGTCCCATCATGCCTCTGGGAGTAATTGTAACTGCCAGCCTTGCAATGCATCATGGGAAATGTAGTTTCACAACAGCTGGAGGGCCGCAGGTTGCCTATCCCTGCTCTACACCATACCTGCTGGTTGCAGTATGGTGGAGCGATAGTCCCAGGGAGCTGAGATGACCCTCACTGCCCCCCTGTATTCCCACACTGTCCCACCAAACACTGTCCTAAGGGAAAAAGTCCCACAGCCTGTGATTTGGTTCCCCACATGTACGGCTCATCCCAGCAGCCACTCACTAATTGACCAGCCACATAGAAATCGAATCACAGGATGTGGGACTTTTTCCCTTAGGGCAGCGTTTGGTGGGACAGTGTGGGAATACAGGGGGATAGTGAGGGTCATCTCAGCTCCCTGGGACTATCTCTCCATCATCCTGCAACCAGCAGGTATGGTGTAGAGGGTGGCGGTTAGGGAAGTTGGGCGCACAGGAATGATCGGTCATCCCTGGGGGGGGGGGTGTCTAGGGCAGGATTGGGTTGTTGGGTTGATGGTCCTATCAGTGTCATGTGAATATACACTTTAAATAAATGTAGTTGACTTTTAAGGTTGGTGCAGCATGTTTTTTATTTTTATTTTTTGTGGTGTGTGGGAACAACCCTCCTGCACTCAAACAGGTAAGCAAAAGGGGTGCACTACATCAGTTCATGGATGGAGCCTTGAGTGTGTAGGGTGTGTTTCTATAGTGTGTGCAAGCATCATATAATAGAAAAATGTGTGTAGCTGTTGCTAACCACCTTGAAAGGGCTTGTTGCCTTGCTATCACCCTAATCCTGTGGCTGATATACAGTATGTCAGTAGAGTCTGTCAGTATATCATTTACCCAGAACATGCAGGCACATCCAGAGTTTTAACTTCACTTCTGCATGCTTGTTCCAGGTCAATGGATCAAAAAGCAGATAGAACCATCAAGCATTAAAAAAAATAGTTACAGATTTTCTTTAGTTTTTAGCTTTCACTGCACCCTACATTTAAAAGTAACCTGTCACTCCTCTTATCTACTGGTCAAGAACTCCTCCCATCTTGTGATAATACAGAAATACTACATTGGGCAAACACTTCTCCCATCAGCAGACATTGTGTAAAAGGGTCAATAGAGACACTTTCCTAAGTATGGTTACGACAAATCCTGCACATGCACAAGATCAGGATTACAAGATGGAACCTTAAGCCTCGTACACATGCGCAGATTGTTGGCCAACCGAACGTCCAACTTTTGTCCACATTGGCTGTTGGCGGTTGTGTCTAGTGTACTGACGGTAGTCAAGTAATTGGCCAACAAAGTCGAACGTAGTGACGTGTTACGAGAGTATAACTAGGAAGTTCAGATGAATGTGACTTGTGAATTAGGAGCACAGGTTTACATGACCGAGCACTTCCTGGATTCCGAGCATGCGTGTTTGCGCTTTCAACATTTTGTTGGTCAACTTCTGTACACACGAGCCAACAATCGGCCTTGTTGGTCAACAAAAGTTTTTTAGTCTAGTCAGCCAACTTCTGTTGGACGACAATTGGAAATCGACTGTTGAATCATGCGTACTAACGGTCAGATTATCGGCCAACAGGCTGTTGTTTGATAATCAGACCATGTGTATGGGCCTTTACAGTCAAGGTTACAGTCAATGGCAGATGCACTACAGTTCAATATATTAATTGCTAACAGGGTAGCTTCTCACACTCCATAACTCTCTGAAAGATGCCATGGTAGGCTTCAACATCATCCCACCGGGGACAATTTCCATAAATTGCTGTGAAAGCATAGAGGTCAGCCTCCTGTGGCAGGGCCTGTATCTGCTGTTGTACAGACAGATTCACTTGCTGAGGTCCCTTGAAAGCAGGGCTACAGTCAGCTGTTTCATCTGTTGGTCGGTTAAGTGGTTTGTCCCTTGCAGTAGCCAAGAAACGTATTGGACAAGTTCCTCCATTTTATGCATCCTTGGGAGTCTATCTCTTTAGGGTACTACCCACTTCCAAGCACCACACCAAATTTTAAGGGGGACAGGCTACACTGGTATTGGCAGCAGTAAACCAAGCATGAGACAAGGACACTCAAAAACAGTCCAAGTAGGTATTTGCTACACTTTTATTCGGCATGACAGGAAACAAACACATTAAATCCATAGTATAAAACAAACAAAATATATGGGAAGATAGATATAGAGACCCTACTATGTATAATAAAACCTATACTCTTTATATATATATATACACAGTATCTTACAAAAGTAAGTACACATTTTTGAAAACAGTTTTATTATCTTTTCATGTGACAACACTGAAGAAATGACACTTTGCTACAATGTAGTAGTGAGTGTATAGCTTGTATAACAGTGTAAATTTGCTGTCCCCTCAAATAACTCAACACACAACCATTAATGTCTAAACTGCTGTCAACAAAAGTGAGTACACCCCTAAGTAAAAATGTCCAAATTGGCCCAAAGTGTTAATATTTTGTGTGACTTCCATTATTTTCCAACACTGCCTTAATCCTCTTGGGCATGGAGTTCACCAGAGCTTCACAGGTTGCCACTGGAGTCCTCTTCCACTCCTCCATGATGGCATCACAGAGCTGGTGGAGGTTAGAGATCTCCTCCACCTTTTGTTTAAGGATGCCGCAGATGCTTAATAGGGTTTAGGTCTGGAGACACGCTTGGCCAGTCCATCATCTTTACCCTCAGCTTCTTTAGCAAGGCAGTGGTTGTCTTGGAGTTGTGTTTGGGGTTGTCATGGGGGTGCTCATCATGTTGGAATACTGCCCTGCGGCCCAGTCTCCCATGCTCTGCTTCAGTATGTCACAGTATATGTTGGCATTCATGGTTCCCTCAAGGAACTGTAGCTCCCACCACCATGCTTGACTGTAGGCAAGACACGCTTGTCTTTGTACTCCTCACCTGGTTGCCGCCACACATGCTTATCTTGGTCTCATCAGACCACATGACATGGTTCCAGTAATCCATGTTCTTAGTCTGCTTGTCTTCAGCAAACTGTTTGCGGGCCTTCTTGTGCATCATCTTTAGAAGAGGCTTCCTTCTGGGATGACAGCCATGCAGACCAATTTGATGCAGTGTGCGGCATATGGTCTGAGCACTGACAGGCCGACCCCCCACCCCTTCAACCTCTACAGCAATGCTGGCAGCACTCATACGTCTATTCCTCAAAGGCAAACTCTGGATATGACACTGAGCACGTGCACTCAACCTCTTTGGTCGACCATGGCAAGGCCTGTTATGAGTGGAACCTGTCCTGTTAAACCACTGTATGGTCTTGGCCACCATGCTGAAGCTCAGTTTCAGGGTCTTGGCAATCTTCTTATAGCCTAGGCCATCTTTATGTAGAGCAACAATTATTTTTTTTAGATCCTCAGAGAGTTCTTTGCCACGATCTGCCATGTTGAACTTCCAGTGACCAGTATGAGTAAGTGAGATTGATAACACCAAATTTAACACACCTGCTCCCCATTCACACCTGAGATCTTGTAACACTAATGATTCACATGACACCGGGGAGGGAAATGGCTAATTGGGCCCAATTTAGACATTTTCACTTAGGGGTGTACTCACTTTTGTTGCCAGCGGTTTAGACATTAATGGTGTGTTGAGTTATTTTGAGGGGACAGCAAATTTACACTGTTATACAAGCTGTACACTCACTACTTTACATTGTAGCAAAGTGTAATTTCTTCAGTGTTGTCACATGAAAAGATTATAATAAAATATTTACAAAAATGTGAGGAGTATACTCACTTTTGTGAGAAACTGTATGTGTATATGTATATGTATATATATATATATATATATAT
>BLSH010335836.1:2811832-2849235 GCA_018402905.1 Glandirana rugosa
GTGTTGTCATAGAGCCTGGACGGACCACACAAGGAACAAGAAGTACTACGAGAGACGAGAAGTATTCGGCCCCCTTTGAACTTTGCGACCTTTTGCCACATTTTAGGCTTCAAACATAAAGATATAAAACTGTAATTTTTTTGTGAAGAATCAACAACAAGTGGGACACAATAATGAAGTGGAATGAAATTTATTGGATATTTCAAACTTTTTTAACAAATAAAAAACTGAAAAATTGGGCGTGCAAAATTATTCAGCCCCTTTACTTTCAGTGCAGCAAACTCTCTCCAGAAGTTCAGTGAGGATCTCTGAATGATCCAATGTTGACCTCAATGACTAATGATGATAAATAGAATCCACCTGTGTGTAATCAAGTCTCCGTATAAATGCACCTGCACTGTGATAGTCTCAGAGGTCCGTTTAAAGAGCAGAGAGCATCATGAAGAACAAGGAACACACCAGGCAGGTCCGAGATACTGTTGTGGAGAAGTTTAAAGCCGGATTTGGATACAAAAAGATTTCCACAGATTTAAACATCCCAAGGAGCACTGTGCAAGCGATAATATTGAAATGGAAGGAGCTGGCCGTCCCTCTAAACTTTCAGCTCATACAAGGAGAAGACTGATCAGAGATGCAGCCAAGAGGCCCATGATCACTCTGGATGAACTGCAGAGATCTACAGCTGAGGTGGAAGACTCTGTCCATAGGACAAAAATAGTCGTATACTGCACAAATCTGGCCTTTATGGAAGAGTGGCAAGAAGAAAGCCATTTCTTAAAGATATCCATAAAAAGTGTCGTTTAAAGTTTGCCACAAGCCACCTGGGAGACACACCAAACATGTGGAAGAAGGTGCTCTGGTCAGATGAAACCAAAATCGAACTTTTTGGCAACAATGCAAAACGTTATGTTTGGCGTAAAAGCAACACAGCTCATCACCCTGAACACACCATCCCCACTGTCAAACATGGTGGTGGCAGCATCATGGTTTGGGCCTGCTTTTCTTCAGCAGGGACAGGGAAGATGGTTAAAATTGATGGGAAGATGGATGGAGCCAAATACAGGACCATTCTGGAAGGAAACCTGATGGAGTCTGCAAAAGACCTGAGACTGGGACGGAGATTTGTCTTCCAACAAGACAAAGATCCAAAACATGAAGCAAAATCTACAATGGAATGGTTCACAAATAAACATATCCAGGTGTTAGAATGGCCAAGTCAAAGTCCAGACCTGACTCCAATCGAGAATCTGTGGAAACAACTGAAAACTGCTGTTCACAAACGCTCTCCATCCTTTTGCAAGGAGGAATGGGCAAAAATTTCAGTCTCTTGATGTGCAAAACTGATAGAGACATACCCCAAGCGACTTACAGCTGCAATCGCAGCAAAAGGTGGCACTACAAAGTATTAACTTAAGGGGGCTGAATAATTTTGCACGCCCAATTTTTCAGTTTTTTATTTGTTAAAAAAGTCTGAAATATCCAATAAATTTCATTCCACTTCATGATTGTGTCCCACTTGTTGATTCTTCACAAAAAATTACAGTTTTATATTTTTATGTTTGAAGCCTGAAATGTGGCAAAAGGTCGCAAAGTTCAAAGGGGGCCGAATACTTTCGCAAGGCACTGTATATATATATATACAGTGGGTACGGAAAGTATTCAGACCCCCTTAAATTTTTCACTCTGTTATATTGCAGTTCATTTATTTTCCTAATTAATGTACACACAGCACCCCATATTGACAGAAAAACACGAATTGTTGACATTTTTGCAGATTTAGTAAAAAAGAAAAACTGAAATATCACATGGTCCTAAGTATTCAGACCCTTTGCTGTGACACTCATATATTTAACTGTCCATTTCGTCTGATCGTCCTTGAGATGGTTCTACACCTTCATTTGAGTCCAGTTGTGTTTGATTATACTGATTGGACTTGATTAGGAAAGCCATACACCTGTCTATATAAGACCTTACAGCTCACAGTGCATGTCAGAGCAAATGAGAATCATGAGGTCAAAGGAACTGCCTCAAGAGCTCAGAGACAAAATTGTGGCAAGGCACAGATCTGGCCAAGGTTACAAAACAATTTCTGCTGCACTTAAGGTTCCTAAGAGCACAGTGGCCTCCATAATCCTTAAATGGAAGATGTTTGGGATGACCAGAACTCTTCCTAGAGTTGGCCGTCCGGCCAAACTGAGCTATCGGGGGAGAAGAGCCTTGGTGAGAGAGGTAGAGAAGAAACCAAAGATCACTGTGGCTGAGCTCCAGAGATGCAGTCGGGAGATGGGAGAAAGTTGTAGAAAGTCAACCATCACTGCAGCCCTCCATCAGTCGGGGCTTTATGGCAGAGTGGCCCGACGGAAGCCTCTCCTCAGTGCAAGACACATGAAAGCCCGCATGGAGTTTGCTAAAAAAAACACCTGAAGGACTCCAAGATGGTGAGAAATAAGATTCTCTGGTCTAATGAGACCAAGATAGAACTTTTTGGCCTTAATTCTAAGCGGTATGTGTGAAGAAAACCAGGCACTGCTCATCACCTGTCCAATACAGTCCCAACAGTGAAGCATGGTGGTGGCAGCATCATGCTGTGGGGGTGTTTTTCAGCTGCAGGGACAGGACGACTGGTTGCAATCGAGGGAAAGATGAATGCGGCCAAGTATAGGGATATCCTGGACGAAAACCTTCTCCAGAGTGCTCAGGACCTCAGACTGGGCCAAAGGTTTACCTTCCAACAAGACAATGACCCTAAGCACAAAGCTAAAATAACGAAGGAGTGGCTTCACAACAACTACGTGACTGTGACTATTCTTGAATGGCCCAGCCAGAGCCCTGACTTAAACCCAATTGAGCATCTCTGGAGAGACCTAAAAATGTCTGTCCACCAACGTTCACCATCCAACCTGACAGGACTGGAGAGGATCTGCAAGGAGGAATGGCAGAGGATCCCCAAATCCAGGTGTGAAAAACTTGTTGCATCTTTCCAAAAAAGACACATGGCTGTATTAGATCAAAAGGGTGCTTCTACTAAATACTGAGCAAAGGGTCTGAATACTTAGGACTATGTGATATTTCAGTTTTTCTTTTTTAATAAATCTGCAAAAATGTCAACAATTCTGTGTTTTTCTGTCAATATGGGGTGCTGTGTGTACATTAATGAGGGAAAAAATAACTTAAATGATTTTAGCAAATGGCTGCAATATAACAAAGAGTGAAAAATTTAAGGGGGTCTGAATACTTTCCGTACCCACTGTATATATATATGAGGGCCTGCTGCTATAAACCATATGCATGTTCAAGGCAAAGAGAAATAATCATAAGAATGGTAAAGCGCTTCCCTCGTGATAGTATTCTCATGTGTAGTGAACAACAAAAATGTATTACAAAAACTGAACATAAACTGAATTAGATAAAAAGCCCCCACAGAACAGACACTGTGATGGTACAATAAATTGTGTGTGACTATATAAATACAAGAAAGTCCATCCTATGACAAAGTGCTAGTGCATAAAAAACAAAAGTCCGTCCACTGGTGATAATATAAACATATATACGCAATTTTTTTTAAAAAAACAATCCAAAGTGAAAGTCTGTGAATATTGTGCAGGTACATTTATGCATTCACCTCCATAAAAGTCCAAGACTGGTCACCATGTGCCTTTCCCTTTAAGGGGCACACATACTCCCTTAATGAGCAGATTAAAGCTTCTCCAATGCAAAAGGGTCTGGTGGTCCAGAGTAGCAGCAGTCATAAAAAGTTAGAAAAAACTAACATAGTGCTGAATCATTTAAAAAACTATTTATTAAAAAAGTCAAATAAAACTCACAGGTTCCTGTGCACTGTTCCTGGTGCACTCAGAGTAAAGGCATTGCACATATGTGGGTGTGCAGCCCCCTTCAGGATCGTGGGCGCAACAACAGCTGACTGGCAGTGCACAGAATGCTTCCTGATTGGGCGTGCTGACGTCACTAGGCCCCACCTCCGGCGCATTGCGTCACCTAATCATGTGACTTTGTCAAGGAGAATCTTGTTCCCGTACGCGTTATGTCACAGGGTCATGTAGCTCATCGGGATTCCTATCAGATAGGAATCCCCCTCATGAGTCACGTGACCCTGTGATGTAACGCGTAGGGGAGGGGCACACTGGTCCGACAAGATGCTTTGTATCTCCTAGAGAGGCAGGAATGTGATGCAGTACTGTGAATTGCATTTGATATATGCTGTATACAGTTGGTGCACTGAAGAACCCATTAAATGTGAGTTTGATGCACATATTTTAATGGTATATTGTTTTAAAACGATATAAGCACTATATGAAGCTCTTTTTTACACAAATATTGGGCTATAATGGAGGAACACTGACGGAGTAGTAAGGAGGAAAATCAACACCTGCTAGTACAGAGTGACTAAAAAGCGTATTTTGACTGAACTTAAGTGTGAAGTCAAAATACGTGAGCACAGTGTGAGCGCATTTTTAAGGGTGGAGCACAGTGGTGAACTCATATAAGGCATGCTTGTTGGGAATATTTGAAGACTCAGGAATTTTTATTTGGACATTTCATTTGACAATAGTTTTATATCACAATTTCACTGGATCACTGAATACATTGATTGACAATCATAAGAAGATACAATTGTTATATTTTATTTTGTTTTAGGTTGTTAATATTGCAACAATTCTATAGTATTTGACACACGGAAATTGATACACATAATTTAGAAATTAGACGTGTTTTTTTTTTTTTTTTTATTAGCGCAGCATTATTTGGTTTTAGCAATGTGAAAGAAGCTTGTTTCAATTCTTTGCAAATTTATTAAAAAAAAACAAATCACATCTACATAAGTATTCACAGCCTTTGCTTAATACTTTGTTGAAGCACCTTTGGCACCAATTTCAGCCTAAAGTATTTTTGAGTATGATGCTACAAGCTTGGCAAACTTTTTTGGGCAGTTTCTCCCATTCTTCTTTGCAGGACCTCTCAAGCGCCATCAGGTTGGATGGGGAGTGTCGGTGCACAGCCACATGACAAAATGAAGCATGCAGAGACAACAAGTGACACTAATTTTGGACAGTAAGAAGGTGCCTGTACATAGAGTGCAGAAAGGGACCAGTGTCACCCCAATAAAAGAGCCCCCACATCACTAAACAAGTATTTTAAAAATGTGGTTCCTTCCAATTTAAAGAAAGGGAAAAGGGGTGGTCTAGCGGAAATTCAGGGAGCTCTTTGTAAGTTTAAAGATATCAGACCCTTAAAGCCCCGATGTCCACCTCATGTTAAAGGTACCAAGATCAGTAAACTCCCTACTGGGAAGGTGGCTGGTGTAGGCTCAAGGGAAATAGAAAGGCATCGCTTTTGGAAGCGCACTCTTAAAAATGCACGTGGGTGTCTTTGTAGGGCCCAAGTAAGGGTAGCAGGCGGGACACAGGGAAAGTGCCCTCACGAGACAGGGAGTAGCATTTCCCTTTGGAAATGAAGTCAGACAGGATTGGACCCTTCAGGTGATAGATGGCTCAGAGTGGCTAAAATGAGACAGTTGTACTTGTGTTCCTGGGTTGTGGGTCGAAACAAGGGGGTGGATATGTGGTAGTGTGGTACCCCACCAGGGGAAGGACGCAGGATTCTCAACCAGGTGGGTTGAGGGGCTCCAGGGGGTTTGCTTATTTGGGAGGAAACTGGCTTTTCAGTTTACTCATTATGTAGGAAAATCCGTTTTGGGATCTGGAGCCCAGGGACTTCTTAGCGTTCTGGTTGGGATGAAATCCCCAGTCCTGGGTTCGGATTTTGTGATCCACCAACACACTGACTGGTCAGGTGTGTGCTGGGCTATTTGTAGACACCTGACCATGGTTCTGGGCTCCACCCTCTTGAGGAGTCCAGGCTTGTAATGGAGAAGCCAGAGAGTGTGCATGTGGACACTGGAGAAGCCAGAGAGTGCAGGTCTGCACTGTAAAAGCCAGAGACCCAAGCCTGAGGTCACTGACTAGAGTCAGGAGGGCTCCACGTGGGAGCCTGAGCAGTGGTGCTGCTGCTAAAGAGAGCCAGGTGGCTTGGTATTTTTGTTTGCAATGTTGCATGTGCAAGCCAGGAGGCTGAATATCCTTTTATTTGGTGCTGATGGTGAAAACCCCCTGCAAGGGAAACACCTTTTGTTTTCATTTCTGGAACTTTATTTGATCTTCTTTAATAAAAGTGGGACAACAAGCCCAGAAACGGAAATATTGGTGTGGACTGTGCTCGCTAGCAGGTGCTACACTTGAACTAAACAACCCCAAATGTTACAATATATATATAATGTCAATTCGTGAAAAACATACAGTCAGGTCCATAAATATTGGGACATCGGCACAATTCTAATCTTTTTGGCTCTATACACAACCACAATGGATTTGAAATGAAACAAACAAGATGTGCTTTAACTGCAGACTTTCAGCTTTAATTTGAGGGTATTTACATCCAAATAAGGTGAATGGTGTAGGAATTACAACAGTTTGTATATGTGCCTCCCACTTTTTAAGGGACCAAAAGTAATGGGGCAATTGGCTGCTGAGCTGTTCCATGGCCAGGTGTGTGTTATTCCCTCATTATCCCATTTACATGGAGCAGATAAAAGGTCCAGAGTTAATTTCAAGTGTTCTATTTGCATTTGAAATCTGTTGCTGTCAACTCTCAATATGAGATCCAAAGAGCTGTCACTATCAGTGAAGCAAGCCATCATTAGGCTGAAAAAACAAAACAAACCCGCCAGAGAGATAGCAAAACATTAGGTGTGGCCAAATCAACTGTTTGGAACATCCTTAAAAAGAAAGAACGCACTGGTGAGCTCAGCAACACCAAAAGACCCGGAAGACCACATAAAACAACTGTGGTGGATGAACGAAGAATTCTTTCCCTGGTGAAGAAAACACTCTTCACAACAGTTGGCCAGATCAAGAACACTCTCCAGGAGGTAGGTGTATGTGTGTCAAAGTCAACAATCAAGAGAAGACTTCACCAGAGAGAATATAGAGGGTTCACCACAAGATGTAAACCATTGGTGAGCCTGAAAAACAGGAAGGCCAGATTATAGTTTGCCCAACAACATCTAAAAAAGCCTTCACTGTTCTGGAACAACATCCTATGGACAGATGAGACCAAGATCACCTTGTACCAGAGTGATGGAAAGAGAAGAGTATGGAGAAGGAAAGAAACTGCTCATGATCCAAAGCATACCACCTCATCAGTGAAGCATGGTGGTGGTAGTGTCATGGCGTGGGCATGTATGGCTGCCAATGGAACTGGTTCTCTTGTATTTATTGATGATGTGACTGCTGACAAAAGCAGCAGGATGAATTCTGAAGTGTTTCGGGCAATATTAACTGCTCATATTAAGCCAAATGCTTCAGAACTTATTGGAGGGCGCTTCACAGTACAGATGGACAATGACCCAAAGCATACTGCGAAAGCAACCAGAGTTTTTTAAGGAAAATAAGTGGAAAGTTATGCAATGGCCAAGTCAATCACCTGACCTGAATCCGAATGAGCATGCATTTCACTTGCTGAAGACAAAACTGAAGAGAAAATGCCCCAAGAACAAGCAGGAACTGAAGACAGTTTCGGTAGAGGCCTGGCAGAGCATCACCAGGGATGAAACCCAGCGTCTGGTGATGTCTATGCCTTCCAGACTTCAGGCTGTAATTGACTGCAAAGGATTTGCAACCAAGTATTAAATAGTGAAAGTTTGATTTATGATTGTTAATCTGTCCCATTACTTTTGGTCCCTTAAAAAGTGTGAGGCACATATACAAACTGTTGTTATTCCTACACTGTTCACCTGATTTGGATGTACATACCCTCAAATTAAAGCTGAAAGTCTGCAGTTAAAGCACATCTTGTTCGATTCATTTCAAATCCATTGTGGTGGTGTACAGAGCCAAAAAGATTAGAATTGTGTCGATGTCCCAATATTTATGGACCTGACTGAAAAAGTACATGTAAATGAAATAGACAAATCACTTCGAAATAGTTCCTTATCCAGATATTAAAAGACATTGGGACATCTAGTAAAACATCATCTAGGAATAAACATCCCCTCCATGAAGAAAACAGTCCACCAAGATGTGCCGTATTAAAAATTTTACGGAGGGGATGTTTATTTCTGGATGATATTTTACTAGGTGCCCGATGTCTTTTAATATCTGGATAAGGAGCCATTCACAGTGATGTATCCGTTTCATTCCCATGTACTTTTGATGTTTTTTTCACGAATTGACATATATATATATATATATATACACACACATACATACAGTGGTGCTCATAAGTTTACATACCCTGGCAGAATTTATGATTTCTTGGCCATTTTCTGAGAATATGAATGATAACACAAAAACATTTCTTTCACACATAGTTAGAGTTAGGCTGAAGCCATTTGTTATCAATCCACTGTGTTTACTCTTTATATCATAATGACAACAGAAACTATCCAAATGACCCTGATCAAAAGTTTACATACCCTGGTTATTTTGGCCTGATAGCACACACACAAGTTGACACAAAGGTAACCATCCTCACCTGTGATCTGTTTGATTTTAATTAGTGTGTGTGTATAAAAGGTCAATGAGTTTCTGGACTCCTGACAGACCCTTGCATCTTTCATCCAGTGCTGCACTGACATTTCTGGATTCTGAGTCATGGGGAAAGCAAAAGAATTGTCAAAGGATCAGCAGGAAAAGGTAGTTGAACTGTATAAAACAGGAAAGGGATATAAAAAGATATCCTGGGAATTGAGAATGCCAATCAGCAGTGTTCAAACTCTAATCAAGAAGTGGAAAATGAGGGGTTCTGTTGAAACCAAACCACAGTCAGGTAGACCAACTAAAATCTCAGCCACAACTGCCAGGAAAACTGTTTGGGATGCAAAGAAAAATCCACAAATAACTTCAGGAGTCTCTGAAAACATGTGGTGTGGCTGTTTCAAGATGCGCAATAAGGAGGCACTTGAAGAAAGATGGGCTGCATGGTCGGGTCGCCAGTAGAAAGCCATTACTATGCAAATGTCACAAAGTATCCCACTTACAATACACCAAACAGCACAGAGACAAGCCTCAAACCTTCTGGCACAAAGTCATTTGGAGTGATGAGACCAAAATTGATGGCAAGATGAATGCTGTATTTTATCAAAAAAATCCTAGAGGAACTTTTTAATTCATCAGCCAGGAACCTGTGCATGGTACGTACTTGGACATTCCAACATGACAATGATCCAAAACACAAGGCCAAGTAGACCTGTCATTGGCTACAGCAGAATAAAGTGAAGGTTCTGGAGTGACCATCTCAGTCTCCTGACCTCAATATCATTGAGCCACTCTGGGGAGATCTCAAACGTGCAGTTCATGCAAGACAGCCCAAGAATTTCCAGGAACTGGAGGCTTCCACAAATACCGCAAAAGACTTCAAGCTGTCATTGATGCTAAAGGGGGCAATGCACGTTACTAAGAACTGGGGTATGTAAACTTTTGATCAGGGTCATATGGGAAGTTTCTGTTGTCATTATGATTTAAAAAGAGTAAACACAGTTGATTGATAATAAATGGCTTCAGCCAAACACCAACCATTAGTGAAAGAAAAGTTAATCTGTTCTCATTCATATTCTCGGAAAAATGGCCAAGAAATCATATATTTTGCCAGGGTTTGTAACCTTATAAGCACAATTGTGTATATATATATATATATATATAATGTTTTTTTCATCCTTTGTCACAATATATGTAATTTTTAGCACTGCACTTACTATATTTTTATATTATGGGGTATTGGTTGTAGAGTTGTAAGGAAAATGATGAATTTAATCCATTTTGGAATAACGCTGTAACATATAATAAAATGTGGAAAAAGAGAAGCGCTGCAAATACTTTCCGGATGCATTGTATATATGTATGTATAGAGAGCTAGAGTGCGGTGATGCCCACCACACACTCTAACATGGGTTATGGATTTAGTGCATATAAGGTGTGCACAAACATAATCAGTAAGTATGTTGCATTCCACGAGAGTTGAGCTAATATTTAAAAGTGTAGTTTATTCAGGTCAGCATTTTGATGGGGTGCAGCCCACCTTTCTCAAGACAAAATCCCTAGTGACAAAGCAAGATTAAAACCCCACCTATGACTTCCACTACCACCCACAGTGATGACGTTATGCAGTATGTACCATAAAATGCATACAAGTGCAAGCAAAACATAGTATGGTAAAATTAAAATCATAAGTACCTACTACAAGTAAACACCATATTGGTGGGGCCCACAAACTGTTAAAGTGGTTGTATCCCCTGTTTGGTGATTTTTACCTACAGGTAAGCCTATAATAAGGCTTACCTGTAGGTAAAATTAATATCTCCTAAACCTGACGTCAGCAGACGCATGCGCAGCGATGTCCTGGCGAAGGCCCGGCACATAGTGCCAGACCCTGCTGGAAAGTCCGCCGTAAAGACGCGCTCCCGCGCATGCACGAGAGGGACGTCTTGCGGCTCCGGCCACTCAGCGCCGAAGCTGCGTACCCAGAAGGATCCACGAAGGGAAGATGGCAGCTCCCTCCTCGGGGACCGGGCAGACCTGTCGGAGCTTCGTTCTGAGATAAGTACTTAATAATGAGCTAGTATGTGCATACTAGCTCATTACGCCTTTGCCTTGCAGGTGCTTTTATTTTTCTTTTAGGGGATACAACCGCTTTAAAGGGTAACTCCATTTTCTTGGGGGAAAAAAATGCAAATAAAGAAAAAATAATATAGCATATACTATTGTTACACAAGTCATATATGACCTTTCCTTTTTAATCTGCAGCCGCTGTAATTTTCTATGAATGCAATGCAATATGGCTACCTGGAATTGTTCTGTACACAGAGTGTATACTGGCGACTCCCCAGAAACATCATTTCCTTCTTGTGTTTTCCCAGAAGTCTGCCTAAGATACAAGTCAGATTTCAGGCATCCCCTGCAACAAAATTTTCATTTTTGGTGAGATACAGTAAAACCTTGGATTGCGAGCATAATTCGTTCCGGAAACATGCTTGTAATCCAAAGCAATTGTATATCAAAGCTAATTTCCCCATAAAAAAATAATGGAAACTCGGATGATTAGTTCCACAACCATTTATTCATAAGTCTTTCAGTTTATAGTCCATATAAAAAAATTATAGCAATGTGATAGGGGGTGTAACCATAAAATGTCCATCCACAAATTGCAGCCCCCACAGGGGACTAGAAGCAAAATCCAGCAGGAACTACAGAGTATAAAAGAGAAGAGAGACGCCTCTGTGAGTGGCTAAATGTTGTACCTTCATTAAACATAACCATATTGTTACACTTAAAGGGCACCTCTCTTCTCTTTTATACTCAGTTGTGATGTGACGCTACCCTTTTATCAAGATATCACTTGTATATCAAGTCAAAATTTATTTAAAAATTTTGCTTGTCTTGCAAAACGCTCTTAAACAAAGTTACTCTCAAACCAAGGTTTTACTCCCAATAGGAACACGCCTAAAGGGGTGCAGGCCCAGTAGCTTTCCTCATTAGTGCCCTGCAGCTGCCACAGCTGATAGATAATTATGTAACCACTCCCATCAAACCCACTCAGTTCAGAGGCACAGAGGAACAAACCGTGATTCCTTCATAATAACAAAAGGAAGAAATCTGCAGCAAAGGTTGTTATAATCCTTGCAACGTACATAGATCACCCAAAGGGAAATGTTTTTTTCTCAAAAAAAGTGGAGTTACACTTTAACAAACCAAATGAAGGACAATGAGGAAAATCAAAATGGAGGCAGCTCTTAGCCTTCATGGAATGGCTGAGAGACAGACATTCATTTCATGAAAAAAGATGTGACAGGTCATCCAAGATAAGGTGAACTTGCGGAAACAAAAAAGTAAGACCGCCAGTGAGGAAAAAGACAAACAGCCAATTTCCTCAGTACAAGCTGAGAACTAATGAAGAATAATATAGTATAAGTTAAAGTGGATGTAAACCCGATTCATGAAATTTGAGCTGGGCACATATATCTGTAGTGTTTTCTTATCTCTCTTCAAAGCACTAAGTTCTGTATCTCTCTCTTGTTCAGTTCCCATCACATATGATAAAAGCAGCCGGAGTAAGTGACAGGAGCCAATATACGTAGATCTCCAGACACTGCACTTTTCCATAAATTCCCTGCTGACACACCTAAAAAACGAAGGAAGCTATTTACATATATTCTCTTGGCGGCCTGAATAACTATAGCCAAACATTGGAAGCAGTCGGTGATTCCTTTTCGATTATGTGAAAAATAAATTAAGATGGCCTGTATACTCCGCAACTCTATTAAAAAATTTGACAAAACTTGGGACCCCTGGATACATTATTTGTCAATTGACCATACTACCTCTGGCTGAACCTCTCTTTCTCTTTTCTTTCTCTCTTGCCCTTCTTGCCTTGTCTGACCTCGTCACAAAAACTTATGGATCATTGGAACATCTTACTGATATCATTGCCTATATTACAAGAAAATACAGAGACTTCTACTAATTGTAAATCCTGACCCCCTTCCTACCCGATTCCTTTCCCTTTCCCTTTATTCCCTATCCTTCCATATTCCCTTACTGTGAAGAGATCTCTGATATATAGCCATATTTTCCACCACAAATTGTTGTATCTTAATCAGATTCAATATGACCTATCAACTCCATACAGCTTTCAAATCCTAAGGTGGTGATAGGGAATTACTATGGAGCCCTATGATGAACCACACTTCTACTATTAGTAATTTTGTTGATTACACTATAGATTTTGATAGGTCTATCCTATACTTAAAGCGGAGTTACACCCAAAAGTGGAACTTCCGCTGGTTTGATTCCCCCCCCCTCAGGTGTCACATTTGGCACCTTTCGGGAGGGAGGGGGAAGAGGACACCTGTCTTTAGACAGGTATTCTTTTCCACACATCCGGGAGCTCCGTCCAGCAGTCGCGGTCACTGATGTCAGCAGCCTGGGTCCCTCCTCCCTCCTGGCTCTGCTACTGGCCACCTGGCCAATAGCAGAGCACAGCAGAGCCTCGCGCATGCGCAGTAAGGTGCGTGAAGCTGTAATCCTACATGTCCGGGTTCCCTTACCCGCAATAGATGCGGCTGCACCCGACCATCGATACGAAGATCGGCGGCGGGTGCTGACATCGCTGGACTCCAGGACAGGTAAGTGTCCTATTATTAAATACTGTATGTGTAGCTGCTGACTTTTTTTTTTTTCCAGGCGGACCTCCGCTTTAAAATATTCTAGTTAAATATCTATTTTAAATATCTGCTACCTTTTCACTGCATAACATGTTGTTTGTGATGGCTATACTATGTGAATTTGCTATAACCTTCTGTTATTGTTCAATAAAAATATTGGAAACAAAAAAAAAGCAGCAGCCGGAGTTTGGTGTTGAGGAAGGAGCTATAAATAGATTAGCACAGTGCTCAACTATACAAGCAAGAGAGCTGAGAGACTCTACCTATGAGGAGAGGGGGTGTGTGCCTTTCCTCCAATCAGCTGTCTTGCTTCATGCAATGCTGACCAGGAAGAGAAAAAATCCTAACACGATCTGCACTTTCTAAAGGATATATACAGTTGAAGACAGCAGACATACATGTAAAATGTATATAGGGAGAATTGTTTCATCTCTGTGTATCATCTGAGGCTGTTAATTTCTATATGTGATGGGTTACATCCACTTTAAAGCAGCAGCAATAGAAAGAAAAAATTGTGTTTGAAAGAGCTAGCAATCAGAAGTGTACACCAGAGACCTCTAGTGGCCAAAAGGAGGAAATTAAATCCAAAGCATACTGTATATAGAAACAATATGCAAAGCCACCGTGGCAAATGACTACTTAAAGTGGTGGTCAACTCTTGACAACCACTTTCACCTACAGGTAAGCCTATAATAAGGCTTACCTGTAGGTGCCCTGCATATCTCCCAAACCTGCACGGTTCAGGAGATATACAGTTTCCTAGATGTGCCAATGTCAATGACATGCGCAGGGAAGAAACGGCCTTTGTGTCGTTTCTTCACTGTGATCGTGCCGTGACTGTCGGCTCCCACGCACATGTGTGAGAGTGACATCATGTGACTCCAGCCAGTCACAGAGCCGGAGATCACGGCCCCGGAAGGAAGAGGGGTAGAAGATGGACGCTAACAGCACAGGGGACAGCGCTGGACGTTGCAGGCTTCATTTGCAAGTAAGAGGCACATAATGATTCTGCTTGTGGATCTTGATTCTTTATGCACACCCTACTTCAAAACTACTAGACAATGGCCTATAATCTAAATCCATTCCTTTACACAGAGGAACCCGTTAGGGCTGCCCCCTGTCCCCGCTTTTATTCCCGGTGACCATTGAGGCATTAGCCCTGAAATTTCGTCAATCTCCACTAGTGCGGGGCATAACTCTGGGCAATAGGACGGATGTGATAGGTGATGTGATAGGTTTATATGCAGACGATCTCATATTATAATTGCAGGATGCTTCACAGTCACTACCTGCCGCAATGCAAATTATAGATACCTTCGGAGAATACTCCGGCCTCAAAATTAATTGGCAGAAATCTGCTTTGATGCCTTTATATCCTTCGGTCTTTGCTAGTAACGGAGTGGTGTCACCTCTCAAAACTGTGACCTCCTTCAAGTATCTGGGAATTTATATTACACTGTCTATATCAGAAGTGCTAAAGTTCAATATGGACCCCTTGATGGCATTGATCAAGAGTAAATTGACGATCTGGGCCAGACTTCCACTATCGGTAGCTGGAAGGATCAATCTGATCAAGATGGTCCTTTTACCGAAATGTTTATATGTTGCCTCCCACATGCCCGTCTCTGTGCCTAAATCCTATTTTAAATCACTTGATGCTCAGCTGGGCGTTTTTATTTGGGCACGGTCCAGGAGGAAACTTAAGTTCTCCGCACTTCAACGTTCCAAAACGGAGGCGGGCATGGCCCTTCCTAATCTCTTTTATTATTACATAGCAGGGCAACTGTGGCATTTGACCACCTGGTTGGAGCCGGTCACATTGGAGGTGGTGGAGTCACATTTGGCCCATGTTCTTAGGGTAGACAACTTGTTGATAGCACTAGAAGCCCCTAGGACATCTCTTGCCCAGGTACGAATACCAATTTTGACCTTAGTGAGGGTAATATGGAAAGAATCTAAACGCATCACAAATTTCAGATATATTGAGGCGTCACTTAAACTCTGGCACAACCCCATGTTCACACATTTACTGCGTTTGGAGGACAGCTCTTTTTGGGAACAGAGAGGGGTGAGTACTTTAGCTGACGTATACACTAACTCTGCCCTTAGATCATTTGAGGGCTTGTGCGGGAGTTATGACCTTCATCGCACAAGCTTCTATAGATACCTTCAGCTGCGGAATGCTTTGCATGCCCAGTTTGGTCACAATGCCCCTAAAATCTGGGATGAGTGGAACGCCTCTGAATTCACGGTGGGTGGGGTACACGACTGAGGGACACCCCCCCGTTTCATGCTTCACAGGTCTGCACATGTTGAGACAATATATTGGGTACAAATAGCCCTATGCCGCTGGTGTTAGACACTGTTGTTTAGGGTGACTTCATTCAAAGTTAATGTACGATGTCCCACCATGTACAAACTGTAATATTTGCCATTGTTTTCTTGAACGATTTCCGATACAAAAGAACAATGTATGTTGTTCCATATATTTACTAATAAAAAGTATTAAAAAAAGTGGCACATAATGGGCTACTATGCGATGCATAGTAGCCCATTATGCATCTACTTTGCAGGGGAATGTAGAGGAAGTAAACCCCATCTGGCTTTACTTCCTCTTTAATAAGTCCAGCTTTGGCCTCATTCTGATTACCATTGAATTCTTGGAAAAACAACTGATCTCAGTTCATCTCGATTTGTCTGAGGAGCTCATATACTCCACAATCCTGATATCTGCTACAGATTCCAAATGGATAAAGAAACTAGAGAACAATGTTACAAAATATCAACAAATTATTGTCTCCTTTAAGGAAGAAAAATGATCATAGGTCAATGATGACTATATTACTGGTGGACATATGGATTTAGTGCTTTGACAACCAAGTCTCAACATTTCCCCTGCTGATGCAGAATCAATTGTCCAAACAGCCAGTTGAGGCATTTCATCCTCAGATTCAGAATACTCTGCTAATACATCTAGCCCTTTTAGCATCCTATTTACAAGGTCCCAAACTACTTCCTCCAGCATCTCTTGCCCTCCACAGCCCTGCTTGAGGAAACGTGAAATAAGATGGGGCCACCACTTGAAGGGGAAGAGGTCACTCGAGAACATAAACCAGTGTGCGATATTCAACCTTAGCCAACATATCCTCACATCAGCAGAGATGAGCCTACTTAAAAAAGGACTATCATTTGTGCCTACCAATAAGTTTAATGTCTTTGCATTAACAGGTTAATTTTATTATTGTTATACCCAGATTGTCTGATTACGGCACTAAGCTGCTATCATAACTCCAGGATACTGCCACTAACATCCCAGATCCCACATTTCATTATAATCACAAAACTGATCCTTATTGAAAGATGGCTATACCCAAGCCTTTATCTCTATTGATGCACTTGGATTTCTTACCACTGCTTATTCCCACTACCAAATCATCTACACACTGCCAAAGACCCATAAAGATCCAGAACAGAGTCAACATATTATATTTGACCAGGGCTCTATTCAGCATCTAGGCTACTGGATGTCAGCAGCCTTTACACAGTGATCCCTCCAACTGATGGGATTCAGACAATGAATGATGCATTGATGACACTACAACAGGATAAAACTCTGATTTCCTTTGTGATTGATCTGCTGAAGTTGATTTTTAACTCTGGACTACTTTCATTCTCTTTAAAGATCACTTCCACAGCGATGGGTTCCAACATGGCACTACCATTTGCCAATATCTTAATGGAGCAATATGAATGGACTATCTTCTTACACAGACTGGCACCTTATGTCCTCTTATTGTCCCTATGTCGATGACTTGATACTTACTGTATCTGGTCGGGTAGTAAGGATGTCCTTCGTTCAATTGAAGAGGTTAATAACCTGCCTTCCCCTTTTAAATTAACCCTCACAAGCGCAGACGCTGACAACTTTCTGGATTTGAACATCTTCAAAGTGAGGGCTGGTGACCAGGTCATCCTGGTTACAACATTCTACAGTAAGTCGACCAAGAGGAGTGCCCACCCTCCAGCTCTCCTCTGTGGCATCCTGTATGCACAAATGTAGATTGTGATTAGAAGTAATTCTGATTCTTCCTTTGCTGAAACTCAATTGGAAGTTATCAAATGTTTATTAAATAGGGTTACTCCAGGAACTTACTTCAATCCCAAAAGGAGTGGGCCACCTTGTCTGAGGTGACCCGCAGTGTTGCCTGCAGGGCCCATCCTGAACTCATTTTCTGTCTTTTTTCGTTTCATCTGGCAGGTACATAAGCAAAGGTTGTTGCATCTTATTTCCACTAGTTTTTAGTGACCAGTTGTTGACAATTGCTAATTTTCCTCTACCTACAATGAGCTACTACTAAAGTAATGAGCATGCTAAAGGATATACTCAGGAGGACTGATTTATTTCCTTCCACAAAATGCTCAACCTGGCACATGACTGGCACACCTGGTTGCTGACTCATTTTAACAAGACCATTTTTTTTCAAACACAATCTGGTTAATGTATCCACAGTAAACAGTGACCTAAATGTGCATCAGACTATGTGATCTATCTGCTGCATTGCCCCTGCAGCCTGTATTACATTGGAAAAACAATTATCACGCTTAAAGAAAGGTTTCAAAACCACAAACCTGCCATGTGATAGGCTGTTGCCCAAAGGTCTAACCAGTTACCTGGCTCTTTCAGAAATATAACCACCCCTGAGTAGTGGGGCTCACCACAGGATGTTACTCCAAAAGGAATGCCATTGGGCATTGGAACTTTAAACCTTTGCGCCTAGAGGCTTCAATGATCAATTAGGATTGCTTTCTGTGATTGGTGGGATGAACTTCCCCCGGAATCTAGCACTATTTTTGTTGGTCATGATTGATAGTGGGGTACATACACTATGCCACCAAAAGTATTAGGACGCCACACACATGAACTTTAATGGCATCCCAGTCTTAGTCTGTAGGGTTCAATATTGAGTTGGTCCACCCTTTACAGCTATAACAGCTTCAACTCTTCCTGGAAAGCTGTCCACAAGGTTTAGGAGTGTGTCTATGGGAATGTACATTCTGCACTCAAATTGCTTTAAATAGACCTCTCTTCATATTTCAATTTACAGGCCAGAAAGGTGTTCTCAGGGCATGTGAAATACAGGACAGCTGTTTTATTTTCAGGCTTTCACATATATTTTAAAAAAGGAACCAGACACTGTTATTCTGTTTTAACTTTGAATGACCCATCGTATAAAACCACCATCTGACTTTTCACAATGAATATCTGACACTTAGATTGTTTTTTTTTTTAAATATGACCTAGTTTACAGTAATGGATTTCTCCTGTCTTACTTGTATTCAGAGATTTTCTTGCCAGCATTTCCAAACAAAACACGCTATCGCTTTGTTAAACTATGAAGAAAGCTATTCTGTGTGAGTGACAGTACCAGATATATGTTTATTCATGCTGTGCTTGAGTCAATGGCTATGGACTGTCAACATACAATAAATTACTCTTTGTTATACATACCCAAAACATACAAAGCTAAGGACTATACACATGTGATAGATGGCTCTTTGTAATACATACCCAAAACATGCAAAGTAAGCATTGGGAATTTTTTTTTATTATTAAAATAGGTTCCCAAACAGAGGTGGAGGGTAGAACTCCTTTATCCGGTTCCCGACCGGCTACCGCATTCTTACTGTGGCAATGTGGCGCTGTCTCGCGAAGCGCCGTATATAAGCAGTAATCCGCGCGTGCCCGTGACCCGGGCGGACTCGATGTCCGCCGGTGAGCCGCGATGACCTACCAGAGGGAAAGAACGGGGAACCGCTGATGTAAACACGGCGGTTCCCCGTTCTGTCAGTAGGCATGTAAGAGATCTACTGATCCCTGTCACTGGGATCAGTTAGATCTCTTATGCCCATGGTAGCTCAGCCCCCTCACAGTTAGAACACGCCTAGGGAACACAGTTAACCCCTAGATCTCCCCCTGCAGGTTAAACCCTTCACTGCCAATGACATTTATACAGTAATCAGTGGATATTTAAATTTCTCAAAAAGTGGCAAAAATGTCCAACATGTCCGCTGCTATATCACAGTCCAGATAAAAATCGCAGATCGCCGCCATTACTAGTAAAAAAAAATGTAAAAACGCCAGAAATTAATTCTCATGGTTTGTAAACGCGGTAACTTTTGCGCAAACCAATCAATAAATGCAGATTGCGATTTTTTTTTTAATAAAAATATGAGAAAGAATATAAATAGGCCAAAAGCAATGAATAAATTTGTTTCTTTATTTTTGTTTATAGCGGTGATCAGAAATGACGCAGATGTGATCAAATACCACCAAAAGAAAGCTCTATTTGTGGGGAAAAAAAGGACGCAAATTTCGTTTGGGTACAACGTTGCATGACCGCGCAATTTTCAGTTAAAGCAACGCAGTGCATTCGCAAAAAGTGCTCTGGTCCTACAGTGGGAAATCCTTCCGGGGTGAAGTGGTTAATGTAGCACACACTTAGCCTGCACAGAAGTGATACCTGATATTCCTGGATTTAAAAATTTGCATTAATGCTGTCGTGGAGCAGAATTCTAGGTAAACCGCTACATAGTTAAAGTGGCTCTAAATGTAGATGGTAAGGCAGAAGGTGTTTTACCTTTATGCATTCTTTGCACTAAGTTAAAAAACCTTATGCAAGCAGCTCCCACCCACACTGCAGACAGGGCCTCTGATAAGGCAGTACAGCCAGCCGCCTGGGCCCCATCAGTTCATAGGAGGGGCCCGGGCACCGAACGAGCAGAAATGCTGGCTTTGGTTCCCCCTGAAGCCCAGCGGCTTCTCCTCTGCCTTCCACCGCCTTTCCCCTGCTGCAGGAAAAGACTTCTAGTATCTGCACTTCTCCCCCCTTCTCACCCTCCTCTGGGTCCTTCATTGCCGATCCCCCCTCCTCCCACAGCACTTCTGGCTCTCTGCTTACCACCGACTGCAGCTGCTGCTGGAACATACAGCAGGATCGGGAGATGAGTGCACCAGCACACTTAGATATAAAGAGGGTCCACTGCTGTTACCTGACCATTCCTCCATTATTACCCATGGTTTAATTTCACCATGTCACTAGGTGTGTTCATGTGTACCCGGCCAGTGTCCGGCTTTATATACAGTATGGTAAAAAGCTAAGAATTTGTTGTAACTACTACAAGGGGAAGGTTCTGGAACTGATCTTTGTAATTGGTTTAAAAGGCCCTGTTCACATTTGGTGATTTGGGACCACGGGCAGGATCGCCGCAATTCCAAATGGCACTGCAATTGTGGCAAAACACAGCACGCATGTTTAGGTGCTATTTCTTTTTAATGGAACCTCAAACACTGTGCTGTTTTCCTGTGATTGTCGTGTCACAGAATCATGCGGCAATTGTGGTAAACAGCATCACACAAAGCTTGTCGCCCAAAGAAGCTCCTGCTCCTTTTTGGGCGACAAGTTTCGCACAATGCAGATTTCTGCATGATTCTGTACAGTTTTATCTTCTAGATTTATTAGGAATTTTGTAAGTTATGTTGTGTTTTTTGTCTGCTAATATTGATTTTTGTGTATTTTTAGAGAAAATATATTTTTACATTTTTTTAATGGGGGGCCCTGTCAGGTAGGCTGTACAGGGCCCCATGATTTCTAATAGCAGCCCTGACTGCAGATACAGTATGCATCGCTGGGGAGCTGACATTTCTGTGATGATAGCACTCTCACTACCTGCTCCCAGCACAGAGATCAAGCTGTGAAAGACAGCTCTTGGTCCCCACTATCGAGTGGTAACCTGTGGGACTGATTCCCGGTCATGTGACCACTGTGAAAGCCAATCACAGGTATCACACGATAGCCAATCTTTTCTGCCACCCCAGGTGTACAGGCCCTATTATAAATAACTCATGGTTGGTTTAGGCTACGTTTAGATGTGCGACAATATTGCCGCATCTTTGAAAAGCGATCTGTGTTCAGATCACTTTTTAGAAGCATTTTACAGGCAGTGAGGAAGCAATATGTCACCTTCTTGCCACCACTTTTAACCCCATAAATGCTGCAAGCAGTTGCGGCACAGCCCTAGTAACTTGAATGGATTAAGTTCAGCTGCAGTACTGCCCACCAAACGCGACAGGGGGAATCATTTTTGCCATGGACTCCATTTAAGGAGGAAATGAAAGACCCATGACTGGGGATGAGCTTGTGTTGCCCAGAATCTCAGAAGTCAGCTGTCTATTTAGAGACAATAAGCTGCCAGTGGGGGATTCCCTAACCACAGTTGGTGTACACAAATGGGTGGGGGATACTCATTGACATAATATGGCCACATGTGCATAATAGGTCACTGTCATGCACATATGCATAGGATGTATTTCCTGAACATAGAACTCCTGTATCCAGGGAATACGTCAGGCGCACATATGCATGTAAACACCAATGCAAAACAGCATCAATGTATATTTGAGTACAAACACATATAGACATTCACTTCTATGGCTGGCTGTATGGTCTACATATGCCCTGAATGCAAAAAACACTGAGACTTTGTACTAGAGAATTTTTTATGCCTAAAGCTGGCCATAGACGGTTCAAACCATGTTTGGGCATGCTGGTTATATCCAAGTTGATAGAACTCGATTAATCCCCTCCAAAACCCTGTTGTGTTTGGCCAGCAGTACTGCAGCTGAACTCATTAAAGTTAATGTTGCTGTGCGCAACTGCTTGCATCATTTATAGGGTTGAAAGGGGTAGCAATCAACTTGAGTGCTTGGGCTGTTATAGCCGCTAGCAATTGTAGCGCCCTCTACCATAGGTTTGTGCTTAGAGAAAGATTTTTGTGTTAGGTGAGGTAAATTTAGTCAGGCCTGAATCAGGTCTGATTGTTTTGATTCTGGGTCGGGGAATGGCCTAGGGAGTGACTGGTGACTGCATGTAGTGACACCCCTTGGTAACCCTTCCTTTCTGGTTCAGAAAGTTCTGGAAGAAAGGGTGGGGAAAAGGAGGTGAAGCTTCCTGAGGTATGTTAAGGAGCTCTGACCAATGGCCAACCTGGATTGGCAGGGGGCAGGCCTCCTTACATATCTGGGGTCAGCCCAGTCTGGGAGGAGAGTTCAGGTGGAAGAGATGGAGATGGAATAGTGCGGAGGCTGTCGGGCCCTGGAGGGAGCCCCTAGTCTGGTGGGGGGGGGGGCGAACTTGTCCTGGGAGAGCTCGGGTGCAGCCAGGAGGAGAGAGTGAGATCCTGGAGAAGAGGCACAAGGGAGAGCAGGAAAGGACAGCGGGAGAGAGCACTATCGGAGAGATCTCCGATAGTGGAACTACAGGTGACAGGCGTCAGTGAGTGATGCACACCCTGGAAAGCTGGAGGAGGCACATCGGAGCAGATTGGGATGAGAGACAGTCTGAGAAGGGTGCAAGAGCCGGTTGGGACTGTGGTGCCACTGTGGCAGTGGAGAGGGCTGTTGCAGCCAGAAGGGCTGGCAGGGCCTGGAAGAAGATGGGCTGAGAGCAGTAGTCCATCAGACTAGCTAGCACTCTATGTACTTTGCTGCACTTTGGGGGCCCATGGTCCCTGCCTGTAATGGGCGGCTTGGAGGCTGTGCTAAAACTACAGCAGGCCTCACATGTGCTAGCTAGGCTGGGAACCAAGTTTTCTGCAGGAGAGTAGAACAGGAGTTATTGAGAAGCAAGTGTGTGCGGAGTGTGGAGGAAGAGAAGGAATGTATATACAGGATGTGTATATAGATGGTCTGATTCAAGTTGAAATCAATCCACTGGGTATCCAATAACTATCCCAATCCCTATCCAAGTTCAATCCCCTAATAAAAAAACTAAATAAAGTACCAGCCTGTTTCGTGACTCCGGATGGAAGGAAAAGTGTGATTGAGGGCAGTGTAAAGGGTGGAACCACTACATTCAGCAACCCCCAAGGGGGCAATGGCTACACAATAATTACTATGTGTTCTCCTGAGCGATACACTCCCTGCTCCAAACTTGTCAAACCTTTCATCCAGTCTAACAGAAAGTCTTGGAGCCCATTTATAAAGCAGTGCTATGGACTTCCATAAAACACACATCATGATTTTTTAACACACAGTGGTGCGCTCAACAAATGTGCATTGCACTCCGTGTGCTTTGGGATTCCAAAGGAAGCACAGCACTGTTTAAAAAAATGAGTTTCTCTGTAAGAAACTGCAGGATTTACACCACTGTCTGTGTTTTATAAATTACATATTAAATGCAGATTGCAGTAACTTTGTCCAGCAGACAACAGATGTGTAGTGTGCATAAAGCTGACTTTTAATCTTTTTTTTTTTGTGATACAGTAACTAGCACATTAGATACACGTAATAGTGTGTGTCCAATCTCCTGCAGGTTACAGATTCTTGTAAAAATCATGCCGTCTTCATATACACCAGATCAACCATCTTTCAAAGCTATACTGCTTAACATCAGCTTGTGTTGTATTGTTGGCCCCTTCTCCCCTCTAAGGCTAGGTTCACACTGCTGCGAACTGTACTGCGAATAGATTGCGTTGAGATAGATTAAATTCGCAAGTCATCTCCAGTAACATAGTGTTCTATCAGGGCAGTTCACACTGATGCGTTGCGAATCTAATCCGTGAAGAAAAAGGGTCCTGTGCGAGTTTGATCCGTGTGCGATGTTGTGCGTTGCGAATTCAGCTCCATAGACTACAATAGAACACGGATTGAAAACGCAATCTCCCATTCACATCACTGCGATAGCTTCCCCCTCCAACTCCAGCTACAGCTTTGCAGTAGATTCGCACCAACACATGTAGAAATCGCACTTGTGTCTGTACTGAAAAAACTTGCATTGCAATCGTATTCAATTCGCAGAAAATTCGCACCGCAGCAATGTGAACCTAGCCTAAGGGTGGCTGTGCTTTTGCTAAAGTATTGCTGACCTGCAGTCTTCATGCGAGTTAGCCATGCTTTCACAGTCTTCTACGCGGCCCTGCGGTTTTGGTGCAGTTTCAGAAAGCACACCAAAACCCCTGCATGCTGAATCTTTGGTACACTTTCTGAAACCGCACCAAAAACATAGGACCTCAATTAAGTCTATGGGAAAGTGCAGCTAACCAGCACAAAATCTGCTGTGCTTTTGTGTGAAGGCACTAAGCCATTCAGAGACCTCAAAAACGTTTCTAAAAATATGTAAATGTTTACTGATATGTAGAATTATGTAACCATATTCAACTGCACAGATCAGTGGAGTGATTGAGGCAAAATTGATTTTGCCTCAATCAAAGTGATTACCTCAAAGAAATGATCATCCGATACATCTTCCAGGGAGCACAACAATGTGTGGCTCTGGTTTTCGTTAAATGACTACTGAGGCTCTGCAGTCAATGGTTCAGGCACTTGTTCATCTTCTGCAGTACCATGATTATATGTATATGGAGCACACTATCCCTATGATGTCCCTGGAGACTCTGTGATTGGAACCAAGAGGAGATAATGGAAAGATAATAATTGCTTTGGTGCATTAGTGATGTACTTATATTAACCGCTTGCCGACCAGCCGCCACAGTTGTACTGCTGCAGCTTGGCTCGGCCGTGCAAACCGCTGTCATTGTACGTCGGTTGCACGTACGCAATTTGTGGGCGAGCGCGAGCCCGCTGTGCACTCTGTGAGCGTGCCTGTGGGTCAGGCGGATTCGATGTCCACCGGCGACCCGCGATCGTCTACTACAGAGCCAGAACGGGGATCCGCCCATGCAGTTCCCCGTTCTGTCAGGGGACATGTCACAGATCTACTGTTCCCTGTAATCGGGAACAGTTAGATCTGTCATGCCCTGGCCAGCCCAGCCCCCACACAGTTAGAACACACATAGGGAACACAGTTAACCCCTTGACCCCCCTAGAGTTTAACCCCTTCCTTGCCAATGACATTTATACAATAATTAGTGGCTATACAAATCTGCCCTCCATAAATACAATTCTCATCTCCACACTGCCAAGCAGACCTATTTTACCACTCTTATTAACACCTTCTCATCCAGCAACACACTCAACACACTTCAAAAGCAAGATTGACACAATTCATGATGAAATCTCCACTCTACAGGCATCTTTCCCAGTGAACACCCCATGTCAACAATCACAGTTGACACTATCCTTATTCAAGCCTGCTACTATAAACGAGGTTGCTAAACTCCTTTCTAACGCCCACCTAACCACCTGTCCACTGGATCCTATTCCCTCTCAAATACTACGCTCACCCTCTGATTCTGTCCTGCACTCTCTAATTCACATCTTCAATCTCTTCCTCTCTTCTGGCGTCTTCCCCAATTCTCTAAAACATGCATTGGTTACCCCTATACTCAAAAAGCCATTCCTGGACCCTACCGATCTTAACAATCTGCGCCCTATCTCCTTGCTCCCCTTTTCCTCCAAACTCTTCGAACGCCTAGTCTACAACCGAGTGACCACCTTGTTAAGAATAACCTTCTTGACCCCCTTCAATCTGGATTTCGCCCTCAACACTCCACAGAAACTGCCCTTCTTAAACTCACAAATCACCTACTAACCACTAAAACCAATTCACACTACTCTGTACTCCTACTCCTGGACCTTTCGACTGCCTCCGATACTGTCTACCACCCCCTCCTCCTCAAAAAACGTTACTTCCTTGGTCTCCGTGACTGTGCTCTTCAGTGGCTCTCGTCCTACATGTGTGTCACATACAATTCTACCTCCTCCTCACCTCTTCCTTTCTCTGTTGGGGTCCCCCAAGGTTCTGTTCTTGGACCTCTCTTATTTTCAATACTCACCTCTTCCCTGGGCTAGCTGATAGCCTCACACGGCTTTCACTATCATTTCTACGCTGACGATACCCAAATCTACCTCTCCACCCCCCAACTCACTCCATCAGTCTACTCACGCTTCACTAACTTATTAACAGACATATCTGCCTGGATGTCACACCACTTCCTCAAACTCAACTTGTCCAAAACCGAACTCATAATATTTCCTCCCCCACGTGCCGTTTCCCCTGACTTCTCTGTCAAGAGCATTGGCACAACCATCCACCCATCCCCACATGTTAGGGTGCTTGGTGTTATCCTGGATTCTGAACTCTCCTTTTGGCCCCACATCCAATCACTTTCTAAGGTTTGCCGCCTCAACCTCCACAACATCCCTAAAATACGTCCCTTTCTAACCAATGAAACCACAGAGCTCCTGATTCACTCCCTGATCATCTCTCGCCTCGACTACTGCAACTCCCTCCTTTAAATAGACTATCCCTCCTCCAGTCCATCATGAATGCCGCTGCCAGACTCATCCACCTTACAAACCATTCAGCGTCTGCCACCCCTCTCTGCCAATCCCTCCATTGGCTGCCACTCACCCAACAAATTAAATTCAAAATACTAACAATGAGCTACAAAGCCATCCACAACTCTGCTCCCAGCTACATCACCAGCCTAGTCTCAAAATACCAACCTAATCGTCCTCTTCGCTCTTCCCAAGACCTCCTGCTCTCCAGCTCCCTCTCACCTCCTCTCATACTCGCCTCCCAAGCCTCTCCCATCCTCTGGAACTCCCTACCCCAATCTGTCAGACTGTCCCCAAAATTATCCACTTTCAGGCAATCCCTGAAAACTTTTCTCTTCAGAGAAGCCTATCCTGCCACCACCTAACAACTATACTTCTTATTTTCTCAATCAGCTCATGCCCCACAGTTATTGCCCTTTCGTATCATTTACCCTCCCTCCTAGATTGTAAGCTCCAACGAGCAGGGCCGTCTGCTTCCTCCTGTATTGAATTGTATTGTAATTGTAGTGTTTGCCCTAATATTGTAAAGTGCTGCGCGAACTGTCGGCGCTATATAAATCCTCTATAATAATAATAATATTTAGCTCTGATCGCTGTATAAATGTCATGGGTCCCAAAAAAGTGTCAAAAGTGTCCGATCTGTCTGCGGCAATGTCACAGTCCCGATAAAAATCTCAGATCGCCGCCATTACTAGTAAAAAAAAAAAATAATAATAATAAAAATGCCATAAATCTATTCACATAGTTTGTAGACACGATAACCTTTGCGCAACCCAATCAATATACACCTATTGCAATTTTATTTACCAAAAAGATGTAGAATAATACATATTGGCCTAAACTGATGAATACATTTTTTTTATATATTTTTTTAGATATGTATTATATATATGTATTATAGCAAAAAGTAAAAATAAATATTTTTTTTTTCAAAATTGTCACTCTTTTTTTGTTTATAACACAAAAAATAAAAACTGCAGAGGTGATCAAATACCACCAAAAGGAAGCCCTATTTGTGGGGGGAAAAGGACAGCAATTTTGTTTGGGTACAATGTTGCACGACCACGCAATTGTCAGTTAAATTCACGCAGTGCAGAATCACAAAAAGTGCTCTGGTCAGGAATTAGGTAAATACTTTCAGGGTTGAAGTGGTTGACCACTTCCCGACCGCCGTATGCAAAATGACGGCCGGGAAGTGGCTCAGTTATCCTGACTGGATGTCATATGACGTCCTCAGGATAACAAGCCACCGCGCATCGCGGCGATCGGTGGTGTGGGAGGTCAGTCTGACCCCCCGCAATACCGATCTCGGTAAAGCGCTTCGAACCGAAGCACTTTAGCATGTGACCAGCCGTGACCAATCACGTCTGGTCACAGTGTAATACAGGAAAGCCGTTTATCGGCTTTCCTGTACTCAGGTCTGCAGACCTGAGGAGTGGAGAGCCGATCGGCTGCATCCCTGACAGGGAGGGTTTGTGCTGATGATTTATCAGCACAGCCCTCCCACGGATCGCCACCCTAGACCACCAGGGAGCCTGCCCAGGGACCACCAGGGATGCGCCCACCCAGGACCACCAGGGAGCCGACCAGGGACCACTAGGGAGCCGATCTGGACCACCAGGGAGACCCCCTAGACCACCAGGTAAGTGACATACTGCCCAATGTGGATGGCACTCAGTGCCACCTTTAGATGCCACCCTAGACCACCAGGGAATGAGCCCCTATCAATGTATATGCCCACCAGTGCCCCTATCAGTGCCCACAAGTGCCCCTATCAATGCATACCAGTGCCACATATCAGTGCCCACCATTGCCACCTACCAGTGCCCACCTATCAGTGCCCAGTGCCGCCTATGCGTGCCAATCAGTGCTGTCTATTAGTGCCCATCAGTGCCGCTTAGCAGTGTCCGTCAGTCCTGCATATCAGTGCCCATCAGTGCTGTATATCAGTGCCACCTCTCAGTACCCGTCAGTGCTGCTTATCAGTGCCGCCTAACAGTGCTCATCATCGCTGCATATAAGTGCCTCATCATCAGTGCCACCTCATCAGTGCCGGCTCATCAGTGCCAATCAGTACTGCCACATCAGTGCCCGTCAGTGTAGCCTCATCAGTGCCCGCCAGTGATGGAGAAAATGTACTTATTTACAAAGTTTTGTGACAAAAATAGAGAATTTTTTTTTTTTCAAAATTTGCGGTCTTTTTTTATTTGTACCGCAAAAAATAAAAACCGCAGGGGTGATCAAATACCACCAAAAGAAAGCTCTATTTGTGGGGAAAAAATGATAAAAAATCTGTTTGGGTACAGCGTCGCACGACCGCGCAATTGTCATTCAAAGCGCAACAGCACTGAAAACTGAAAATTGGTCTGGTAGTAAATTGTTCTAAGTGCATGGTATTGAAGTGGTTAAATTGGATGTAAACCGGATTCCTGAAATTTGAGTCGGGTACATATAGCTGCAGTGTTTTCTTATTTCTCTCCAAAGCACTTAGTCCCGTGGCTTTCTCCTGCTCCGTTCTTCTGTTATCAGCATGATAACTTCTGACAAGTTCTCCGTCACACCAGATAAAGCCAGCCTGAATTTTGCGTCATGGGAGGTTGCTATACATAGATTAGCAAATGGCTTGACTTGTCAGAGCACAGCTCTGCACATTCCTTCCTTCCTTTGCCTGTAGGGGGGGGGGGTGCCTTTCCTCCAGTCAGCTGTCTTGGCTGTTTGCCCAGACTTCACACTCAGTGCTGAACAGGAAAAGAAATTCTCTTAACTTCCTAAAGAATATATAAAGCCGAAGACAGTAGATATGCATGTAAAACTTATATAGGGAGATTTGTTTCATCTCTGTATATCATCTGAGGCTGTTAACTTCACTGGGTGTATTTGAAGGTTTACATCCACTTTAAGTGGTCCACTCCTGCAGGTGAGTGAGAACCCTGGTGGGGGAGTGTGGAGAAGCACAGTGTGATCGCCCTATTATTGGATTGACTTTTCTGTGATGCTGTGACATCATATGGGGCGGGGCCTCCGGGTGATGTCATCTGGTGGCCACGCCCCATGCTAATATAAGGCACAGCACAGAGCGGAGAGGGCATTCGTGAAGGAGTTTGCGTCGTGTCAACATGGGAAGAAGAAGAAGAAAAAGAGAGGAAGAACAGTGGGAAGGGGACAGCGGAGAAGACCTGCAAAAGAGCAGGAGACGCCGCAGAGAAGGAGAAGAAAGAAGACCCCTCAGAAGATGGAAGACCCCGCAAAAGAGCCGAAGAAAGAAGAGCCAGAGAGGGGAGAAGACCGCCGGAGCTGATTTAATAAAATATTTTAAAAAGCTGTGTGGTTTTTTGTGTACATATTTCTTTCCAGGTAAATGGGTAGGGGTACGATGTACCCCATACTCACTTACATAGGGTGGGGGGCCGGCATCTGGGGGCCCCCTTGTTAAAGGGGGCTTCCAGATTCCGATAAGTCCCTGCCCGCAGACCCCGACAACCACCGGCCAGGGTTGTCGGGAAGAGGCCCTTGTCCTCATCAACATGGGGACAAGGTGCTTTGGGTTGGGGGGCGCAGAGCCCCCCCTGCCCCAAAGCACCCATACTCCCCATGTTGAGGGCACGCTGCCTGGTATGGTCCAGGAAGGGGGGGCACTCGCTTGTCCCCACCCCTTTCCTGGCCTCCCGGGCTGCGTGCTCGGATAAGGGTCTGGTATGGATGGTGGGGGGGACCCCACACCGTTTTTTGGCGTGGGGGTTCCCCTTAAAATCCATACCAGACCAAAGGGCCTGGTATGCTCCTGGAGGGGGCCCCCATGCCAGTTTTTTTTTTTGTAAATTTGGCGTGGAGTTCCCCTTCATGAACCCCAGAGCACAAGTCGCATGCCAAAGTCGGATCAGTGAAGACACTGATCCGACTTTGATCCGACTTCAATGCTTTTCAATGGGCTGAAGTAGGATCAAAGTCGGACAAAAGTAGTACAGGAACCTTTTTCAAAGTCGGTCCGACACACAAACACAAATCGGACCAGTTAAGACGGCTCTCATAGGGAATCATTGTTTTTGTGACGTAATGCGACTTGTGCTCCTCATGTCGGTCCGAGAATCGGACTAGTGTGAACCCAGCCTAAGGGTCATCCTGGCACCAGTGATTTTGCAGTTGAGCCAGTTATCCTGACCAGTATACATATCTTCTCTATATTATGTTATTTGTTATTTTTAAAGGCCAGTATAAAGGAAAAGTTGGGGTACCCGTGGATTAAACCAATTATTTTTGGCATATAAATTTATCATGGTCCATATGGTTCTCTTAGATTGTAAGCTCTAATGAGCAGGGCCCTCTGATTCCTACTGTATTTAAGTGTATTGTATTTGTACTGTCTACCCTCAAGTTGTAAAGCACTGCGTAAACTGTTGGCACTATATAAATCCTGTATAATAATATGGTTCGATCTATGAATGGAGTAGGCTGGCCTTTCATTCATCTGCCTGTTCTGCATTTATAGAATACTTTTCATTGATAGAAGCTATAGTACGGCTTCTGTGAATGGAGGAGGGGCGGAAAAGGCAAGCATAGTCAGCACATTTGAGGAGTGCCTGTGCCAGGTCCAGCACTCATATTCATGCCCACAGCACTGGAAGATGACAGCTGCGGGGGTATAGGGTGGTGGCAGAAGACTTCAGATTTCAACTTTCAAGAGAGCAGCCAGCAGCAAAAGGTGATTTTTTTAACGAAACTTTGGATTTAAGCAATATGTTGTTCCATAAAAAATGACTAAAGTAATTGGCTTTACTATAAATTTGTAGTAATGAATCTGAGGAAAACACGCTTCTTGTCTACTTCTGACTTTGCCTGGAGCAGTGATTATCAGCCTTTCTAAAATAATGATGCACTCTGCACTTGGCTTATTTCTGTGGCTTGCCAAACATAGAACCCAACCACTATGAAAAATAATGAAGTAATATGCAGTGATTAAAAATAAGTGATGCTATAATAATGAGACTAGTAAATTAGCTGTGGAAGGTTAGAAATAGAATTTTGTAATACATTTTTGGATCCCAACTATGGCATGTTTAATACAATCCCAAATTTTTTTAAAAATGAAAACTTTGCCTACAGGAAGAAGTTGATCCACAAGCCTCCTTCTAGTTTGACCATACTTAGACAACACTTCCCCAGATTTAATAAACTCGACAATTTCAGGTACCACACATTCTGACAATTCTGCTAATACGGGGACCCAAAAATGCACATTATAATTCTACCATGCAACAAAAGATATCTGGAATATAATATAAGTGCCTGGGTGTGCAACCTGCTGATGGAGTCCCTAAATTAGGTCTTATAATGATTTTTGGGCTCTCCAAATTGATAGAATTTATATTCATTAAGCTTATATTTAAAAACACCATTTCAGGTCCCAAATGACAGGCCTGTTATTATTAATGAGGGCTTAACGAAGCTGCTACTTAGCTGGACATTACTAAGAGTTTCAGAATTCACTGTTGTGCTGCACATTTTGCTTTTATATTTTTTGTGCTTTCAGTGCTTGATAAATATTAACCAGTCCCTGAATATTATATGGTTCCTGAAAGCAGAGGACCTGTAAAGAAAAGAAGTTTAGATAACATTTTTTATGTTGCACAAGATTTGCTCTACTGTCTATCAAATCTATATTTTCTGTAAAAAAAATACACTAATATTAAATTTATTGCACATGAATGCAACAAAATCAATAAACAATATTTTTTGTGCAAAATAAAATATGAGGGTGTTTTGAGTTAATATATGCCAAATATGTCACGCCTCAAAACTGTTTGTGCCCACAAAAAATAGTATCCAAAATTATCAATAGGCAACGTTTTAAATAAATTATTTTGTATCTCATCATTTTAGAGTTATCTGTAAATTAGGGATCTAGAATTAGTTTCCTCACTGCAACCTTTGTGGAATTATTCAATATGTGCCGAGCAATAACTTACATGGGAGCCCTATGCACATGTTTACGTTTGCATGTGTGTTGTGGAGTGATGGGGATGCTTTGAACAGTTTTACGTTATTTTTATATATTTTATTATATTTTAATTTCTTTAGCATTTTTTTTTTAACTTTGCCAATGCTATCACATTGGGGTGGTGCCTGCTGTTTTTGCCTCCAAATTGGCATCCAGGCATTCTCCTTGGTGTCCTCCTGCAGTCTGTTATGAAGGCCACACAAGACAGTCTGTTGGCAAAGGAAGAGGAATACATGTGCCTGAATGTCGAGTTGGAGGCAAAAACTTCTGAGCTTGTTTGCAAGGATTAAGAAGTGATGATCCCTTGTTGGCCTGTGTCTTGCATATTGAACCTGATGGAGAGGAGTGTTTCTGGGGGATGGTGAAGCGAAAGAGACCAAGGTAGGAAGAATTGATCCATTTGGAGGGAGAGACTGTTCTGTTTACACATTAAGGCCCTTTCACATGGGCGCACTGATTTGGTCTGCCTGTAAGTTTATCCCATAATAGGAAAAATAATTCAAGCAATACAAAAAATTAACTTTATAAATTGCATATATTAAGAGCTTTAAAGTGCTGGTGTCAGTACTCTCTATCTCGGTGCTGGTGTCAGTGTTAAATTAGGCGGTTGCGAGGCCCCTGTGAGTGCAAAGCCTTAGGCAACCGCCTAATTTGCCTAATTAGAGAGCCGCCTCTGAGTGGGTGTCAATGGGCATGTGTCCATTGACACCAACCGACATCCGATCTGATCCTGTCCTCTAAAAACAGACAGATGGGGATCCTTTCCCCATCTGTCTGCCCGATCGGATCAGATGACAGTTGGGTGTAAACAGACAGGTGATCAATTTAACCACTTCAGCCCGGAAGGATTTCCCACTTTAGGACCAGAGCATTTTTTGCGATTCGGCACTGCGTCGATTTAACTGATAATTGCGTGGTCGTGCGACGTTGTACCCAAACAAAATTTGCGTCCTTTTTTCCCACAAATAGAGCTTTCTTTTGGTGGTATTTGATCACCTTTGCGTCATTTCTGATCACTGCTATAAACAAAAGAAGAACGTAAATTTTGCAAAAAAACCCCAAATTTCTTACTCTTTGCTAAAATACAAATCCAAAAAAAATATATAAAAAAACATTTTTTTTCATCGGTTTTGGCCGATTTATATTCTTCCTCATATTTCTGGTAAAAAAAAAAAATCGCAATTGCCGTTTATTGATTGGTTTGCGCAAAAATTGCAGCGTTTCCGGATGATGAGAATTAATTTCTGGTTTTTTTTTATATTTTTTATTTTTTACTAGTGATGGCGGGGATCTGCGCTTTTTAGTGGTACTACGATATTGTGGTGGACATGTCGGACCATTTTGACACTTTTTTGGGACCATTGGCATTTATACAGCGATCAGTGCTATAAAAATGCACTGATTTCTGTGTAAATGCCGTTGGCAGTGAAGGGGTTTACCTGCAGGGGGCGCTCTAAGGGTTAACTGTGTTCCCTGGGTGTGTTCTAACTGTATGTGGGCTGGCCTGGCTGGGGAAAGGGGATGATCACGGCTTCCATATAGAGGAAGCCTGTGATCACCGCCCTTCCCCCTCTATGAGAACGGAGATCCATGTTTACTTACACGGACCTCCGTTCACTCACTGCGGGGGGGCCATCACGGGTAGCCGGCGGAGATCGAGTCCGCCCTACCCGCTTCCTGGCCCCCCGAACACAGTGAGCGCGCCTCCAGCGGCGCACGCGCGCTCACAATACTAGTTATCGCGGCCGCTGTCAGATGACGGCGTTTCACGATGACGAGCCACCTTGCCGCCATCACGCTGTGGCGGGTGGTTGGCAAGTGGTTAAATCCAGCTGCCCATAGACGAGAGTGGGTCTATGTCTGTGTCCGCTCTGCATAAGTGGAGTGGACACGTACCAGCCATCCACCTTTTAACGGGGATCAGCAGACAGAATCCCTGCTAAGCAGGCTCACTGCAACGGAGCACATCCCATGTGAAAGGGGCCTAAGAGGAGCATTTATAGGAAAGCACTTTTGACCTTCCTTTAATTAAGGGGTCATATGTTTTTTGGTGAGTTTTTCATCCTGGAGAGGTGAAGGTACCTTGAAGTTTTTGCAAGTGTGTTTGAGTGTCATCACTTTGCACTTTATTCACTGGGACTTTATATGGACTGAATCACTGATTTAACACAGCGACAAGAAAGAGAAAAAAGACTCGCTTTGCATTTTTTTTATAGAGCATAGAACGGTATATATTGGGTATTGCACTTTATTTAAGTTTGCACTTTATTTGACCAATGAAGAATATACATTGATTTGCTGCACTTAATTGGTTAATAAGTCTTCACTTTTTATTGGAAGGCTTCATATTGACTTAAAGTGGATTTCCGCCCTGTTAAAAGTCAGCAGCTACCAAAAGGGTAGCTGCTGACTTTTAACAATCAGCCACTTCACTGTCCCTCGTTCCAGCGATGCAGCTGCCCGAGGGCTCGCTCGTCTCCTCCTCCCCTCGGCATCACATGTGTGGGCACTCGGCTTTGGCTTCAAAGCCGGGCACTCACTGCGCATGCGCGAGTCGCGCTGCGGCTTGTGAATGGCTCGGCGTATCTTCTGGGACCTCTGACGTGTCCCAGAAGATCGCCGAGAGGGAGGGGGGAAGGTGGACTTCTTTTCCGGAGCCACGGCTCCAGGGGAGGAAGTGGACCTGGGACCCTGTGAAAACAGGGTCCCTAGTCACCCCCCCAAAAAACGACATGCCAATTGTGGCATGTCGGGGGGTCACCTTCCCTTAAAGCGGAAGTTCCACTTTCTGTAGAAGTGTTGTTACCTTATTTTGTTAATAATTGACGTATTTTAACCTTGGAGTTCAGCTTGCTTCTCTTTAGAATTTTTCCCTGGCTCTTTATCTACCACTTGCACTACTTGAACTTCTGTTCAATCTGGGGTTGATTTTCCTTTTGCAGCCTCATCCAGGGAGGTTAGCTAAACTCTCATGGCCCTAAGGCTTCTTTCACATGTGCGGCTGTTCTGCTGCTGTTAGTTATTATGAAATCCCAAGACTCCAAGCATAGTGATCACTTAGGCTGGGTTCACACTGGAGCGGCGCTCCAGGCGATCTCAGGCGGCTTGCGAGGAGACTTCTATCATAGAAGTCAATGCAAGCTGCCTGATATCGCCCTGAAAATAGTGCAGGGACCATTTTTCTAAGGCGGAGCGATTCACTCCTATTAGAACGGTCCCATTTGCACAGCATTGAGGCGAATTGTCAGGCGACTCAAGTCGCCTGACAATTCGCCTAGATGTGAATGGGCCGCGGAGTCGCGCCGCTCCAGTGTGAACCCAGCCTTACAGTTGTACATTGCGATTAGCCGCGATTACGTGCGTTTACATGCAGCTACGTTTAGCTTAAGGGGAACATTCTTCTCATTTCTGATGTGTTTCTCTCCTTGTTGCCGCTGCTTTCTACAGGTGACACAGTACACTGCAATTACCCGCAGATATGTGCAGATAGCTGCTCTACATCATTCCGGAACGCAGTTAAATTTATTTTTTCTAATCGCACAAAACCTCATGTAACGAAACCGTTGGTAAATGCAGAGTGTGAATGGGGCCATAGGAAAGCATTGTCTGAGTATAGCTGCAGTAGATAACTTCATCTATCCGCAGCTAAAAGCTGAATTCTATCTGCCCGTGTGAAAGGGGCCTTAAACGTATTAATATTATTTGCAACTATAGTTACTGGAACATCAAGCTGTTGGAGATCGTATAATAGCCTCCTATCTTTAATATTTTCATAGAACTCTCTCCTTTGCTTCCAATGGTCCATGTTCAGTATGGTATGTACTATTCTCCATTGAAATAGGCTGACTGACTGATTACAAGATTGAAGACGTGGTATGCTAATTAAAGAACACAGTTATTTTGAAATATCACTATTATCCACTTATTTATAATCTTTTCAAGGGGTGCCAACACATCTATCCAGGCCATTTTAGGATATCATTTATAATAAGCAATACCTTACACTTAACTTAAAATCCTCACACTTTTCTTCTTTTCTCTAAGACACACCAAAGGCATGCATGTATGCATTGCTTTTATTTCATCACTTTTAAAGAGTGATAAAGCATTGTTTTAATGAACAGTATAAACAAATTTATCCAGGGCCATAGATAAAAATCTTTAGGTTTACTTTTCTTATTTTTGTAAGCTTCCTTCCCCTCTCTTCAAATCTTATACTCACCTGTCTGCAATCTGCTAAAATGGTAGCTGTGTGACCTCCTGGGCACTACAGCCTCGTGTCAGGAACTTCTCTGTTGCATTTTTGATAATTATTTATAGTTATTTATTATACTATATATTTTTTTCACATCTACAGGGAGTGCAGAATTATTAGGCAAGTTGTATTTTTGAGGAATAATTTTATTATTGAACAACAACCATGTTCTCAATGATTCCAAAAACACATTACTATCAAAGCTGAATATTTTTGGAAGTAGTTTTTAGTTTGTTTTTAGTTGTAGCTATTTTAGGAGGATATCTGTGTGTGCAGGTGACTATTACTGTGCATAATTATTAGGCAACTTAACAAAAAACAAATATATACCCATTTCAATTATTTATTTTCAGCAGTGAAACCAATATAACATCTCAAAATTCACAAATATACATTTCTGACATTCAAAAACAAAACAAAAACAAATCAGTGACCAATATAGCCACCTTTCTTTGCAAGGACACTCAAAAGCCTGCCATCCATGGATTCTGTCAGTGTTTTGATCTGTTCACCATCAACATTGCATGCAGCAGCAACCACAGCCTCCCAGACACTGTTCAGAGAGGTGTACTGTTTTCCCTCCTTGTAAATCTCACATTTCATGATGGACCACAGGTTCTCT
>BLSH010335836.1:2849660-2868700 GCA_018402905.1 Glandirana rugosa
GATCATCTGTAGGGCCAATACTATTTCAAACTTTATTGATTTAGTATTTAATATTATGTGACACACGTCTTAATAATCCGTTTACTCATAAAACTGGTGTAGTAGGAGAAATACGTACAACAGAATGAGGTTCGACATATCCGAGCTTTCGGATGATGGTTAATTCGTATAATCCACTACACGTAGAGTCATTACTCTTCCCCACACCAAATTACTGTAGTTGTGGGATATAGTCCACACGTATTAATAATCCGTTGAAGGAAAGGAAACCGTTTTACCCAGTTTTCTTCCTGAACTGTCCGAGGCTTTTCAGTTTTTATCACTCTATTAGTAGGCTTTCGAGCCTATACAGCTTGGAGTAAGACAACATGCATAAAGAGGATGATGTGGTCAAAATACTCATTTGCCTAATAATTCTGCACACAGTGTATTATAATTTATGATTTAGTTATTTCAAACTTTATCATAACCGGGATGTCTACTAGACTCTTGTTTGGACAGAGTTATTCCTAAGAATTATAGGCCTACATTATAAAATGCCAAATTACTATGCAAAACAATGTACCGCTTGGAGACGCAAAAATCTGACATAATCATACTGCCAGGGAGGTTACATTTTTTTTTTTTTTTACTTTCTATTATAATACATATATATGTATATAAATATATAAAAAAAATTATATATATATATATATATATATATATTCGAGTATAAGCCGAGTTTTTCAGCACATTTTTTGTGCTGAAAAAGGCCCCCCTCGGCTTATACTCGAGTGAGTGTCTGTGGGTGGTCTGAGGAGATGAGTAGATTCACATTGCACAGAGCGCGCTGCTTCTAAGAGCCGCTCTGTGCATGAAACTGTAACCTAATTACATTGGAATGCAGAGAATGCAGAGAGAGGTGTCAGATTTTCAACTTAATGTTGGGAGGTGGGTGGGAAGCGCGGGTGTTAGCTGTTCAGTTCCACCCACCTCCGATCTCAGTGAAGATCTGCAGCTCTCTCTCAGCATTCTCTGCATTCTCTGCATTCCAAGGTAATAATCTCACAGTTTCATGCACAGAGCGGCTCTTAGAAGCAGCGCGCTCTGTACATTGTGAATCTACCTTACTCATCTCTTCTGTGTTCTGGCTACAATCCCTGTGTAATGGCTATAATCCCTGTGTTCTGGCTACAATCCCTGTGTAATGGCTGAGTCCCTGTATTCTGGCTACAATACCTGTGTTCTGGCTACAATCCCTGTGTAATGGCTGAGTCCCTGTGTTCTGGCTACAATACCTGTGTTCTGGCTACAATCCCTGTGTAATGACTGAGTCCCTGTGTAATGGCTGAGTCCCTGTGTTCTGGCTACAATACCTGTGTTCTGGCTACAATACCTGTGTTCTGGCTCCCTGCCTCTGTGTTCTGGCTGCTGCATTTCCCACCCTGGGCTTATACTCGGGTCAATAACTTTTCTCAGTTTTTTGTGGTAAAATTAAGTGCCTCGGCTTATATTCGGTATATGTATTTATCAGTTCCGGCCAATATGTTTTTTTCTATACGCAATAGGCGTATATTGATTGGTTTGCACAAAAGTTATCGTGTGTACAAAATACGGGTTATATTTATGGACATTTATTTATTTAATTTTTACTGGTAATAGCGGCGATCTGCGATTTTTAGCATTCTGCCCCCGTTCTGCCTCTGCACAGAGCGATCGCGGGTGGCCGGCGGACATCGAGTCCGTGGGACTCGTGGGCGCGATCCCGCAATCCCACATGCATGGATCGACGTACGTCGGTTAGCTCAGGAGTGCAGACCTGCCTCAGTATATCTGCGTGAGCAGGTCGGCAAGTGGTTAAAATACATGGGCCTACTCTGGCCTCCAAGGCCCCACTATATTCTTGTCCCTTGAGGCCTGTGTAAAGTTGCGCAAACAGTGCGTCTGCCCCAGATATATCCTATGTGATCCCAACTCTTCCATTTCCAATGTGATTCCAATGCTAACTAACATTGTAGGTCAGAATGTAAAACAATATTTTTTTATCACAGAATCCCTTATTTTTCTTCCAAATTAAAAGTTTTTTGACAACTTGTGAAAATATCCTGTATCTGTTTAAAATAAAATATCATACAGAAAAATATCATTGGAAAAATGGAAGCCCTGGTAATGAGGACATACATGGCGCCTTCACCTCCAGCAATTATCTGCTGTCGTTATGCCATTGTAGCCGTAGGTTGTTCTTTTTTTTATTTCCCTGACATAATAAAATGTTTTGTTGAGGCTGGGAGATATATTTCTAAGATGATTTGCTTCGGCGGTATCACATATATTGACAACCAGAGGGATCTGTGATGTGTTACAAAGCTTTCTGACAGGAAGAGAGGTGAAACAGAGTTGAAATCTAGATGTGTTCTGCTGAGTGAGTTTATCAGAGCAATTAGTGACTGGGAAGTCAGGTAATAAGGCTCCAGGAGTTCATGGAAAGTTTACAAGCTTCAGAAGATTTATCATTTATGATGAGACAATCTGGAATTCTTTCTACTTTGTGTGGCTAGTGTTTCCAGCTGACTGTAGCAGTTATGTTTAATTTAGGCATCTTTATCTAATTTCTTTTGATAAAACTTTGATGAAACGCCGAAAAGCCTCTGCACTAAATGTGAAGTAAATTCTTATAAGGACCTACTTATTCTGACAAGCAGCCAGTCATAGAGGCGAGGTGTCGTAGTAGAACCCATACACGCCATGCATGGAAGAAACGTCAAAACAAATAAATAGCAGTGTGAAAAATCTGAAGACGAGCCAGAATAATTTATGAGAATCTGGATACATCAGAGAATGACTTCCTTCTGTTCTACGAAAGAAAAAAAAAATACTATATGACTTATTGATTACTCCTGTGGTTGGCGATGTCCTATAAGAGCTACAATCCCTGCTAATGAAACCCCCCACTGAGATATAGATTAATTAGTCTTCTGAGGCTGCCCCAAATACTTGATTTTTTTTTGTAACTGAATTTGTTATTTAGTTGGATCACCAAGGTCAGCCCATTATAAAGTTCGAAGCTTTTTAAGGAGCAGCTCATTGCTGAGGTGGAAATGGGGGGTGTCAGAATGCTAGAATGTTCTATCACCAAAGACAGTTTCTAAAGTTTGACTAGGAGCACTAATCAGGGAATAGCGTACGAGGCTTAAAGTGACACTAAACTCTGGTTTAAAAAAATTCTATCCAGTATGTAAGTGCCTTCTTTTGACATAGTCAGTCAGAGAGGTGATTATAAGACATCTTCTGTTGCAGGAAACCACCGGACATAACCAAGCAAATAACAACGTTAAGCACAAATAATGGCATCCGTTTCTGCGTTCTAAAGGTCTCAATGCTTGAAAAATGTAATTTACTTTCTTGTTACTATTAATAAAGTATATGTGGGTATGTGGCCTACTAGATGTTTAGTTAGCTTTGGCTGCCCAAGTATGGGGAAGGGATTAATATTTCACCACCTTCCATGTGTGTGTGTTCGTGGGCTTTTTGCTGGGGTCCAGCCTCCCTCCCAGCACCGGACGCTGACTCACCGGGACATCCCAAGTACATGGACCTCTCAAGAATGGACTATTCCCACTATTACTTCACCTGTTCAGGTAATCTGGGGCAGTGTCAGTTAGGTGTAGTTGAGGTTGAGAACGTTACTGCGTGTCATGTATGTTCTACCAAACTTTCAGTAAAGTTATCTCAACTGCATTAAGCCTGGTCTGAAGTTGTGTCTTGGTGTATCCTTAAAGAACCTGGGTCTGTAAAAGCACTAAGGTGTATGTGTAACTGCTGCAAAAAGGTTAACTCGCAAGGCAAGTAGGGAGTTAGTTGCCATGGGTAACTGAAAGGAAGAACAGCAACTAGTTATTTGGAGTTGTACCTAGTTAGGTGACAGGTCTTCCAGTAATGAGGGGGGTCAGTGTACTGACTCACTTCCTAGCTGTCCGTCTCCTCTGGTCACTGGGAGCAGACTATCCCTATGGAGATCTAAGGCCTGATCACTATGTACAGAAAGGAAAAGGGTTAATGAGCACACATGGTGCATGCTATATGCTTGGGGGGACCCCATTCTGTTACTGTAAGTGAGGTAACAGAGGTACGCTTGTCTGGTGGAGCGGGAATGGCTATGAATGGTAGGTATGTCCCTATGAATGACATACATCAGCACAAGTGTGTAGTGTCTTGGGACAGAACATCTCAACCCAATGGCGGTCACATGATCGGAAAAGTCCCAATCGCCAACAGCGATCAGGAACTTTCCGTGGTGGAACTATTACTCACTCACTGTGCCAGGACTGAGTAATAGTTCCACCTGTGCCAGGAGTGCGCTCTCAGCACAGCACTGTTGGTGCTAGCGCACGCAAATATGCGGCTGCTCTGCGTCAAGGCCCAGCCGCTTATTTGCATGTGCTCGGAGCCAACTGGTTAAGGAGGAACTACGTATATCATGCACACAAGTGGCTCATCGCTGAGTTGAGGAGTGCCTTATTGTTTGATCTTTCACATGACTGCAGCTTCTGCTTAGTCCCAAGCATTTGTGAGTACGCCTTTGGATGAGGTGTTACCCCATGTGCATGGGCGTAGCCAGACCCTACCCACATAGATAAACAGAGGTAAGCTTACATTATGCAGTCCTACCTCATAGGCAAGACAATGATGGTTTAAAATACAATAAGGGACATTTATTAACACTGGAGCAGACAGAATCTGGCACATGGTAACCAATCAGCTTCTAGCTTCAACTTGTTCAGTTAAGCCTTGAAAATAAAAGCACGAAACTGATTGGTTGCTATGCAAGTCCCATCTTAGTAAATTCCTGTGTATGGTGAATACATAATTGAATCTATCCATCTTTCGATGAACCCTGAAAACCTTTCTCATTAAAGAAGCCTATCATGCTTCTAACTAATACACAGTTTTACTTTCTACATCAGATCATCCCCTACAGCTATTACCTTTTGTATCAATTGGCCCTCCCTCTTAGATTGTAAGCTCTAATGAGCAGGGCCCTCTGATTATTTTTGTACTAAATTGTGATGTATCTGTACTGTCTGCCGTCATTTTGTAAAGCGCTGTGCAAACTGTTGGCGCTATATAAATCCTATATAATAATAATAATAATATAAATGAATCAGAGGCAAGATTGTTCAGTTCCAAATCAACCGGATGACTTGGGAAATTAGACTGTTAGGACATGTGTATGACTTGGTTCAGGGGGGTAAAGAATCAATAGCTGCACTTCAAAAGATCAGGTATTGAAGATTTAAAGCAGTAGTAAACTTTCAACAAAGAAAAAAAATCCTCCTGCAAGGTAATATAATGTGATAGTATGCATCACATACTAGTAAATTATGAAAGACTCACCTTACTGTAAAATAAAGCCCTCACCGCTGACAGGGTTTCCATCTTCCATATTCCATCCTCACCCGCTCTATCTTCCAGGTTCATGGACTCTGGCTATTTGAATGGCCGGGCTGAGATGACATGGAATCACAGCCATGGCGCAGAGGTCTAAAAGGACAGCATGGAGTATGAGTTTGAATTCACCTGTCATTTTCCAAGGCATGTTACTACTGAAAGTTTGAGGTATGATAAAATATTGAAGATGTGTTTATTTTTGGTACCTTTTCTGGGCTTGTGTAGGCCTTCAGCTTTTTTCATTTGTTTCATTTGTCGCCCATATCCTTGGCCCTTAGGCAAAAAGAGGTTCTCTTGTATGGAACACTATATCTTCGACAGTTACATGTGTAGCACCCTCCTAGGTAGGTGCTAGAAGAGAGTATTGTTTTTGGTCTTTCTGCTTACCAGGAAGATGGGCAGGTAAAACATAGGCCCCTTTCACACTGCCGCAACTTGAAAGTTGCGCGATTTTGATGCGATTTTGCGGGCGTGATTTTGATGCCATTTTGACGCGATTTTGAAGCCATTTCAGGGAATGCCTGTGCAAATTTGAGGTCTATGGACCTCAACTTGCATGAAAGTCGGGCCAAAGTAGTGCAGGGACTATTTTGAAGTCGGCACGACTTGAAGTCGTACATATATGAATGGTTGTCATGGGAAATCATGGGGAATGACTTGTCATGCAACTTTGCAGTCTAAAGTCACAGGACAATTCGTACAAGTGTGAAAGGGGCAGAGTGCTCTCTGCCTACTTGGGAAGCTGGATCTATTGGTTAGGTCTGCTCATTGTACTCAGGTGCAGCTCAGCTTGTTCTGACTGTCCCTCACTGGTTCAATAGTGAGGCATATTGGACAGTGGGAGGGGACCTGACAAGAGAGTGCACAATCTTTGTTACAGTCCTGGCAAATGGCAGAGGGAAAGTGCTGCATTGCATGTTGGGATACTGTATATAAAGCCAGAGTACATTTGCTCAGAGTTAGTTGAGCCAGGGAACAGAGTCCAGGAGGGAGGGGGCGGCTGTCCTCTCCTCCACGGAGGTGGACATGTGGCCTTGGGTGGTCGACCCAAGTGCCTAGAGCAAGAGAGAAGCTGAACCCAGAGGTTCTGAAGAGCTGACTGGAAGGATCTGATTCTGCCTACTGTGAGTACAGATCTGTGTCTTTGGGTCTTTGGGGCCTGTCTAGTGAGGGCCATCCCTTCAGCTAGAAGAGTCAGTGGATGGGTGTCAGTAAAGGGGATGCTAGAGAGTATCCTAAAGATAAGATAGTGCATCAAGTATGCTGCTAGTGAGAGCAAGAAGACCTAATTCCTCCATACATGTGGCAGTATGGTTAAAGCAGTGTGACTGCTTCCACAAGTAATCCGGTGAGGCCAAGTGGGAGTTGTCCTTCTCTATTGTGAATAGTTCCAGTTGGAGTATCCCACTAATCCCTTCTCCCATCCTAGTTCCACAATAAAACACAAATACCTTGGACTGGTCATTGTGTAACAAGCAAGCGGGAGTAAGGGTGGGACAAGTGGAAATCCCTAGCAACTAATTGGAAACCCCTAGCAACCAGCTGCAGGTACCCAGAGAGCAGTGACCAAGGCGCTTGACGCCGAAACGCGTCTGCTTTTTTGTACTTTTTGTGCACGTCCAATAAACTTTCATCAAGAGGTGGAGTGCCGACTATTTTTTCAAATGTTCATGGACTTATGATGCATGGAGGACATCTCTAGTCTGAGCACCCATTCTGTGTTTCCTGGATTTTATCTCACATGCCTGCAGCCTCCCTCTCCTGTTGAGCGCTGTCTCACTTGTTTCTTTATACCCAGAGAGAGGCCTATGAAGTCAACACTCAGCAAGCCCTATGGGGACAGTGCTACATATTTTATAAAGTAAAACTAGCCCCCCCCTCCCGAAATAGGCGAGACATGCAAGGACTTCATAGCCCGTGTATGTGAAACTAATTACTATCTAGTTAACCCATGGGTGGACAATGTGGCAGGGTGGACTGAAAACATGGGAAGCAGTAGTCCATTTCCATGGGAAGGTGACAATGACACTTTTCATATAGACATGATCAAAGGTCTTTGCTTGGTTAATAGAATGTGTTGAGTTTTTTTGTATTGTGATGTGAACTGTTGTTCTATGAAGAGGTTAAATACATTCTGTTCTCTGTGTAGTGAATGTGAGGTTACAGACGGGTAATGATAAGTGTAGCTGATTTATGTGAGTTTAACATTGGAAAAGTTAAGTGATGAAACTGAAGAAAAAGTTCAGGAAAGTTGTAAATGAGAAAAGTGAGAAATCCAGAAGGGTTATATTGTAGGTACTGAAACTGATAAAGTGGCACATGAGAAAGATAGAAGCTTTTGTCAGAAAGTCTTTGTAAGTTTAAGTGATGAATATTTTTCTACATGTCTGTGTTTGTGCATCACCCTTAACCACTTACCAGCCGAAGGTTTTCCAGCTTTAGGACCACAGCACTTTTTGCGATTTGGCACTGCGTCGCTTTAACTGACAATTGCGCGGTCGTGCGACGTTGCACCCAAACAAAATTTGTGTCCTTTTTTTCCCACAAATAGAGCTTTCTTTTGGTGGTATTTGATCGCCTCTGCGTCATTTCTGATTGCCGCTATAAACAAAAGAAGAGCGACCATTTTTGCAAAAAAAAAAAACAAATTTCTTACTTTTTGCTAAAATTCAAATCCAAAAATAAATATAAAAAAACATTTTTTTTCACCGGTTTTGGCCGATTTATATTCTTCCTCATATTTGTGATAAAAAAAAATCGTAATCGGCCTTTATTGATTGGTTTGCGCAAAAGTGGCTGCGTTTACGGATGATGAGAATTCTTTTCTGGGGTTTTTAATTTTTTAAAAATTTTTTACTAGTAATGGCGGCGATCTGCGATTTTTAGCGGTACTGCGATATTGCAGCGGACATGTCGGACATTTTTGACACTTTTTTGGGACCAATGACATTTATTCAGCGATCAGAAATTTAAATGTCCACTGATTACTGTATACATGTCATTGGCAGTGAAGGGGTTAACCTGCAGGGGGAGATCTAGGGGTTAAGTGTGTTCCCTGAGTGTGTTATAACTGTGGGGGGGTTGGGCTACCATGGGCATGAGAGATCTAACTGATCCTAGTGACAGGGACCAGTAGATCACCCATGCCCGCACTGTCAGAGCGGGGAACCGCCTTGTTTACATCGGCGGTTCAACGTTCTTTGCCTGTGGCCGCTCATCACGGCTCGCCGGCGGACGTCGAGTCCGCCCAAGCCACGGGCATGCTCCTCAGTCTTTTTACAGCGATTTGCGCACAGCAACCAGACTGCCGCCGTGAAATCACAGCAGGCGGTCGGGAAGTGGTTAATCCCCCCCAGTAAAAGATTGTGCCTGTCTGTGAAGCAGGAAAGTTCTAAACATCTACGAAGTAAGCAAAATACTGTTAAGTGTAATGTTTAAATGTGGGTGATATGTAAGACCAAGGAAAATGTTTAATTATGTTGCAGAAATACAATCCTAGTTGAAATTGTTAGTTTTTAGCTTTGTAACTCTAGGATTCCGTTTAAACAAAGAAAAGGCTGATTACAGCCAATGCCCTGTAAATTCCTAAATGGTAACCATGATTATTATAATTATTTAAATGTTTAGTTCTCCATTCCAGCCTATATGGGGCGTGGAAAGGGTAAAGGCCCCACCCACTGACAAAAAACAAGTTGCGCTGTTTAATGAAAATCATTTGAACAACACAGTTGACTAGTAAAGACCAGGCTTAGAGCATCTTTACTTAACAGTATATGATAGGACAATAGTGAATAATCACTGGAGATGTATGTCTATGTATGTATATATCGTTTTGATTAATGATTGTAATGAAGTGTGATACTTTAAAATACAGCACTAATGATTGTTTTATAAGTTTTTTGTTAATATAGAAGGAACCAGATCTGTATGAAATTGAACCAAGAGTGATGAACACACTGCAAATGTTAACCATGGTGAATTATTGGTAATTTTTGATGGACGTCCTTTAATGAAAATCCACGTGGTGATTAATAAATTAATGAGCTCATTTAACATGGGTAGAAAAGAGTGCACTCTTATTAAACAACATGGCCATATGTTTTGTATTTTGTGATTTATAGGTGTTTATTGCTAACCATTTGTTTATTTCTAAGTGGGAAATGTAATGATAATTCACTAAGGTCTTTTATTTTGTTTAGTTTCTAGATAGTGCAAAAAAAAAAAAATAAAGCATCAATCCACCTGTCTCATATGGTTTGATGTCCGAGAACTAAAGATGAAGATTACAGCACACATTGACAGTTTGCATCACCATAATTGTTAATATTTAGTTTATTTATGTAAACATTAATATCAAAACTACAAAGAAGGGTGGGATTGTAGTGCAATCCACCAAGGTCCCAATAATTTCCTTCCTAACACTGATTGTGACAGACACCCACAGCCCAGGTAGGACAGAGTATAGGCAGAAAATTATTTTGATGTTGGCCCCATTTCCTGTACCCCCTACAAGGCCACTCTTACGGCATGGACAAAATCTGTGTACCATAAACAGTATTTTTTATCAAAAGAAAAGGAGGAAGGTATTGCCCCAGTGGTAGCTACAGATTTTGTACAGGATCTGAGAGCCATAAATTAACTTGTGGTCCCCATTGCCCCAATAGTGTCAGATGTGCCATCACTCCTGTCCTCCATTCCATCCGATGCAGAGTGTTTACAGTGATTGATCTAGCAAATGTTTTTTTTTTTTCCGTCCCTGTGGATAAGGAGACACAGCCAATCTTTGCCTTGTGTTTAAAGCATCGCCAATTTATCTGATGTAGAATGCCCCAGGGCTATGTGGACTCACCTGTAGTCTACTTGATTGTGCTCCAGACCACACTGAGGTCCTGGACTTCCCATCATGGTTCGGTACTACTTCAAATCAGGCAGCCGAACAGGAGGACAGTGTGGATCTCATAAACTGTGTATTTGAAAGTGGTCATAAAGTGTTTAGAAAGAAATTGCAGTGGTGCCAAGAAACTGTTGTGTTCTTTGGTTTTGTCCTCACAAAAGGAGAAAGGAAAGTCAGTCACAAGAGAGCTGCGGCTCTCATGGGTCTGCCCCGCCCATTGACCAAGAAGGACATGCTTACCTTCCTTGGCATATTTGGTTACTGCCGCCAATGAATACCTGACTGTTCCTACTATGACAATCTCCTGAAACATGCCACAGGTTCTGATATGCCAGATTGTGTAAACTGGTCAAAGGAAATGTGTAATGTTTTTGTGTATTTGAAAAATGCTATGGTAATGGCCCCTAGTCTAGGCCTGCCTGATTCCAGGGACAACTGTAAAATGATGGCGGGAGTCCTAACTAAGAAACATGGAGGCAAGTTCCGCCCTGTTGCTTTTTTTCTCAAAGATGGTTCCAGTACAGGTTCAAGGCATGCCTGCGTGTCTCAGAGCTTTAGCATCCTGTGTGATGGTGGTGGAAATGGCTTCATCATTCACTCTGGGACAGGATACCACTTTACACACCCAACATATGTTGGCCCAAAGGCTTAGTGGTTATAAGGTTATACTGCTCTCCAACCCTAAGCTAAAGATAAAATATGCTTCTCCTACCTCAGGTCCAGCCTCAATCTTCAATGTTTTCTTTAAAACATTGCCTTTCCAGATGCACATAGTGTGTTTGTGGATGGCTCTTGTTCAAGGCCCAATGACAACACATATCATGCAGGATATGCTGTTGTACAATTACCAGACTAAATTCTAGAGGCAAAGTCAATTCCTTGCCAGTCAGCTCAGGCTGCAGAGCTGATAGCCCTCACAAGAGCTTGCCAGCTCTTTGGAGAACAAGATCTTAAAGATTGGACAGGTGATGATTTGGAAAAGACTAAGGGAGGTCTTTTCCTCAAAGAGGGGAGACCATGTATACCACAAACAGTGCACCAATTTACATTGCCCACTACCACGGGGTGGGACACAGAAGCTGGAGAAACACTTATACAGAACTAAAAAAAAGATTTTTACATTAGAGATTTCGAAAGACTATTAAAAGACTACATAAGGAGATGCATTACTTGAAGAAACAACCCTAACAGCTCCCAGCAAGTACAACACCAACACCTTGATTACCCAACCACGCCCTTTACCCACCTGCAAATAGACTTCACACACATGCCAAAGACAGCAGGTAAACAGGAATAAGCCCTGGTCATCGTGGACATGTTTTCTCGCTGGCCAGAGGTATATCCCACAAAAAGGGAAGATGCAAAAACTGTAGCTAGAATCCTAACCCAGGAAATTATTCCTAGGTGGGGAGTCCCCCTGCACATCAACTCAGATCAAGGTACAGCATTCACATCTGCCATATGCAAAGAACTTGTAAAAATCTTAGAGACAGAATGGAAATTCCACATCCCCTACCACCCCCAGAGCTCAGGCATAGTGGAAAGAATGAACAGAACCATTAAAGACAAAATTAGAAAAGCCACAGGTGGTACCTTTGAAAACTGGTAAAGAATATTACCTGCAATTTTAGCAGAAATTAGGATGACCCCTACTAAATCATTAGGTTACTCACCTTTTGAAATATTGATGGGAAGACCCTTCCTCCCACCCTGGCTTAAGAAACCACTAGTGACTTTAGGGGGAGATTTAGAGAACATCAGGGATGAGTATTTAAGGAGACTGAGTAAAATTCTAGACCAGGTAGAGTAAGAAGTTACTCGCAAGTTTCCTTATCTTCCACAGGAGAACACTCACCCTTTTCAGCCGGGAGATACGGTAGTGGTAAAATGGTTGCCGAGGGGAAAGAAACCACAGGACTTTGCCTATGGCCCCGAGACCACAGTGATAGCCATCACCAGAACTGCAGTCCTGACAGAACACAGCCCTGCCTGGATTTACGCTACCAGAGTGAAGTTGGTAAAGAAGAGACCCGACCCAGAGGTCCCAGAAGCAAGAAAGGAGGTACTAACAGGGGCAGAACGCCCTGACCTCGAAAAGGAAAGTTAAGAAAAGGGGGTATTAACAGAGGTAGACAACCTTGACCCTGAAAATGAACTGCTACCTGCATTTTGGACAATGGCCCTTCATCTCCTTGATCCTACCCCCATCTATAGTGATCTTATTGACTTTTCCCATATGTATTAGTACAGAGGTGGCCATTACCTGAAAGGGTAAACCCCCCAGTCTCACAACATTCTGGTATAACTCATCAAACACACATGTAGCCACCTTTACTTTTGACTACTGCCATATAGTTCGCTGTCCTACAGTACCTTGGCAGTGTAATTTTTACATTCATGGGAAGACATATATAGGTGTCCCAAGAGGGGTCCCAGATGAATTCAAAGCCAGAGACCAAGTGGCAGCTTGATTTGAATCACTTATCTCCATAATAACTAAGAATGTAGAATGGATAAATTACATTTATTATAATCAACAACGTTTTGTTAACTACACTAGGGATGCACTGCAGGGAAGAGCTGAACAGCTACAGGCAGACTCCACCATGACATTCCAGAACAGGATGGTTTTAGACATGATTTTAGCAGAAAAGGGAGAATGTGCTATGATCTCAAAAATGAGCACATGTTGTACATACATTCCTAGTAATACAGGTCCTAATGGCAAGGTCACCATGGCAATTAAGAAGTTGGAAAACCTATCCGTAGATCTTAAGAACGCGGGTATAGACAACCCATGGGATCAGTATTTTGGGTGGTTCACCGGGTGGAAACAAGCCCTAGTCCAACTTTCTATAATCATTATTGTTATATTAGCTGTAATAGGTATAATAGTTTGCTGTATTATTCCATGCTTTAGAAAGATATTGAGCAAAGGAGTACATAATCTCTCTATGTTTGGGTCTATAGTGTCAGAACAGACAGAGCCCCTCAATTCCAGCCCCGAAAACTACTTACAGTACCTAAGAAGACACCATAGCCATAAGCAAAATGGTATTGTCTAAAACATCTCTAGACGGGTGGGTAGTCGTTCTTTTACAACAAGGATATCAAGGACAGGACAGTCGCTATGCCCGCTGACTTTACCGGGGAGCTATATGCCCCCGATGACGTCCGTGACAACCCAAGGCTCGAAAAGGGTTCAAGGGAAAATCATGTTCATGATTTAAGAGGGGATTATGGGGGGAGGGAGGGGAAACACTGAAACACAATCTCATTACAGACTCCATTTTAAGATGCCCCCGCCATTTCATTTCTTTATTTCTCACGTGCAAAACATTTACTTTCAAGTTTCGATTTCCTCCTTAATGAAACCTCTAGCTCCAGGCTGATTTCTTCCTAGGTGATTACACAGGAATTTACCCCCTCCCCACTTAAGGAGGAGTTTTAGTCACATACTATAGATTCTTACCTATAGTCTTAATTATTTTGGAATATCATTAACTTTGCAACGCCCTTCATGACTTTGTATAAATGTTAACTCACTGAAGTAAAACGTTAGAGACTGGCTTTAGCTACTACCTGTTTAGCTACTACCTGTGTCTGTGTCATACTTTCCTCTGCTAAGGTAATTCTCCAGGATCCTGAATAGATATACTGAGACGGTCCAAGCTATCAGAGAACAGAGCGCCTAGCAGAAACCCCAACACCCTTCTATATTAAGAATTAAGATATGACAATAGAACCCTGCTCCTTTCCTGTTCTGCAGGACATAGAGGGACGTGGTTCCGTAGTCCTCAGAGTTAGCTGAGAAAAAGATATCTGATAGGAATGAAACACAGGCAGAGAGTACAGGCCGTTAGCAGCTCACATGATTTCTAGCATGATTGATAAATATTTTTGAACTGATCAAACCAATATAACAAAATACCTTCAAACATTATGAAACATCAAAAATGAAAAGTTCATTGTTTCAGAGTACAAAGTTCAGGGTTTACATACACTTTAAATTCCTGAAAGAAATATGTAGGCCCCCATTGCTACATGTCAATTGCTACTAAGTCTCTGACTTCAGTTTTTGTCCACTAGACCATGCAGATAAAGAGATTTCCTTTTACTGTGACTTACTTTATACTGCAATTTATCCTACATACTGTGCCTGTTCTAGATTACTCAAAGTAGGTCAGGAAAACAGCCAGGTAAATTGCATCTTCAAAAGGAGGTCCATATTGACTGCCCCTGTGTTTTCATTAACCACTTCAGCCCCGGAAAGTTTTACCCCCTTCCTGACCAGAGTACTTTTTGCGATTCGGCACTGCGTCGCTTTAACTGACAATTGCGCGGTCGTGCGACGTTGCACCCAAAAAAACATTTTGCATCCTTTTTTCCCCACAAATAGAGCTTTCTTTTGGTGGTATTTGATGCCCTCTGCGTCATTTCTGATCACCGCTATAAACAAAAGAAGAGCGACCATTTTGCAAAAAAAAAAACACATTTCTTACATTTTGCTAAAATACAAATCCAAAAAAAAAAAATATAAACAAACATTTTTTTTTCATCGGTTTTGGCCGATTTATATTCTTCCTCATATTTTTGGTAAAAAAGCCCGCAATCGGCGTTTATTGATTGGTTTGCGCAAAAGTGGCCGCATTTACGGATGATGAGAATTCATTTCTGGGGTTTTTATTTTTTTTATTTTTTTTACTAGTAATGGCAGCGATCTGCAATTTTTAGCGGTACTGCGATATTGGGGCGGACATGTCGGACATTTTTAACATTTTTTTTAGGACCAATGACATTTATTCGGCGATCAGAAATTTAAATGTCCACTGATTACTGTATAAATGTCATTGGCAGTGAAGGGGTTAACCTGCAGGGGGAGATCTAGGGGTTAACTGTGTTCCCTGGGCGTGTTCTAACTGTGGGGGGACTGGGCTACCATGAGCATGAGAGATCTAACCGATCCCAGTGACAGGGATCAGTAGATCTCCTATGCCCGCAATGACAAAGTGGGGAACCGCCGTGTTTACATCGGCGGTTCCCCGTTCTTTGGCTGTGGCTGCTCATCGCGGCTCGCCGGCGGACATCGGGTCCGCCCGAGCCGCGGGCACACTCCTCAGGAGTACGGCGCGCGCCCCCTAGCGGCCACCCACAGATCCCGCTTTTTTATGGCAATTCACGGTGAGCTTCCACACTGCCGCCGTAAATATGCGGTAGGCGGTGTGGAACCGGTTAAAGATGTTCTTGCCTGACCTTCTATGCACCCAGTCAAGGTAGACATAGGTCAATTGAACTGACATTAGATGCTGTCTCAGGCTCCTATACTTCATTGGGGCACAACAATACAATTTTTCTTTTGCATTGTGACACATTTCACTTTATGCAGGTAGATTTGATATGTGTTTGATATATCACATCTGCTACAAGTATTTTCACCAGATTCTCTCTCTGTCTAGTTATGCGGAGTTGTGAGTAGTGGGATGTTTTTTATTCTCCACTGTAGTTATTAATGCTGATATAACTAAGGCTGTATTTTTGTCTTCTTTGATGTCTGTTCTTTGAAAATAGTTTTTTTAAGCACTTCAGCCCCAGAAGGATTTCCCACTTTAGGACCAGAGCACTTTTTGCGATTCGGCACTGCGTTGCTTTAACTGACAACTGCACAGTCGTGCGACATCGTACCCAAACAAAATTTGCGTCCTTTTTTTCCCACAAATAGAGCTTTCTTTTGGGGGTATTTGATCCCCTCTGCGTCATTTCTGATCACCGCTATAAACAAAAGAACAGCAACAATTTTACAAAAAAAAACAGTTTTTCTTACTTTGTGCTAAAATACAAATCCAAAAAAAACTATAAAAAATATTTTTTTCATCGGTTTTGGCCGATTGATATTCTTCCTCATATTTTTGGTAAAAAAAAAAATCGCAATTGGCGTTTATTGATTGGTTTGCGCAAAAGTGGCCGCCTTTACGAATGATAAGAATTCATTTCTGGGTTTTTTTTTTTTTTTTAGTTTTTTACTAGTAATGGCAGCGATCTGCGATTTTTAGGGGTACTGCGATATTGGGGCGGACATGTCAGACCATTTTGACACTTTTTTGGGACCAATGATATTTATACAGCGATCAGAAATTTAAATATCCACTGATTACTGTATAAATGTCATTGGCAGTGAAGGGGTTAACCTGCAGGGGGAGATCTAGGGGTTAACTATGTTCCCCAGGCGTGTTCTAACTGTGGGGGGGGGGGGGGGCTGGGCTACCATGGGCATAAGAGATCTAACTGATCCCAGTGACAGGGATCAGTAGATCACCCATGCCCCCACTAACAGAGCGGGGAACCGCCGTGTTTACATTGGCGGTTCCCCGTACTTTAGCTGTGGCCGCTCATCGCCGCTCGCCAGCAGACATCGGGTCCGTCCGAGCCGCGGGCACACTCCTCAGGAGCACGGCGGGCATGCGCGCCCTAGCGGCCACCCGCAGATTGCCGCTTATTTATGGCGACTTGCGGGAAGCATCCAAACTGCGCGTGGTGGGGAACTAGTTAATGAAAACATTTTTAAAATGAAGTGATGTACAGGAAAGTACCTGCTTTGAGGTGTGATTAGTTGTGGTGTGCAATCTGGCAGTTTTTGGTGATTCCTGTTGTGCTTTTTGCTACAATTTAGCTTTATTTTCTTGCTTAAAGACCAATCTGTCTTTTTAAAGACAATTTCTTAAATTCACAAGCTGCGATACACTATATTACCAAAAGTATGGGGACGCCTGCCTTTACTCGCACATGAACTTTAATGGCACCCCAGTTGGCCCACCCTTTGCAGCTATAACAGCTTCAACTCTTCTGGGAAGACCATTCTTCACAGGTGCTGCCCTGTAGCAGTAAAACTGTTATGGGCCGGACCTGAAGAGGTTAATATCACTTTAAAGTGGAACTGAACTCTTACAGTCAACATTAACTATTTTTAAGCCTTATACTGCTAGCATTAGTAAATAGATAAGAAGGTATATTATATTGTAGCGGTACCCTTGAAGGGGCTGCTAGTTGATGATGACGACAAATATTTCCCTTTACTAATTCAGAAGCTGCCAGCACACAAAGAGCACAGATTAGGCACAGTGACACAAAGATCAGTCTAAGGGAATGTCCTTTTTTAAAAATGTATTGCTAGAAACTTGAATAATGGGGTAGGGTGCGGTGTATGGGACTTTCAGGCTATAAGGTACAATAAGAGGACACTCTTCCTTGTATTATGATCCTCAGAAGCAAATATACTGCTATTCTTCAGAATACATTCCCCTTTGAAGTTACTAAGGAAAAGGCCAGAGGCAGGGACCTCATAAAAGAAGAACTACTTGGCTCAGACATTTCAATAGCACCCAGTCACCAGGATATTTTGGAACAGTCAGTACTTATGATGCCAGGGAACAGTTGTGCCTATTCAGCTTCCTCCAGGTGACTTCTAATGAGGTTCTGCAGACTGGACCCCTCAGGTGAGACTCGGGCTGTTGAAGTTAAGCTTAGATGTACTGTAGCTCTGTCACAGCTGGAACCTTGATAAACAGCAAATTAACTTGGGAGGACTTTTTTTCAGAAGACAGTAGTCATCCCCCACCTAAGTGGAAAACCTTTTTACAGGAGGACCCCACTACTCTGGAGTTCACACTGTTTAACAGCCACCTACTAGGCCACCCCTTGTAGGGATCAGCTGGTACTCAATAAATATGAAGCTACATATTTAATTCTCCCCTTGTTTCAGAAGCCTCCAGAAGGCGGGGGGAATAGTCAAACCTGCAGCCAATGAACCCAGAGAAACCTAAAAAAAAAATCACTCACTGCTCCAATGACTACAAAGGAGTCACAAAAAACAAAGCAAATCTTAGCTACCATTCTAGCAGCCTACGCAGGAAGGTGCTGCACTCACTCCCCTAAAACAGGCCCTGTCCTCATGGACCAACTATAAAAAAAGAACTCTGGTTCCTTAGGGCAGAGTATCCTATATAATTTTAACCACTTTCCGATCGGCATCTGACGACGGCAAAGTGGCTCTGTAAGGCGAAACGCCGTCATACAACGGCGGCCGCCAGATCGCGCACAGTGAGCGCGCGCCCGCGCGCTCACTGTGTCCGGGGAGGGCCAGGGAGCGGGTGCGGCGGCTTTGATTGCCGCCGGCCACCCGCGATGCCCCCCCGGAGTGAAAGAACGGAGGTCCGTGTAAGTAAACACGGACCTCCGTTCTGTGAAGGGGGAAGGGCTGTGATCACAGCCTTCCTGTACGTGAAGCCTGTGACCACTTCCCTTCCCCAGATAGTGCAGTCCCCCCACAGTTAGAACACGCCCAGGGAACATAGTTAACCCTTAGAGCGCCCCCTGCAGGTTAACCCCTTCACTGCCAATGACATTTACACAGTAATCAGTGCATTTTTATAGCACTGATCGCTGTATAAATGCCAATGGTCCCAAAAAAGTGTCAAAATGTTCCGACATGTCCGCTGAAATATCGCAGTACCGCAAAAAAATCGCAGATCGCCGCCATTATTAGTAAAAAATAAAAAAAAAATAAAAACCCCAAAAATGAATTCTCATCATCCGTAAACGCGACCACTTTTGCGCAAACCAATCAATAAACGCCGATTGCAATTTTTTTTATCGCAAATATGATGAGGAATATAAAATCGGCCAAAAACTGTGAAAAAAATGTTTTTTTTTTTTTTTTTTTTGG
>BLSH010335836.1:2907254-2923978 GCA_018402905.1 Glandirana rugosa
GTCAAATGACTTCTGTTCGTCTGATTCCTGTACCTAATGACTTTGGTTCTACTCTGGTTCTATTTGAATAAACCAAGTCTACCACAGTTCGCACACACCGTCGTTGGTCCACTCCTCACGTTTCTGTTCTCACAGAACGGACGTCAGTTCGTACCACCACCCTCACGATACCAGACCACGACGTACTCACGACGACCGTGACCCCTCGATGTCATGTAATCCCTACTCGGCTTGTGGGGGGCCAAGCCAAGCGTGGTCTTGTACACTTGTCTGTTTTTCAAGTCGACTGAGTAATTGTCATTCAAAATGTGAGAGCGCTGAAAGCTGAAAATTGGTCTGGTTGTTAAGGGGGTTTAAGTGCCCAGTTGTCAAGTGGTTAATGGTGTTCGGATGTTCACCCTGAACTTTTTGTCTGTTCACATGTTCTGGTGCGAACCGAACCGGGGGGTGTTCGGCTCATCCCTAATGTACTGTAGCTCCCCAGTGCCAGCAGCACTCATGCAGCACCAGACCATAGCACTCCCACCACCATGCTTGACTGCAGGCAAGACACTCTTGTCTTTGCACTCCTCACCTGGTTGCTGCCACACACGCTTGACACCATCTGAACCAAATAAGTTTATCTTGGTCTCATCTTGGTTTCAGTAATCCATGTCCTTAGTCTGCTTGTCTTCAGTAAACTGTTTGTGGGCTTTCTTGTGCATCATCTTTAGAAGATGCTTCCACCTCGGACGACAGCCATGCAGGCTAATTTGATGCAGTGTGCGACGTATGGTCTGAGCTCTGCAGCAATGCTGGCAGCACTCATACGTCTATTTCCCAAAGACAACCTCTGGATATGACACTGAGCACGTGCACTCAACTTCTTTGGTCGACCATGGCGAGGGCTGTTCTGATTGCAACCTGTCCTGTGAAACCTCTGTATGGTCTTGGCCACTGTGCTGCAGCTCAGTTTCAGGGTCTTGGCAATCTTCTTATAGCCTAGGCCATCTTTATGTAGAGCCACAATTCTTTTTTCCAGATCCTCAGAGAGTTCTTTGCCATGTTGAACTTCCAGTGACCAGTATGAGAGAGTGAGAGTGATAACACCAAATTTAACACACCTGCTCCATATTCACACCTGAGGCCTTGTAATATGAACAAGTCACATGACCTTGGGGAGGGAAAATGGCTAATTGGGCCCAATTTGGACATTTTCACTCAGGGGTGTACTCACTTTTGTTGTCAGCGGTTTAGATATTAATGGCTGTGTGTTGACTTATTTTGAGGGGACAGCAAATTTACACTGTTATACAAGCTGTACACTCACTACTTTACATTGTAGCAAAGTGTCATTTCTTCAGTGTTGTCACATGAAAAGATATAATAAAATATTTACAATTTGTGGAGGGTTGTCTCACTTTTGTGAGATATTGTATAAAACCTACATCATCATACATGAGCAGACTGACTTTAGACAGTTTAACGGGAGCTGGTTTTTCAGTAGCAGCAGAAGTACTACATAGAGGTGGAGCGACACCATATGTTAAGCGAGCTGGAAGAGCAATCAGAAAGCCAGTTCATTTAAAAGATGATGTCCAACATTCATTACAACTATTATTGTTATATTTCTATGTTTACATATGTTGTTTCTTCTTTTACTTAAAAAAACAAACAAAAAAAAATGTAGCAATACATTGTGCTGTAGTTTTAGTTTATCCACCAAGTGTCCTTTCACACGTACGGACCGTTCACCTGTCAGTTTTTCAGGCAGACTTGAGTGGACGCTCCCTGCACTCCTATGGAGTGACGGATGTCAGCGCTGACATCCAATCCACTCCGATTCGCTAAATACAGACAGATGGAAACCCTATTTCCCATCCGTCTGGTGGATTGGATAGGATGAGCACGGACAGTACAGCAGGAGCCAGTGCTGCCGGGCAAATCTCCAGGAGAGAACCACCAGTTGCAGCCAGGAGGGCTGGTGAGTGACATGTGCATTCAGGAGGACTGGGAAGGCACGCATGAGAGGACTGGGAGCATGCAGTCTGGGATGGGTGTAGAGCCAGCAATGTCACAGGCAGTGGAGTTGGGCAGCTGCAGCCAGGAAGGCTGGCAGTGCCTGAAGAGGGCTGACTGGGATCAGTAGTCCACCAACAGAACAGCTAGCAAAGGAACTGTTTCTCTTTTCTGCTACAGCATAGGGGCCCATGGTCCCTGCCTGCAAAAGGCAATTGCTAAGGCCTAGTGCAGTCAGTGCTAGGTCTGAACTTTTAAATGTTAGCTGTACCTGGGAGATCGAGCAAGTAGTGTATATACCGGCGTGTATATAGTTTGTCCCACTATTATTATTATTATTATTATTATACAGGATTTACACTAAAAAACTGTTCGAATTCTATTGGGCATCCCATATTTCCCATACCCCATCTAAGTTCAATTCCCTCAATAAAGTACAAGAACAAAAGCTAACGGACTGTTCATTGTCTTGGAGTGTATGAAAAGTGAATGCCGGGCTGGGCAGGGTGATAGGTGGACCACAATACTCAGCAGCCCCTATGGGGGTACCACTACATAGGTATGAATGGAAGCACTTGTAAAATGGGTTTAAAATGCATCAAAACCACACCACGCCATAAAGGTGGGAATGTCACCTAGGGTGTAGAGCAATTCAGCATGACTTCTAACTCATACTACACTATGTGCACAATTATTAGTCAAGTGTATTTTGACCAAATCATCATTTTTATGCGTATTGTCCAACTCCAAGCTGTATAAACTTGAATAGTTATTGGATTTAAGCATATCAGGTCATGTGTATTTGTGTAATGAGGGAAAGTGTGGCCTATGGAGATCAACACCCTATATCAAGGTGTGCATAATTATTAGATAGCTTTTTTCCTCAGGCAAAATTGGCCAAAAAAGAGATTTAAATGACTCTGAAAAGTAAAAAATTGTAAATAGTCTTTTAGAGGGATGCAGCACTCTTGAAATTGCTAAGATATTGGTATGTGTTCACAGAACCATCAAACTTTATGTTGCAAATAGTCAACAGGGTTGCAACAAATGTGTTGAGCAAAAAAAAAAAAAACGCAAATTAATTGCCTAAGATTTGAGAAGAATCAAAGATGACGCTACCAGGAACCCAATGTTCTCCAGTGCTGTCATATTCCACAACTGCAACCTTCCTGGGGTGCCCAGAAGTACAAGGTGTTCAGCGCTCAGAGACATGGCCAAGGTAGAGGAGGCTGAAACCCAACCACCACTGAACAAGACACATAAGTTAAAACGTTAAGACTGGACCAAGAAATATCAGAAGACAGATTTTTCAAAGGTTTTATGGACTGTTGAGATGAGAGTGAATCTTGACGGACCAGATGGATGGGCCTGTCCCTGGATCAGTAACGGACACAGAGCTCCACTTCGCAAGGTGGTGGTGGGGTAGTATGGGCTGGTATTATTAAACATGAGTAGTTGAGTAGTACTGATAGTTAGACCTTTTCGGGTTGAAGATGGACTCAAAATCAGCTCCCAAACCTACTGCCAGTTTTTAGAAGACACTTTCTTCAGGCAGTGATACAAGAAAAAGTCTGCATCTGTCAAGAAGACCATGATATTTATGCAGGACAATGCTCCATCGCATGTAAAGGCCTTAAAGGGTAAGTTCACCTTTGATCACTTTTTTTTTCTAAATTCCAGCTCCCCTTTGTACCAATATAGCATTCATGTACTTTTCAAATATCAACGCTTTCCATTAAACCTACACTTACCTTACTGTCCTCCATGCATATTTCCAGACATTTCTATTTGTAATGTCTTCCCTTCACACAGACTATAGGTCATGACACAGGAAGGAGTTGACCAGCTGACCTCATTAGCACACACCCTGCATCATCCACCTTCCTACCTATCGCCCACTCCCAGGTGCACTTTTTTAAAATGAAATGCAATCTATCAGTGATCACCCTTCTCACTAAATTCACAATATACAATCAGATTGCATAGTGTATGGGCATCTTTATACAAGTACATAGGAGGGAGTGGACAGAAACAATCAGCTGTCAAGCCCCGTCACATCTCCGCATAGCGGGAATTTGCATTCCCACATGCGCTTTTTTTTTTTTAGCGAGCTGGGGAGGCATTTGAGCATTTTCACTCATCACACATAGGGCAGCCCATCCACCTGAATGGGCTGCCCTACACAAAGCAATCACCCCAAAAAAGCTTCAGAATTTTTTTTAGAGTGGAGCTTGCTGCATTTTTTACTGCAATTTTTGGTGCAGTGCATTTCTGAAATGCAAGGAAATGCACAGATGTGAATGGAGCCTCGTTGTTCTTGTGTTACCGTACCAATCTCACTTTCAGGCCCCATTCACATCTAGCATAGTGGGAGCGAATGTTTTGTGGCTCATTTTTCCTGTGACGCATAGGGCAGCCTGTTAATTTCAATTGGCTGCACTACATGTGGTTAATGGAACATTTTGGCGTTTTGTGGGTTGTGTGTTTTTTACTGTGCGTTTTGCAGCATTTGCCCCTCCTTTTTTCACATGGCAAAATGTGTGTTTGCTTCTGTGTTTGGTGTGCTATTAACAATTAATGACACTGAAAGGGTAACTAGTAATTTTAGGTGTATAAACGTGGCCATACACTATACAATCTAATTGTATATTGTGAATTTAGTGAAAAGGGTGATCATTGATTGATTGCATTTCATTTAAAAAACATGCACCTGGGAGTGGGCTGTAGGTAGGAGGGTGGATGATGCAGTGTGTGTGCTAATGAGGTCAGCTGGTCAACTCCTTTCTGTGTCATCGCCTACAGTCTGTGTGAAGGTAAGACATTACGAATGTAAACGTCTGGAGTCATGGATGAGGACAAGTAGAGTAACTGTATGTAGATTTAATGGAAAGCATTGATATTTTTGCAAAAAAAGGACATGAATGCTATATTGGTACATAGGGGAGCTGGAATTTAGAAAAAAAAAGTGATCAAGCGTGAACTTACCCTTTAAAGATGAAAGAATGATATAGCCCCCTTCCTGGAGATTTACGGTGAAGGAAAATAGTACACCTCTCTGAACAGTGTCTCGGAGGCTGTGGTTGCTGCTGCACAAAAAGTTGATTGTCAACAGATCAAGAAACTGATAGACTCCATGAATGGAGTCTTATAACTGTTATTGAAAAGTAGGGTGGTTATATTGGTGACCATTTTTTTTTTTTTTTTTTAATTTCAGAAATGTTTATTTGTAAATTTTGAGTTGTTTGTTTTCTATTCTCACTTTAGCAGATGAAAATAAACAAGTGAGATTGGAAAATTTTCATTTTTCATTTTGTTGCATAATAATTGTGCACCCTATAGTTGTCCAATAATTGTGCACACATAGATATTCCCCTAAGGAGGCCAAAACCTCACTTTTACTTAAATATTCATGTTTAGGTTTAGTAATGAAATGAATCCTCAAAAATACAACTTGCCTAATAATTGTGCACACAATGTAGGGAAGTCTGTTGAGATGGTTATATAATGACTGCATATTTTATTTCCCATAATGAGGAACAGTTGACTTCTCTACCCACATGGGTATAAAGTGGAATTTAAAATTTTGGTCAAAGCTGACTGTAAAAGTGGAAATATGAGCAAAATTAGAAATAACATATTTGATGCAGTCTGTCACTAGCATTAACATGGCAGTCTTTGTTTTTCCGAGTCCCCCTAAAACAGTTGTTTTACATGATTAAATCTATTTTTAGCAGAATGTCTGATGAATATTGGCACCTCATCCCTTAATTAAACATTATAAAGACAAGAATAGAAACAATGGGACTTTGATGGTGCAACGACAAAAAAAAAAATTTCCAAAAAGTTTTTTCATAAAAAATCTTCAAAAATGTATTACAAAAGTTGAAAACCATATTATCATCAACATTGAAGTGAATATGTACAATAACCATGCAGTAGATTTCATTTTTTCTCTACATGTTTCGCCAGGCTATGGCTTCTTCTGGAGACCTCAATGATTAGCACACTGCATGTAGAAGACACTACAATCAATAGAACAATTTTAGGATATGACAAAATTCCATGCGCATATACACAAGATCAATTACCATTTGTTATTAAATCACATCCTCCATATATTGCAAATCCATTGTTATCCATAGTAATCATTAATTACCTTCAAACGAAGAGCATATATAGGCAATAATAAGTAGGGCTCCGATGTCACAGAAGGGTCAATGAATAGGAGGGTGGTGAGACCATAAAGGAGAACATATCACCGTCCTTAAGATGGCCAAATCAAAAAAGAAAATACCACATCTTAGAGAACTTGTCATTTCTTAATTCAGACAATAGAAGGCGCTGAGAAGCTCAATAAGTACCTGTATTGTTTGTAATGAGAGCCTGAAGTCACTTGAATGATAGGAATATATACCAATATATACCAATACCAATTTTCTCAGGGGAGCAAACCCCTACTTAATCCAAAGGTATATGTATAAATATATAGGTATGTCACAAAGGCATCCGCTGTTCACCTAAAAAAGACATAAAAATATTCCATTATAGGATCTATGTCTACAGGGGAAACATCATGCACAATACTTAAGAGTTAAACTGGTCTCACCTGTGTAACCAGGAGAGGCTGCTCACCACACATATCTAGGTCAAAGACAGCAAAACCAGCTCATTCAAGATATCCCTGCCTCAATACACCCTAAACAAACAATTAGAGCACATTACCATCGGGCATACATAGCTCTCCATCAAGCTGCAAGCTTTAAGGACATAATCTCACCTCAATCCTCTATATTTAAACACATGGTCGTTTCTCCTGGAGAGCTGCACACTTCTGCACACAGCCAGCCATCTATTTAACTTCCCCAGCCATCTATTTTACTCCAACAGCCAATGGCATCAGCAGTGGTGTGGACGTCCAGATTGATTTGGCACACATGTGCAGTCCTCGCCAGATTCTCAACCAGGAACCGGATATGACATCACACCAGGAAGCTGGTTGATGCTGGCGCCGTGTTGGAAAAGGGAAAAACCCACAGTGTAAAGGGCAAATGCAAGTTGAACACTGCAATACACAAGTAGTCAATGCAGACAAAGTCTGCAAGACAATGCACTCTGGGGGCAACACAGACAAGCACAAAACAAGGGCGCCATCACTGCTGTTGTATTGTAGTTATGGACTTTTCACAGTATAATATCTTCCAATGCATGAAAGGGGAGCCCATCTGAGTACCTGAGTACCTGTCACCAGCCCATCTGAGTAGTCAAGTACCTGTCGCCAGCCCATCAGAGTACCCGAGTACCTGTCACCAGCCCATCTGAGTACCCGAGTATCTGTCTCCAGCCCATCAGAGTACCCAAGTACCTATCTGCAGCCCATGTCTCATAAAATATACATTGGGGTGTTTGCTTTCCAAATGGGTTAATATTGTAGGTAATTCCACTGTACTGGTGCTCCAGCACCTTCAAACTTATGATAGGTAGGAATGAAATTAGATGTGTAATTTATGCTCCTAGACCTAGAAGTTACTACTTTAATGTTGGCCCTCTCTATGCGGCCAGGCTGTGTATAAGTCTCACACATGTGGTATCGCCTTACTCGGGACAAGTAGCACAATGTATTTTGGGGGTAATTTTTGCTATGTACATGCTATGTGTTAGAAATATCTAATAAATTGACCACTTTGGGTAAAAATAAGAGAGTTTTCATTTTCTTTCCGTGTTTTTCAAAGACTTGTGGAAAAAAATTAACCTTTCAAAAGACTCATAATGCCTCATAGAATATACATTGGGGTGTTTGCTTTTCAAAATGGGGTAATTTTGTGGCTAAGTCCATTTCCTGGTGCTCCAGGGCCTTCAAAATTGTAATAGGTCGTTAGGATATTTTATGTGTCATTTATGTTCCTAGAATGCCTGATGGTGCTCCCTGCATGTTGGACCTCTGTATGTAGCCAGGCTGTGTAAAAATCTCACACATATGGTATCGCTATACTGGGCACGAGTAGCAGAATACAATTTTGGGTTTAATTTTTGCTATGTACATGCTGTGTGTTAGAAATATCTTATAAATTGACCACTTTGTGTAAAAATAAAAACGTTTTCATTTTCTTTCTGCGTTTTCCAAAGACTTGTGGAAAAAAATGAACCTTTCAAAAGACTCATGATGCCTCATAGAATATATGTTGGGGTGTTTGCTTTCCAAAATGGGGTCATTTTGTGGTTAATTCCATTGTCCTGGTGCTGCAGGACCTTCAAAAGTGTAATAGGTCATTAGGAAATTAGATGGCAAATTTCTGCTCCTAGAACACCTGACTGTGCTCCCTGCATGTCCGGCCTCTGCATGTGGCCAGGGTGGGAAAAAGTCACACACATGTGGTATCACCATACTCGGGAGTAGGGTTGTCACCTGTCTGCTTTTAACCCGGACAGTTTGGGATTTGAAGCCTGCATCTGGTTTTGAGTTAATCTCAAAACCGGACAAATTATTAAAACTGGATTGCTGCTTTCTCCATTGCTGCCTAATGAGGAGGAGAGGATGCAGTGCCCCCAGTGGAGAACGGAGGCAGCACAGCAGAGTGAGGACAGTCTGATCACGGAGGACACCTCCGACCGGCCCAGGTTACACTCTTCTTGGTTAGTAGCAGAGGCCGGTCGTGCTGGCTGGAGCACGGCTAAAGTGTCTGCTCTGGCGGTAGGGGAGAGGTAATCTAATAATGTATATGCATAGTGTGTGGCTCAGTGTGTCGGACAGTGTGTAGTGTGCCTGGGGTGCAGAAGGGGTTCCTCATTATTCTATGCCCCTCAGGTGTCAGGAGTAGCACAGACATGTGTCCTACTGGGAGGGGGATCTCTGGGTTGTCCTCTGCTGTCACCATCCTAGTCTCCTATGCCCCCACTTCCTCTTACTTGTCCTTGGTATGGTATTTTCTTTTTTGATTGGGTCATCTTAAGGACAGTGGTATCTTCTCCTTTATGGTCTCACCACCCTGCTATTCATTGAACCTTCTGTGACATTGGAGCCCTATTTATTATTGCCTATATATGCTCTGCGTTTGAAGGTTATTAATGATTACTATGGATAACAATGGATTTGCAATATGTGGAGGATGTGATTTAATAACAAATGGTAATTGAGCTTGTGTATATGCGAATGTAATTTTGTCATATTCTAAAACTGTTCTTTTGATTGTAATGTCTTCTACATGCAGTGTGCTAATCATTGAGGTCTCCAGAAGAAGCCATAGCCTGGCGACATATGTAGAGAAAAAATGAAATCTACTGCATGGTTATTGTACATATTCACTTCAATATTGATGATAATATGGTTTTAAACTTTTGCAATACATTTTTGAAGATTTTTTGTGAAAAAACTTTTTGGAAAAAATGATTTTTGTCATTGCACCATCAAAGTCCCATTGTTTCTATTCTTATCTTTATAATAGTTGTTTTACATGTTGATCCTACCAGTAGATGTTAATTTTTTCAAATCCCTTTTATAGCCTAAGCTGTCCAACAAAACTGACTTTTAGAGGGATGAGACAAACCATTTAACGCTAACAGGGGTGCTTATAATAGCCAGTTTTTGTCCATATAGTTAAAACCTTTATCCCAAGAGAGAAAGGAAAAAAAAAGTTAGCTAGAGTTAGGATTTAATTTGTTAGTCACATATGTAGAGTTAATCTAAATTTACTAGTCCATCTAGAGTTATAGTATTCGTCAATAATCAGCTCATACAGTTCCATCAGTAGACAAGACGACTAATGTGTGTTTTGAAAATTATATTTCAACTTATAAAAATGTAAAATATACAGACAAGAATATTCCCTTGACTTGTAGATCTTTATGAAATGGCAGTTAGTGCCCAATAACATGGGTTTTGGTTAGTTTGTAAAATATGCCGCTGTAGGAGAGGGACATGAAGGGTATAGGTCCAAATTGGATATCATTATGCCTCATTGTGCGGTTTGTTCGGAAATAAACTGACATTATGCCATTGTGTATTTCCCAGCTGACCCCATCTTGGGACCCGGGTAATAATCTGTATCTATAAAGGAGCTGAATGTCTGTGAGAAGGCAAAAAGCTCACCGACTGTCCACGTGAGATTTAGTCCAATTGCTTTGCTGCCTTTCTGAGACAGTTACTATGGAACACCTATCACTGCTGACATTTCAAGAGCTCAACACAGTGCTGTGAATGCCATTCTCAAAATGATTCTAAATGTTGGAATAAGTTGTTAAAAACACAATGGGATTGATTTACTAAAAGCAAATGTACTGTGCACTTGCTCCAGAGCTTAGTAAATTGTATAAGGTAAAATGTCACTTTGCAAAGAATACTTCCATGCAAGGAAAATAAAAAACAGCATTTTTGTTTGTACATGATTAGATGATAGGAACCAGCAGAGCTTCCCCTCATTTCAGAGCTTCCCCTCAGATCTAGAGCAAAAGCACTTAAATTGCACAGTATATTTGCCATTAGTAAATCAACCTCAACAGGTTGATCCATTAGTGGTACATTGGTTTAAACAGAACTGCTGTGATTAGGCATTGTAAATGCAAAATCACACCACCTGCTTATCCAGATCTTATGAATAGTGGATAGCCTTCTGCAGAATTAGGGGAAACATATGGGCTAATGTAGGCGCTGATCTGGCATGTCATTTCAAATGCAGGTCAGCAACATCCCATTAACTGGCAGTTTTCCATATTACAAGAATCAAACCTCTGATACCAGCAGAGGATACACCAAAATTAGTCTATACCGTTATTTCATCCGGATTGGATTACTGCAATTCCTTCTACTATGGGCTCCCTGAGAAGGAAGAAGATTATTTGCAACAGGTACAGAATGCAGCAGCCAAGCTACTTACCCAACACCTATGCAACAGCCACCAATTTTTCACTTCCTGGCTTCAAATTAAATGAATGGTATCCTTCAAAATGAGGCTACTTACTTATAAAGCCCCAGATAACTTGGGTGTAGCCTGACAAATTCTGGTTAAGCCGGCCATAGACGATTCAAATCTCAGCCAGTTCAGCAGGAACCGCCCGAGATTCAAACCATTTATGGGCAGGCTGAATGTACCCAATTGATTGATCGATCAACTTGGGTACAAGCAACCTGCCAGATTTTACATGAAGTTATTGCTAGTGGCTGTTATAGCTGCTAGCAATAATCACTGTGTTTTCCCATGGTTTTCCCGTGGTTGCAGGAAACAAATTTGCTCAGCCTTTGGCCGGCCTTACCCATACTCCCACATGCTTCATCCACTCCCAGAGTCATCTTAACATCTTATGCTTTCTATCATGCAGCCCCTACAGATTGAAACTCCCTGACATCTATTATGCAGGAAACACCCTCTGTTGATGTTTTAAAAACAGACTCAATACACATCTTTTCACCCAGGCTTATATGAACACCTGACAAATCCTCTATTCAAAGATACCAATGCTAATTTGAGTGCTTTCAGTCGAAAGAAGAGGAGTGCTTTATAAATATTTTCTAAATGAGCAGTAAACATTAAGTTTAAAGTGCAGGCTAAGCTATATGAATTTGAAAGGTAAACATAGTTTGACTAAAACACCATTTGAAAAGAACCCCTATAATGCTTCCAGTGTTGCTTTGCATCATGTAACATCACATGGCAGCGCACCGGGGAGTCAAAGAACGCAAGAAGTTCTTCTTTCCGCTTTCCTTGGTATTATCACATGATCTAATTCATTACTTGCTTATCTCACACATTTATGGATACAACAGCATGTTATGCCTGATAAAATATGAGGTTAGTATTATTACTTCTAAGTAATGAAGTGTTTTGTTTTATTGAGGGAGTAGATGTAAGGAAAAAAAAAGAGCTGTGCATGGCTGTCATTTTAATGTAGGATTAATATTTGCTGTATTATGTGCACTTATTGTTAGATTTAGGCAAACCATTGGTTGCAGGAAAGGAAATTGCTCAATTCCTCCATCAACACAGTCAGTGTTGATGGGGGAATCCCTCTCACAGCACTATTGTGTTCTGCCTGCGAGGAGCCTTCCCTGCCGGCAGTACACCTTGCTTACTGCTGGGAGGTATAGCTACCGGCAGTAAATCACATGCAAAATTCCAACATGCTGATTGTACTGAAGTCAATTGATGGACTTACTTAGGTACAACCAGCCTGCCCTTAGATGGATCAATCTCAGCCGGTTCGGCAAGGACCGGCAGAGATTCAACCCATCTAAGGCTGAGTTCACACTGTAGCGAGGCGGAGCGGCGCGGAGCGGCGCGATGCGGCGCCTGAGGCGATCTTAAAGCGGCTTTCTAGGAGACTTCTATCATAGAAGTCAATGCAAGCCGCCTGAGATCGCCCTAAAAATAGTGCAGGGACCATTTTTCTAATGCGGAGCAAAGTGATTCGCTCCTATTAGAACGGTCCCATTTGCACAGCATTGAGGCGAATTGTCAGGCGACTCAAGTCGCCTGACAATTCGCCTAGATGTGAACGAGCCGCGAAGTCGCGCCGCTCCGCCCCGCTGCAGTGTGAACCGGCCCTAAGGGTAGGTCGACATGTATATCAAAAAACACCTGCACCACAATCCCTGAAATCTAAACTAAACTAATTATCAGCAGCTACCTGGAAATAGAGATGCATTATTTCAGATAGGAAGTGCTATGTATATACTCTTGGTGATTATAACACCAAAGTGTATATATAGAGCGTATGGAAATTGGAGGTTAGGCTTAAGGAGCATCTGGCCAATATATGCAAAGGTTTTTTAAACCATACTTTGTCTAAGCACTATGAGATGTGCCATAACAAGTGCCTTAAGGGTACTTTGTTTATGGCCATCGATAAGTTTAATCCTCATTAGAGAGGAAATCACATCAGAAGGGAAATTTCCAGGGTAGAAACCTGGTGTATTTTCTCTTTAAAATCCTATAGACCACAAGGTTTAAATATCGAGTGAGACATCAACACTTTCATTAATAATAGTTGAGTCTCAGTGTGCAATAGTATGAAATATATGATTTTTTTAGTTAGAGTATGTATAGTATTTTTTTACTATGAACTGGTGTTATATTTGTTTCTAACTACAAGATGGCAACACTAGCTATTTAACCACTTCAATACCGGGCACTTACCCCCTTCCTGCCCAAACCAATTTTCAGCTTTCAGCGCTGTTGCATTTTACATGACAAGTGCGCGGTCATGCAACACTTTACCCAAATGAAATTTTTTGCATTTTGTTCCCACAAATAGAGCTTTCTTTTGGTGGTATTTGATCACCTCTGGGGTTTTTATTTTTTGCGCTACAAATAAAAGAAGGCTGAAAATTTTGATAAAGTTTTTTTCTGTGTCTGTCACAAAACTTTGTAAATAAGTACATTTTCTCCATTACTGGTGGGCACTGATGAGGCTACACTGATGGGCACTGATGAGGCTGTACTGATTGGCACTGATAAGTGGCACTCACGAGCACTGATAGGCAGCATTGATAGGTGGTACTGATAGGTGGCACTGGTGGGCACTGATAGGTTGCACTGATAGGTGGCACTGATTCCCTGGTGGTCTAGGGTGGCATCTGTAATTGGCACTCCATGCTGGGCATTGTGTCCCTTACCTGGTTGTCTAGGGTGGGCTCCATGATGGTGTCACTGGTGGTCCTGATCAGCTCCCTGGTGGTCCTGATCGGCTCCCTGGTGGTCCCTGGGTGGGCGCACCCTGATGGTCCCTGGGCGGGCTCACTGGTGTTTCAGTGTGGCGATCCGAGGGGGGGCTGCGCTGACCCCCCCCTTACAGGAGAGCCGCCGACCGTCTCTCCACCACTCGCGTCTTCAGACACGAGTAAAGGAAAAGCCGATAAATGGCTCTTCCTGTTTACATCGTGATCAGCTGTGATCAAGTTGCAAAGAGCTTCTGATGGAAGCTCATTACCGAGGTCAGTAATGTGGTGCATCAGACTGACCCACCACACCACCAATCGCCGCGATGCGCACCCCCGCTGGTTATCCTGATCACGTCATATGACGTACAGTCAGGATAACGGAACACCCGCCCGGACGTCATTTGTCTATACTCCAGGCGGGAAGTGGTTAAGCATTTTTGTATGCAATTTAGTGCATTTTTTCGTCAGATCCATTTTTTAATATTAACTTTGTTTTTAATATAATTTTTATGATGTTTACCTATTATATTTTTAAAGTGTTTACAAGATTGGCACGTTTTTTTCTCCGCCTCGCCCCGTTTCAGATGACCTGTGCAGTATGATTACTGTTAGTTCTGTCCTGCAATATGGCCACCGCTATTTTCTTGCCTATTCACAAGTATTGGTCGGGACAACATTTCCCGTTGGATTTGACATCACTTCTGCCTTCTGGTGGACAAAATGGAGGCTTGGAATGCAGTAGTGAATGGGCAGGTAATATCCAGCCTCCCTCTATATATTGAGCATGTGATGAATGTTAGCCACGCCCCTGATGACGTTCCTCATTGGACGAAATGCATAGGGTGGAGCCTGGGATCTGACGTCACGAACACTACATGCGGGAACCGCGGCCATCTTGCTGGTTTTAAATATCTGAGTTTTTGTACACATGACATGCTGGTTTTTATCATTTTAAATGTGAGTATTCTTGTTTATCTTTAAATCCATTTCATCCACTGGTTTGGTATACTGCACCATGAGATGTTTGCTCTTATTTTGATGCATGATGTCTGTGGAGTTACGATTTGGGACGGATATATAGGATCCCTTTTCAAGTTACCGCTGATGTGAGGAGTTCCATCTGTGGATATATAGCATGCCTGTTTGACCACCTTTAGCCTAGTTGTCCACATCTTGGGGTAAGAGGCTTGGTTTGTTGATGTACCGTGGATGATTTTTCATCATTTACTCCAGTCTGTTTGGCCACACACTTTGGGTGATCCTTAAAGGAATACGGACTATTTGTTGCAATATCTGTGGATATTTTTATGGACTTTATTTTTAGGAACTTTTAAGAGCTGCATTCACCATCCATCATATATTTGTATTGTTATCAACAATTTATGCTGGCTGCTATTATTAGAACCTAAGCACCGTGAATACCTTCTATTTACATTGTCTTCCTTGGTACCCATTTTTCATTTGCTGCTGGGTTTTTACAATGGACATCTTTTATTTTAGAGCTGCTTATGTTATTTATACTGAAAGTATTTTTGATGAGTCTATCGAAGCCTAGAGTGACACAAGTGGGGTTTTTATGATACTGAAAAATGTGCTCACCACAGAGCTGCATGTTAAGTGGGATGTAGCTTTTTTAGAGAGATATATTACAGCTAAGATAGTACCTGGAAGCCTTATTTGGGAGGTGGTTCCATACAATGAAGACACAGACTGCTGAGTGGTTTCAATACTTTAATAAAGCAGGTCTATCCCTCCTGGATTTCCTCATCACTTGTAAAAAACATAAATTGCTTAAATTAGATGAGGAAATAGTAAAATTAAAAGAGAAGCTAATTCTTTTTAAGGATCAGGAGTATAAGAAAGGTTTGATAATCTCCAAAAAACACTTGGAGAAGGAACAGAACAAACAAGTAATAAAAAAAAGAAAGAAAAAATATACTCGAGATATATAGGACTATTGGGCCAATAAATTCTTTAAATGGCAAAGCAAGGAACCATCCAATAGTGTGGGTACCTTGGGGATAAAACAGTAGAGACCCAATGGGGCACCTTGTCCCCCACAGGGGACCCCTAGACCTTTACAACCATCTGGGCATCACGTGAGAAATATTAGCACACCTAGGGTGAATGGTCAACCATTTAAAAATAATCTTCCCCGTGCTAGGGGGGGGGGCTAGGACAGGTAGAAGGGGAGGGGGACATTCAATATTTCATGAACCTGTGGTTACTCACAACATGTTTGAGCCCCTCTATAGGGAGAATGAACAATATGATGGTAAAAAGAGATATATTGTTCAGCATCCACATTTTAGACCCTCTCGGGATTATAACAGTAATCCATGGGGTCACCATAGTAGTTCTGCTTCAAGGGGACCATATGGACACAGTAGGGATAATGGTGGCAATGGTGATCAATGGGATGACTATAATTATTATCAGCCTTCCCAGAGGGGTCATCCCAATGATGCTAATTTTTTTCCTGGGGAAAGCACAAGCCTAAAAAGAAGTATATAAACAAATGAGGAACCAGAGGGGGGAGAAGAGCAAGGTCTAAAAAGAAGGCGGGTTTAACAGATGCTGGTTTATTTAACCAGAGTACGGCTGCCCTTTCCCATAAGGATAAGGTAGTGTTAAACCATTGCCTTAAATTTGCTCCACCTCGCCCCCTCAATAGATTTCAAACTCACATGGACATCCATAAGTATGTTAGGAAACATTCAGAGATACATTGCTTCAAACCCTATTCAGAATAGGGATACAGTAACATCTGAGTTCCAACATACAACATTCGCGAATGCCTCGCTATTCAAACCCGCGGGCCACTCAACCTCTTCAATCTGAGTTTTCAGGACCCTAGTACTTAATGAGGTGGAAAAATTAGAAATTAAGAAACGGAAAATGGATTCAGTTTTCAAAAGAGAATTGGATACACTTAAGCTTAGGAAGGATATTGTCAGTTCCGCGGACAAGGGGTGTTAGATTCTCATCCTTGACAGTATAGCTTATGAAAGAGAGATGAATTGCATTCTGTCTGATAAAGACACTTATCTCTCTCTCAGTAGCAATCCTACCCAGACAT
>BLSH010335836.1:2928256-2940612 GCA_018402905.1 Glandirana rugosa
GGCGACCAGCCGTTAACTGCCGCTGTTTCACCGAGACATTGCGTTTAGCGGCAGTATGCTGCCGCCCGCGCTATGTCTCGGTGACACTCGCGCGCGCGCAACACAGTCGGCGCGCGCGCGCTCACAGTGGCTCTGTATCGCGCCCGCCGTCGTATGACGGCGATTTGCGTTACAGAGCCACTTTGTCGCCGTCAATTGCCGACCAGCGGTTAAACTGGACAGCACCATGCAGCCGGTGCAGTCCGTTCTACAGCGTTCCCGTGTCCCCAAGTGATTTGTACCTGTTACCCGGCTTGACCCTGACCTTGTTGATCTCCGCCTGCACCGACCTCTGCTTGCCTACGACTATTCTCCTGCCTGATCCTTTGTACTTCTGCTGCCAGCCTGTTGCCGAACCTGCCTGCACCTGACTACCCACCTACCTGCTCCTTCTGTACCGCTCTGTCTGCTGGTTACTGACCCAGGCTGCATCACTTCTCTTCAGTCCTGCATGAGTCTTCTCTGGACCTCTACCTACCATCTGTGACCCAGTCCAGCTCTCGTGCAATCCTGCACTCCCGTATCTCCTGTCTACTATACTAGGGGTTCCTGAATCAGGGTGGTAAGAGAGGTTGCCCACTGCATAAGCCAGACTCCACCATCAGGTACGTGACACTGTAGTTGTGTCTTTTCTATTTACCATGCTCTGTACTGCTACTGTGGCCATAAAGGCATGGCCCTGGACTGGTCATACCTGGGAATTTTTTTTTTTAATTTTTTTTAGGTCTAAAGATCAAACAGGGGGAGTTAGCCATTGGGGCACTCAGTATACCATGCCAAACAAGGTGCCAGTTACCTAGTCCCCCAGTGTGTGTTGTGGTTCCTCCTATCCAGGGCTTTTTTCAGTGGAGACATGGGTGAATGCAGTTCCGGCACCTTCAGCACTGAATGTATGTATTGGCAAGGTACTGGGGTACGCTGGAGGTTCTATTGATGCTGGCAGGAATCTACTATTGCTGGAGGGGTCAATTGTTGAGGGAGAGATCTATTGTTGCTGGCTGCTGGAGGGTCTATTGTTGCTGGCTTTTGGGAAATCTGTTCATATTGCTGGGGGTCTATTGTTGCAGGGGTGGATCTATTGTTGCTGGGTGGTATTTTGTAATGGCGGTCCATTGTTGCTGGGGGGGTATAATGTTGTGTAGGGGATCTATGGTTGCTGTGGTGGGTCTAGTGCTGCTGGGGGGATCTATTACTGCTGGGGCGGGCTATTGTCGATGAGTGCGGTCTATTGTAGCTGGCTGCAGATGATCTATTTTACTACTTTTCTTCATCATTAACAAATCTTATACAAATAATTTAGGAACACAAAATGATACTTGGTTCTGTATTCTCTAAAAGGGAACCAAGGGACAGTGCTCAGAGTGGGTAGGGGGGCGGAGACAAGGAGTGACTCAGAAGAGAGTTCCTGCACCTATTCTCTGAGAAAAAAAGCCCCGCTCCTATTGTCCTCCATATCACTACAGTAAACATTATTAAAAGTTAGCTGTATGATTATACAGTTGCTTTTCAATTTGCCATTAAAGTGGTTAAGCCACTACGATAAAAACCTTCCACCCTTTCTGTAACATAGCAATATGTGTCCCTGTGCCTGTTATATAAAAAATATGTCAATCTGTACCTATATCAGAGCGGCTCCCGGTGCTCACATGACTCCTCGGCTCTCTCCTCTGCCCGGCTGACAGCTATAGCGGGCGGGCCCGAGCACTCCCGCTGACATCAGCTGGGGAGGAGGAGAGGAGAGAGAGCCGAGAAGTTAAGTAATCGTCAGGAGATGCTCTGATATAGGTACAGATCGGTATTTTTTTTATAGAACACCGGCACAGGGACACATATTGTTATGTTACAGAGAGGATGGGAGATTTTTTTTGTAGTTATGAGAGCAGCAGGAGGGGGGTGGGCACTGACACAGGAGCAGACAGGCAGGGAGGGAGGGGGGAGACACAGAGAAGGACAGTGCAGGGTTGCGGATGATGGAGGCACGTAAACTGACCATGGTGTCAGGGCTCAGCAGCCATGATGAACCAGGTAGGATCAGACAGGTTTTTTTAAGTGATTGAAGGGGCCAAATGGCACAGCACAAACACTGTGATGTATAACATACTTAATTTTTTACATTTTTTTTAGGGTAACAAACACTTTAACTGTGTGCTGCAAGGATCTATCTGAATGGAAGTAATTTAAACTGACTGTCTAGGGAAGTGGTCTTGAGGAATACAGGGGCCCTAAAACGTGCCACACTGACTTATCCAGGGGATGTACATTAGCGTACTGTTTGAAAATGTGTTTGTTGGTGGCATTTTAGGCTTTTGAGGATACATTTTTATATTTGAGGATAAATAGGGCTTAATCTGGTATCAGATTTGCATATGCTTTTACTCCTAAATTCTAATTAAACAGTAATAAACAATGGAAAAAAAACATTCCTGTATTTTCCCAACACAACTTTTACAGCTATTTGGCTAAAAGGATATAAATACATAAAATACACAACATAATATAATACATAAAAGGATATAAATACATAAAATGTGATTTTATTTTGTAATGTAGCAGAATGGTAAAATGTAAAGTGAACGTTTATTTTTTTACCACTTTGTCATCTTTATCATCTTTATCCTGCTGTATATCAGGACACACATTGAAAAAATGAATCTGAGTAAATTATTAGTATAACTTTAAGATAAATTTAAGCCAGGTTTGTGGAAAGAAATTAGCATGATGGAAGCGATTTCATAGGTTTACAATAATTAAAATTCCAAAAGACATTGTGCTCACTCATGTGGGTGTTTGACGCTCACGCAGTAAATGCAAATGTCATCCAGAACATCCAATGTATTTGTTGGGACCTGGGGATTTTTTTTTAATTGAGTTAGTGAAGTATGATGCTCTATGTTTATTAGAGAAGTTTAAAGTATGTAGCCTTATGAAAAAGCACATGTGGGAGAGAGGAATGAGACAGTGGGGTAGATTTACCAAAGCTGAAGCACTCTGAATCTGGCGCAGCTGTGCATGTGAGCCAATCCGCTTCTAACTTCAGCTTGCTCAATTAAGCTTTGGCAATAAAACCTGGAAGCTGATTGGTTTCTTTGCAGAACTGAGCCAGATTTTGCAAGCTATAGTTTTAGTTAATAACCCCTATTGTGTAACAGAATGCCATAAAGTACTGCATGCAATTAGGAATATCATGTAATAGCAGTATTAAATATTAGGTACAAAAGAAAAAAAGTAAGTTAAACACAGAATATAATAGAAAGACTTGAAGAACCGTGGCAGAGAAATGTGCATGGAAATATAAAGTAGTGCGAGGCATTGTGTGCAACAGAGCCATATAGGAAAATGTGTAACAGAGGTGTGAGCAGTGGGGTATTTTGGGTTTGTGCTGCCCTAGGCAAGACTAAAAATGCCCCCCCATCTAAATTTGTCCCACCCCAGCCGCTTTGAAATTCTGCACGTCCGTGCAAAAGCGAAAATGACGTAAATGTTACCATCCAATATGCAAAGCTTTACAGGTTACCACTTTAGATTTACAGAGGAGGTCTGGTGCTAGAATTACTGCCCATTATCTTATGTTCGCTGTGATACCTCACATTGTGGGACGATCGCTGTTTGCGTGCGTGTGGGACCAGTGGTGTATTTTGGTTTTATGCTGCCCTAGACAAGACTAAAAATGCCCCCCCATCTAATTTGTCCCACCCCAGCCACTTTAAAATGGTGTAGCGCTACCCGTATAGGAGCCGCTGATGAAATTTATATTTTACCCGAGTCTCCCTCTGAATATCCTGCAGCCATACACTATAGCATTTTCACACAGCCAGGTGCACACACAATCCTGCTCGTTTCCAATGACCAGTCTAGGGGATGAATTTTCAATGCTTTATTGTTGAACTTGGATAGGAGGAAGGTAGGTATGAGATACTCCAAGTAACTGACTGTAACTGACCACAAATTCTCTCTAGGTTCTGTACAGCAGGCGGTCAGTGGCTTCACACAGCAGACTGACTCCAGTGAAACAAGTCCATCTCTAAACAACAAAGGACATGCAGGACTTTGTTTCTTCAAGACACTAGCCAGTGTCTCCTTTCTAGCTGGCACACCCAATTAAGCTGATATGAGGGCAGGGGAAATTATAGCACACAGTCTCAGGGATTCTCTCACAGATCTGTACTCACACCATATCCTGGGACAGTCGGTAGCCCTTTCTCTGCCAACCTCCAAGTGACACTTTGCCACTGCAGTATCAGACCGAATCCAAGGACATCCTCCCTCTATCAGCTTTCAAGGAACTGTGGGATGCAGCTTCAGCATCCGGATAGACCTCGACCAGGCCTAGCAGCCGGCAGCCTCCTGGATAGGCTCTCGGGCCTAGCAGCCAGGAGCTGGACATACACCTCACCCCTCAAGCTTGGGTGGGCTGGGACTCCTAACCTTGATCCCATGTGCACCCTTTTATATTTAGGTGTTCTCCCAAGATGCAGTGGGTCACCACTCCCCTGCTAGCTGGTCAGAACCACCTCCAAATACACCCGCTGTCACTGGCTGAGGTTTTCTCCCTCTGTCCAATAGGGACCCATACTACTGGACAGAGTAAAACGATCTCCAGATCATATGAAACAGAACCAGAGAGCAGACCTTACTCAAATCAGGCTCTCTGATAAGCAGACAGCATGTAAATTTACCTGTCAGCTCTTCTGTTAAGCAGAGAGAGACAAAAACTATATACACGCTCTAGTGCCCAAACTAGGAGGGCGCTACAATGGCAAAGGTGACAAACGTAAATTTTACTATCCATAGGTGAAGCTTTAAAGGTTACCACTTTAGATTTACAGAGGAGGTCTGGTGCTAGAATTACTGCCCATTATCTGATGGTTGCTGTGACACCTCACATGTGTGGGACAATCGCTATTTGCGTGTGTGGGGGAACTACACGCGTGTTCGCATTTGCGTGCAAGTATGGGAGGATGGGGGCATTTTACATTTTTTAATTTATTAATCTATTTTATTTTTTTTTTATTTTTACACGTGCTTTAATTTTTCTTTTTGTTATCACTTTTATGTGCATTTACATTTCAGAAAATGTACTGAATGTCTTTAAATCAGAAAAAATATATAGGTGGTAAGACTAAAAAAATAAATACATAACTGCCCCTGTTACTAACACATAAGTGGGATCTGTTACATACAAGAGGAAATGGCATGTAATATTACTGACTGTCAGATGGATTCCAAACATTTTCTGTAGGAAGTTGCAGGACTGTTATGGCTCTGAACAAAATAACAAAGGATCAGTTTACCCAGGGCATGCCTGAAAGTTTAGCAATTGCCACATCCCAAATTGAACATACAAAACCGGTTATAGTCACTTTATGGGAGGTGCCAGTCCCTGCTCCCTCGGCCAAGTAAGCCCCAAAACTGGCGCCAGTCCTTGCCCAGTCCTCCTGGTAATAACACTGTCCCTACAGCAAGCCGCCGTCTGCCGGGGACTGTTTTTGGAGCCAGGACTTGGGGGGGGGGGGCTTTTTTCTGCGGGTGGGACATCATTTTTGCTACCACCCCACAAAGTGCCACCCTAGGCCTGGGCTTTGTCAGCCTGGGCCAAGACACAGCGCTGGGTGTGAGGCACAGTTGTGTATATCAACTATAGAGGTATGAAGCATTGCGAGTGCTACAGAGCTCAGGAGGCCTGGCTGTAATACAGAAGTATGAGGCAATGAGTCTAAAACAAAGTTATGAAGCGGTGTATTTTATAGAGGGGCACTTGATTCTAGCAGTGAGACATGAGCTTCCGCATGTAATAGAGAAGAATGAAGCACTGCTCATAATAAAGAGGCACGAGACACTGTGTAGGCATTAGGTGAATAATGTTCCATAACACTTCAGAGGATGAAAATATATCTATCCTGAAAGTAATAATTTAACATTTAAATAATTTACTGCTTGAACTAAATGGCCATGTGTTTTTTTAACCCAACTAATGTATTGCTATAAATACATAAAAGTTTACATACTATTTGCACATGTCTCTAATTATACTTGGTAAACAAGCTGATTGTTGTATATGCCAATCATAGCAAAACATATTTTATGGCTTATCTTTATTTCAGAGATTTACCTGGGCCAGATGCCAAAAAGAACCCTCTCATGTCCATCAGTTCATTGTCATAGCCATGCCATCCATGCTGCCAGCCTTGCTTAGGCAAGGTGCCATTATTCCAGAAGGGCAATTGTTCCTTACTCTGGGGAAACAGATCAGCTCAGTGAGCTATATGAAATAGTATGATGAAAGTTAAAGAATATAAGTCTATTTTACCTGCGTAATAAACCAGCCCTGTTCAGCAACAAGAGTTAAGGGAGACACAAATTTCCCTTTTTTGTAAAAAAATCTGTCTGGAATTTGGTCTCTCGTATAAACATCCATGTGTTGCAAATCCTTCAGCTGGTTGTACACCTGCAAAACAAAACGGTCATTATAAATGTAATATGCTACTGCAGCCTTTTTTAATTTTTTCACCCCAAAAGAAGCCATGAAATAATTCAGGTCTCATGGAACCCCAGCTAAAATGAATAAATCAGGGCCAGTGGGAAACCCATGTGAATTAACCAGATCACTACACTGGCAACACATGGATATACTTGATTGTATTGGGTTTGACTATACCATGTATTTGTGAACTATGCATACTCACCTTTAAATCATTTTTGTATACACTGTTTGTATCTATTACGATTATTTCTAGGGCTATGTTTGCCCTTTTTAATATGTTATGTATCTAATAAAATTGGCATAGTCTCCTTTTAATACATTTAATTGCATCATACTCTCTGCCTTAAAATTCCAAGGGGGTTATTCCACATGCATTCTAGGCATATTTTTTCTATGATTATTTAGGATGTTGGCAGCCCTATACACTCTCTCCCCAATACTATTTGCACTTTGATAGGCATTGGATGGCTACTATGTACCTAATAATAAATTTGATACTAATTGCTTGACAATTTATAAAGAATTTGGGGACACACTTCAAAGAGGACTACGAAAATCCAAAATAGCCCAAAATGTTACATTTTGAAGCTGTAATTATGCTATAACAACAAAGCATGGGATAATTCCAGAGACTGTTAAACTCCTAGCAGTTTATCAGACAAGTATTGGACTTTTATTTACTTAGGTAATTATAACAAATACTGGTTGTATATGGGGCAGCCATAAGTGTTCATTGCTCTGCTTTACCATGCAGCATAATATAAAAACTCCACTAGGGGAAACAGTTCATAAAGAAAAAGTCTCTTTTGAGCACAAAGCACACCAAATTGCCCTGAATTATAAATATAAAGTGCATCAACTATAAAAGTTCATATGGACAAGAAAGTCCCAGATGAGTAGGACACACCAAGTGATTCTATGGTTAAAACAATTGTGAAAATCCTCCACCAAGTATTGTAGCAGCTTACCAAATGTAAGCGCAAAAAGCACTTTGGCTTATCATTAAGGGGACAGTCTGCGTATAAAAAGCATCAAGCCGCCGGCTCAGGGTGTGTGTCTCCAAAGGCAGTGACGTCAGTGCATCCTCCCGACAAATGGTTCATCACAAAATGGACCCTGTGACTTTTATAGTTGATGCACTTTATATTTATAATTCAGGACAATTTGGTGTGCTTTGTGCTCAAAAGAGACTTTTTCTTTATGAATGGTTTCACCTAGAATAGATGAACTTCCCTAAACGTCAAACTGTTGGGGTTTTTATTCACATTTTTTACATTTCCACTCATGTGGTCTATACCATTCACAATTCCACCTCTAGTTTTGTCATTATAGACAAAAATGTATCACTTTGTCAGTAGCGCAGCCTCTTTGTGCTTACCTTGTTGTGGGTTATTTTGGTTGCAGCTGCTTATTTTAATTTTAATTTTTGTGCAGCTCCATTGACGTCTATTGCATGCAAAACGCATACTGCAGTGGGAAAAAAGTCCCCAACCCTTTCCAAAAAGGATGCAAAACGCACAGATGTGAACTATATAAATAGGAAACCATGTTAAATGAAAACGCAGAGGTGGGAACCTAGGGTTATTCTTCTTGCAAAGCTCCTGCTTTAGAATTCTTCCATTACAGTTTAAAAATGAAATTCCAAGTGTCCTCGAGCATGAAGTATCATGAAGTATGAAGTATCACCCTTTCCTTAATACATTTTGAGTATCAATGTGTAGCCTGGCCTGTGATGCTGCTGTCATCGCAGCCACACAGCCTGGGTTGGTCAGCAGAGAGGGCAGAAAGGAGAGACCGCTGCTTCTGCTGGAGGAAAAGCTGTCCACCAGACCTGGACGGGAGGATTACATTGTCCAGAGAGCCGGGAAAACAGGCATAACCATTGACTGAAACTATGTTCCCTTTTTGGTCCACTCAGGAGAAGAGTACATGGATTGAGGGGGAATGTAGGAAAAAGACTAAGTGGGACCCAGGGGCATTGCTAGGTCTACAAAAGATCTGGGGCTAGAGCCCACAGCAGCGAAGTAACAACAGTCATACTCTTGAGCGGGTATATATATATATATATATATATATATATATATAAAAATATTGTTACATATTTGAGTGAAGATCCTCCTTACATCAGGGTCCCCAGATGTAAGGAGGATCTCCTCCCCAGAGAACCTCAGGGTCCACAGAGAGCCCCCCCCCTTACATCAGAGTCCCCATGGAGCCTCCCCGTATATCAGGGTCCCCAGAGAGCCTCCCCATACATCAGAGTCCCCAGACAGCCTCCCTATACATCAGAGTCCCTAGAGAGCCTCTCCATACATCAGGGTCCCCAGAGAGCCCCCTATACATCAGGGTCTCCAGAGAGCCTCCCCGTACATCAGGGTCCCCAGAGAGCCTCCCCATACATCAGGGTTTACAGAGAACCTCCCCCTTGCATCAGGGTCTACAGAGAGCCTCCTCATTCATCAGGGTATACAGAGAGCCCCCCTATACATCAGGGTCCCCAGAGAGCACCCCTTACATCATGGTCCCCAGAAAGCCTCCCCATACATCAAGGTCCCCAGAGAGCCTCCCTATACATCAGGATCCCCAGAGAGCCTCCCCATACATCAGGGTCCCCAGAGAGCCTCCCCATACATCAGGATCCCCAGAGAGCCTCCCCATACATCAGGGTCCCCAGAGAGCCTCCCCATACATCAGGGTCCCCAGAGAGCCTCCCCACACATCAGAGAAAGAGGATGGTGGATGAGAGGGGGTGAAAGAGACTGCCCTGCCTGCAGTCCCTACTGTCCCAGCCTCTGTCTGTGTGGGTAGGTGTGTGTGATCCATCTACCTCCCACCCGTCTTCGGTCAGCCTTTTTTCTTCCTGTTCCATGACAGTCATAGCGAGCTAGGAGAGGAGCTTGGAGAAGGAGTGCAGGCTATGGGAGGCACCGCGGATGCTGCTCAGGGTGGTGATGAGGCCTTGTCTTCTCTCTCTCACTTCCTCCTGCGCTCTTCCCGGCTGCCCAGGCTTCCCCCTCCCTATTTGAAGATGCCACTGCCCTGCACCCCACTACCACCAGACCAGCAGCATCTGCTCCAGTCCAGGACCATGACAAGGGGGCTGGGCTCAACTCTTTAGGCCCCACAAGAACTAGCGCGGAAGAGGAGGAAGTGGAACCCTCCTCCGCTTTGAATGCTGGGCAGGGAGGGATTCGCGGCCATGATGCTAAACACTAGGTGGCTCTAGCAACTAGTGACCAGGAGTAGAGTCAGGTGGAGGCGAGGTTGGAGCTGGAGCCAGTGCTACCGCGGCTCAGTCTGCCCCTGCCTCCTGCTGTCACGGTCCTGGTGGTGGAGTCTGTCTTGTGCAGGGAACAACCGCTCTTGCGCACCCGACTCAAGGACCCCTGGTAGAGCAGACAGGGAATGCAAGAGTGCGGGATGGCAAGAGGGCTGGATGGTCACTAGTGATGATCCAGATGGTCATGCAGATCAGAGGGATGGTCGTGCAGGCTGGGTCGGCAACGGGCTGGCTGTGCAGTACAGATGGGTCAGGCAGAAGAATGGTCAAGTTCAAGCAAGGTTCGTTATCAGGCGGGCAGCAGAAGTACAAAAGGGAGCAGACAATCGGATGGTCGTGGAAGCCGGGGTCCGTGCAGGCAGCGTAACAGCAGGTCAGGTCAGGCCGGGTCAACAGGAAGCAAACAGCAATACAGGAACAGAGGTTTGAGCTGGGGCTCACAGGTCACAGATGCTGTATAACAGACAGCACTTGCTGCTGGGACCAGGGGATTCAAATAAAGCTGTTTGGGGCAGTTACCGGCGTGAACGCGCGCGCACGTAGGCGCGCAGGCCAGCACATCACCGTGGAAACGCCCAGGAAATGGACTGAGTACTTTTCCTAACATTGCCCCCCAAGGGGCAGCCTCCGGATGCCTTGCCGGGTGCCACCGTCCCGGCGGTTTCTTTTGAAGGCACGAATTAATCCAGGTGCGTGAATGTTCCCCTTTGGTTTCCAAGAATTTTCTTCAGGACCAAACCCTTTCTACTTTATCGGGTACTGGGTAGAACCAGCCCTCCTCCAACAGTCCAAAATGGCTTCCACCTCAAACTCCTCCTCTCCGTTTAACAAGATTGGGCCCGGCGGACCTGTCCTCCGTCCTGAGAAGGAGTCGGGGACAACAGGTTTCAGTAGTGACACGTGGAAGACCGGGTGGATCTGTAGGGAAGGAGGAAGATCCAATTCAAATGCCACCCTGTTGATCTTCTTCTTGGGCCCCCATGAATCTTGGGCCCAGTTTTTTTGAGGGGCAAGCAAGTTTAAGATTCCTGGTGGATAACCAGACACGATCACCTGGTGGAGCTCCAACTCCCCCCGCCTTCTCTTGTCATAAGCTTCCTTGTTCAGTTCCTGGCTCCTGGAGGGGATCTCCTGCAGGATCTTATTGTTAGACTGAAGGAAGCTTGTACTATCCTGTGCTGCAGGGACGGTGCTTTTAATGTCCAGCTCAGGCAGGAATGTGGGATGAAACCCATAATTGGCCCAGAATGGGGACTGCTGGGTGGCCGAGTGGATAGTGTTGTTGTAAGCAAACTCGGCCAGCGGTAGCAGTGCGACCCAATAATTTTGAGAGAACGATCAAAAAGCGCAGGTACTGTTCTAAAGTCTGGTTTGTTCTCTCTGTCTGGCCATTAGTCTGCGGATGGTAGGCGGATGAGAATGTGAGCTCTATCTCCAACGCTGCACACAGGGCCCTACAGAATCTGGAGGTAAATTGGTCCCCGCGGTTAGATACAATATTAATACAGGGAGTGCAGAATTATTAGGCAAGTTGTATTTTTGAGGAATAATTTTATTATTGAACAACAACCATGTTCTCAATGATTCCAAAAACTCATTAATATCAAAGCTGAATATTTTTGGAAGTAGTTTTTAGTTTGTTTTTAGTTGTAGCTATTTTAGGAGGATATCTGTGTGTGCAGGTGACTATTACTGTGCATAATTATTAGGCAACTTAACAAAAAACAAATATATACCCATTTCAATTATTTATTTTCAGCAGTGAAACCAATATAACATCTCAAAATTCACAAATATACATTTCTGACATTCAAAAACAAAACAAAAACAAATCAGTGACCAATATAGCCACCTTTCTTTGCAAGGACACTCAAAAGCCTGCCATCCATGGATTCTGTCAGTGTTTTGATCTGTTCACCATCAACATTGCGTGCAGCAGCAACCACAGCCTCCCAGACACTGTTCAGAGAGGTGTACTGTTTTCCCTCCTTGTAAATCTCACATTTCATGATGGACCACAGGTTCTCTATGGGGTTCAGATCAGGTGAACAAGGAGGCCAAGTCATTAGTTTTTCTTCTTTTAGACCCTTTCTTGCCAGCCACGCTGTGGAGTACTTGGACGCGTGTGATGGAGCATTGTCCTGCATGAAAATCATGTTTTTCTTGAAGGATGCAGACTTCTTCCTGTACCACTGCTTGAAGAACGTGTCTTCCACAAACTGGCAGTAGGACTGGGAGTTGAGCTTGACTCCATCCTCAACCCGAAAAGGCCCCACAAGCTCATCTTTGATGATAGCAGCCCAAACCAGTACTCCACCTCCACCTTGCTGGCGTCTGAGTCGGACTGGAGCTCTCTGCCTTTTACCGATCCAGCCATGGGCCCATCCATCTGGCCCATCAAGACTCACTCTCATTTCATCAGTCCATAAAACCTTAGAAAAATCAGTCTTGAGATATTTCTTTGCCCAGTCTTGACGTTTCAGCATGTGTGTCTTGTTCAGTGGTGGTCGTTTTTCAGCCTTTCTTACCTTGGCCATGTCTCTGAGTCTGTCTCTT
>BLSH010335836.1:2952216-2964640 GCA_018402905.1 Glandirana rugosa
AAACGACTAGACCCCCCCGTGAGTTGATGTTGACAGGGTTAAAAACCTCCTTAACTTGTTGTTGTTAACTTTATATTTTGACTGCATAAGTATAGTATTTCTCCACAACTAGAAGGACCTAGAGAACTATCCATATTTACCCTTTGTCCAACAATGGTTTTGGATAGTTTTCTTTCGTCGTCGGTTGTGCGACGAGGTACGATGGTCGGTAATAGGGGTAAGAGATTAGGCCCCATAGGGTCACCCCGTTAAGGAGTCCTATTTTGTTTTAACGTACAATTTCAGTAATTGTTTGCGGATCTTAAGTAATCCTTTTTGTAGGAGGTCAAATCTTGGTGCATCTATTGCTTTCCTCTTAGCTTTCCTGAGGCATTGATGGGAATACCCTCTTTCTCTAAACCTCCCATACATTGCTGTGGCTTCCACATTAAACTCCTGATCTAACATGCAATTTTGTTTTATCCTGAGGAATTGCCCCACTGGGATACCCCGGATTAGAGAATGGGGATAATGGCTGGTAGCATGGAGCAGCGTGTTGGCTGCTGCTTTCTTTTGATAGGTTTTGGTAACAACCTGTTTCCCATTTATACCTATCAAGAGATCCAGGAAGATCAACACCTCTTTATGATATGAATACGTCAGTTTTATATTTCAATTGTTGTTGTTCAATTCCTCCAAAAATTGGGACAGTTGTAGTTGAGTGCCCCCCCAGATCAGCAAAAAATCATCGATGTACCTTAGCCACAACAAAGAGTGGCCGAGGTACATTGAGGATCTGTAAACCAGGTCATGTTCCCATAAGCCTAGGTGAATGCAGGCATAAGAGGGGACCCAGGGAGCTCCCATCGGTGTCCCCCTCTGTTGCTGGTAGTAGGTTTCTAGGAATTGGAAACAGTTGTGCCTTAACATAAATTCCAAAAGGTCCACTACAAATTCGTTATGTGCTCCCAGATTTGGGAATTCCTGTTCCAAAAAGAATTTCACTCTGGACAGGCCCCACTCATGGGGAATTGATGTGCAAAGCGATTCCATGTCGATCCCCACGAACATGGCTCCCTCAGGGATAGAAATGTCATTGAGTCTCCTTAAGACATCTCAGGTATCTTGGACAAAGGAAGGTAGTTTAACCACTAAGTTTTTTATTAGGGCATCCACAAACTTGCCGACCCTCTCCAGGGGGCCCCTGATGGCCGAGACTATTGGTCTCCCTGGAGGGTTGTCAACTGATTTGTGGAGTTTGGGTATAACGTAAAACGTAGAGGTGTTAAAATGATTGAAATAAGGCGTTCCTCCTTGGCAAAGTACAGTTTTTCATTTAAAGCCCCTACTATTGCTGGAAATGGATAGGATTTTAACTTTTGGTAGGTGGTCAGGTCAGATAATTGCCTTTTTACCTCCTGCTCATACTGCTGTTCAGAGAGGAGCCCGATGTTCCCTCCCTTATCACTACATTTTATTATCAGGTTAGGGGCTTCCTCAAGTTCTTTCAATGCCTTTCTTTCCTCCCTGCTTAGATTATCAGATCCCTTCCATTTCCAGTTAACTTTTGCCAGTTACTTCTGGACTTCCTCTAAAAAGAGGTTAATCCATCTATGTTTGGAAAGAGGGGGCATTTTATTAGATTTGATTTTAAGATTTGAGGGTCGAGTATGACTAAGGGAATCCTGTTGTTCCCCTACCGTACTGGAAGCAGCCTTGCCACCACCAGCAGTCACACAAAAGAGACTTTTTAAATCCACTTTAAATGCCCTTAAAATGTATCTGACTTTAAAAGACTTTTTATTGGGACTATATATACTCTTTATGTCAGTACTTGGACCTAACTAACTTTATATGTAAATTGGCAGTCAGTGACTTTGTCTAGCGTACTGACGGTAGTCAAATTATCGTTCGACAAAGCTGAATGTAGTGACGTGTTACGAGCGTATAAAGAGGAAGTTCAGGTGAATGTGAATTTTAAATTACGGACCCAGGTTTACATGACCGAACACTTCCTGGATTCTGAGCATGCGTGTTTGTACTTACAACTTTTGTTTGGCCAACTTCTGTACACACGAGCCGAAAATTGGACGACGCCTTGTCGGCAGACAAAAGTTTTCTAGTCTTCACATTCAACTTCTGTTGGACGATAATTGAAAATTGGCTGTCGAATGGTGTGTACTAACTGTCGGATTATCACACAACAGGCTGTCGTACGACTTTTTTCCACCTATAATTGTATATGAGCCATTACACTTTAGGTGTAACATCTTCTTTTCTTTTTACCAGACTGCAGTCTTCAAGTCATTCTACAGATTTCTGATGGGGTTAAGTCTGGGCTCTGACTAAGCCACACAAGAACATTCACCTTTTTCTGCTTCAACTGCTGTGTGGTAATTTTTGCTGTGTGTTTTGGATCATTGTCCTGTTGGAACGTAAACCTTCTTTCCATTGACAACTTTCTGGCAGAGGGCAGAAGATTTTCCTAAAGAATTTGAAGGTATTTTGCCCCATTCATTTTTCCTTTTATCCTGACAAGTGCTCCAGCCCCTGTTGCAGAAAAGCATCCCCATAACAGGATATTACCACCTCCATGCTTTACTGTAGGAATGGTGTTATTTGGATGGTGAGCTGTATTGGATTTCTGCCAGACAGATCGATTGGTGTTGAGGCCAAATAATTCAATTTTAGCCTCATCTGATCATAACATCTTTTTCCATGTGGCCTCAGAATCTTCCAGGTGCGTCTTGGCAAAACTCAGTCGTGACTGCATGTGGCCTTTCTTGAGGAGTGGCTTTTTTCTTGCAACACCCACATACAAGCCACATTTGTGGATAATTTGTCATATTGTTGTCAAATGCACACAATGACCACTCTGTCATAAATTCCTGCAACTGCTTCAGCGTTGCTGTAGGCCTTGGTAGCCTCTCTGACCAGTTTCCTCCTGACTCTCTCATCTAGTTTTGAGCGACATCCTGATCCAGGAAGGGTCTGTGTTGTACCAAATACCTGCCACTTCTTAATATACTTCACTGTGCTTCTAGGCATTAATGAGCCTTTTACATTTGTTTGTGTCCATCTCCTGATTTGTGCTTGTCCACAACTTTATCCCAGAGATCTTTTGAAAGTGCCTTGCCACCCATAGTTGATTGTTTGCTTCAGTTGCACTTGTGCCTGTCCACAACTTTATCCCAGATATCTTTTGAAAGTGCCTTGCCACCCATAGTTGATTGTTTGTTTCAGTTGCACTATCAGTGACTGAAATGCTCCAGAAAAGCTCTTTTCATGCTGAGCTAATCAAAATGACCACAGCTGATCTCAGTTGAAAGTCAAATGGCTTGGTATGCGATTGAGAAGGTGATTAGCTACACCTGACTGAGTTTAGTCATTTTTAGGCAGGGGGGGGGGGTGATCCTTTTTCCATCTCAGTGATTCTGTTTTTAAATTTTTTAAATATTTTTCTGACATATTGGTGTTATATCTTTCACTTGGATGTTATAAGTTGCACTGTAAATACAGCTGGATAAAACACAAAAAAAACTGTTGTCTTCTCTTCAGGCTGCAAAGCAACAAAATGTGATTATTTTAAAGGGGGAGGGGGTGATTATTTCTATACCCACTGCATGTAACTAAATGTGAGAGTGTGAATGATATATGTTCCCTACTTGTAGCCCAATGGTGGCATAGGCTTCAAATGTGGGACCATATGGCACATGGATATATTATGTCATCAATTGTAAAGCCAATTACAGTGATTACTACAATGGTATATGGTCCCTCAGAGGTTGGCAAGATACATATTTGGTGGGACTGGCCAAAAATCTAAACATTCTGGAATAATGTTTACCAATGAATATACACTATCCTAGGCCAGAAATCCATACTACAAACTTCTTAAATCTACAACTCAAAGCTTGCATGAATCATCAAATTATACTACTCACCTATTTTCATGGCGACTAAGCAGATGTTGACTAGAGTGTGGGGATACAAGCAACCAACTTTTACACAAATCAAAACCAAAATGATGTAGTATCTAATAAATGAGAAAATGGTAGCAATATCATGGGACTCCATGAAGAAATGTAAAAAGTCTGGATGTCATAGATAACCCATTATCACCCGAATTACTTTGATCATTCTTTACTAACTATATAAAACTTTTACTCACACATCAATGTTTTCTGGCGATCGCAGTGTTTGGATGAAAGGGTGGCATTGGTGCCCCAAAGTCCTGGACAGGATCTTTTGATGGGCATCATTCCTTTATGACACAATCAAGATTATATTAGCAGGTTCTTCAGTGCTGCAGTTATTTACTTCTGGACCGCCCACCATGGATAGAAGTCATCACTTTGATGTTAAATACCGGGGTTATGGCAGCATATAGCTGCCATAACCCTAGTATTTGTTTAAACGGCGGGCGGTCTGTTTTTATGTTAAAGTAGTCTCAGTGGCGGATTCACCGCAACATCACTTTCATGGGTGGTGAGAGAGGTGCCCCTCCCCTCCCACTGCTTCCTGGTAGTCCCCGCCGATTACCGGAGCCGTCGGTAGCAGCGGAAACGATCCGATCTCCGAGATGGATGGACAGGAATTTGAGTGAGATGGCCCCACTCGACTCTATGCCCTTGGAGGACCGAAGTGACCTCAAACGTCATTTCTACCCTCGTGCATTAAAAGGGACATTTTAAAAAAAAAAATGTTATTGCTTTTAAGTGTAACTGAGGTCTTTTTGACCCCAGATCTCACAGATCTTTTTTCTATTACAAGGGATGTTTATATTCCTTGTAATAGGAATAAAAGTGATCAATTTTTTTTTTTTACAGGGACAGTGAAAAAATAAAAAATATAAAGTAAAATAAATAAGAAAAAAAAAAAAGTAATGCGCCCCATCCCTCCGAGCTCGCGCACAGAAGCAAACACATATGCAAGTTGCGCCCACATATGTAAATGGTGTTCAAACCACACATGTGAGGTATCCCCGCGATCCTTAGAGTGCAATAATTCTAGCCCAAGACCTCCTCTGTAACTCTAAACTGGTAACCTGTAGACATTTTTAAATGTTGCCTATGGAGATCTTTAAGTACCAAAGTTTGTCGCCTTTCCACGAGCATGTGTAATTTTGAAACATGACATGTTCCATTTTTTGTTTTTGTTTTTAAACTTAGGACATGTTCCGTTTTAATTTACTCAGCGTAACATTATCTTTCGCATTATAGAAAAGAAATTGGGCTAATTTTACTGTTTTCTTATTTTGTAATTCAAAAAAACAGACTTTTTTCCAGAAAAATGGCGTTTGTAAGACTGCTGCGCAAATAAAGTATTGCAACGATCTCCAATTTATTCTATAGGGTCTCTGCTTAAAAATATAGATATAATGTTTGGAGGTTCTAAGTAATTTTCTAGCAAAAAATACTGATTTTAACGTTAACCAACAATACAACAGCTACAATAGTCTACACAACAGGGGTTGCAATTGCAACCGGGCCCCATGGTCCAGGGGGCCCGTGTGCCTCCCTTGTGCACCTGAATAAGAGGGATGGCGGGGGTGGTATTTAGAGGACCCAATCTCCTCCATTTTCTTCTATCCATTTTACTTGTCATCTGCTGTTCCCAGGGTCCCTGTGTGCTTCCCTGGTCCCCCCCCCCCCCTCCCCACAGAGCTGCTGTCTTCCCCCCTCCTCTCTCCTGCCAGCTGCTGTAGGAGATGTGTCATGATGGAGAGATGGGAATGGGTCTGTAAATGTGTCATTTACCAGCTCCTTCCTTTTCTGAATGAACAGAGTCATGATTGGTACCAATTGGTTCATTCATAACTGAAGCATAGTAAACAGTTTTTACTATACTTCTGTTTCTGAATGAATGGGAGGCTCGGTGCACAGCTATTTCTGTCCCTTCATTCTATGCAGCTGAGGCTACGCAGATGGAAATTGAGAGCTGAGGTTTGTTTAGACCACTGATATCTCATCAAAGCCCCCAACAGAGCTCCTAAAAATAATGGTAAAATAAAATTGTAAAATAAATAAAATGAAATGGTAAAAAAATAATAAAATTAAAATAAAAATTAAAAACTACTGACACCAGTGAGGGAACTACCAGGATTGCAAAGGTTGCAACTGTGACCGGGCCCTGGCATTTCACCACCATGGGGAGGCCCGAAGATGGCAGAAAGGGGGCCCGCTGCAGAACTTCTTAAATGGCCTTGCTGCGGTATTCTTATTGAGTAATAAAATTACTTAATAAGAGTAAAGGGCTCCAGGATCAGTGGGAAGGGGGAAGGGCCCTGGCCAGGGGTCAGGGGGCCCTTCATAATTTTTTGCACGGGGGCCCTCAAGGTTCTAGTTACACCTCTGCATAAAAGTGTAAACTAAGTTCAACAGTCTCTGGAATTTAACAGCAAAACGAGAAGGGACACTCTGGAGTCCCCTCTGCTTAAACAAAGAACAAAGGGAACAAAATTAGGGCAAGTTTGACTAAAAGGGTTTTGAAACCTGAGAACAAAAATTGATAGTAATGCAGCTTAAAAGTTCTTAGATGTGGTGGCTGTATTAGTTTCCTTTTTACCCCCTTTGAATTGTTAATCCTGCCATTAACTCACTTCTGGTCCTAACGTGAAACAGATATTGACAAGCATTGTCACCCCAGGATAGAAAGGGTGTTAAGTCTATATAACACCTCTCTCTTCTCAATAAGGCCCCTTTCACAAGGATACGTTTTTTCCTGCATTTTTACTCTGCAAGAAAAATGCAAGAAAATGGTTTCCCTTTAAATCCTATGGGACTTTTCAAACCACTGCACTGTGGGTGCGGTGTAGTTTGAAAAGTCCTGCATGCTGCATCTTTGGTGCAGTGTTGAAAGCCACACCAAAAACACAGCCTCCCATTGAAATGAATGGAAAACGCGGTAAAAACGTTGTAAAAAATGCACCACAATTTGCGTTTTTGAGTCACGTCCATTTTTCACAGGTGCAGGCAACCCAAAAATGCACAGGAAACGCATACGAAACAGTAAATCACGATTTTGCTACAGAGCTATGTGAAAGGGCCCTAACAGGTCAGGCGTTTTGTAGTCCACAGAGACAGCAAGGAACAATGCTAACTGATAACAGTTCAGGGTCAGAGTACAGAAGGTTATCAGCTCACAAGATTTCTGGCTGGATGAGCAGCTATTTTTTTTTTTGTTTTTCTTTTTTGCACTAGTTGAACAGATACAATAAAACATTTTCAACAGCATATTTAAAAGATTACAAAACCCAGGACCCTGCATTCGCTATATCTGGCCTCCCACAGTACACAGAACATGGAAATGTAATAGTTTTAGTAAATATAAAACTGCTAAATACCTTTTTTCATCAGCAGTATATAGCAGTCTTGTATCAGTGTCTGGTTAGGAGGAGTTTTCATTTACTCCTGATTGCCCTATGAGACTGCGGATCACATGCACTCTCCCCCCAAAAAACCTCTCTAGCAATACACACCAAACTGAGCATGTGCAGCTTGTCGTCTAATACTCTGTTCTATTAGGAGATGGATTGGAGTCAGTGGAAGAGGAGGAGGATCGGAGAAGACAGGATCACACAGCCTTTATACACAATGCAGAGGATTAACCCCTTAGGTTTCACAGTGAGTCTAACAAGCATGCTTTACTGCATATACAGACTGTTTTTGTTGTCGTGGGTTTAGTAACACTTTAACAGACCCATTAGGAGCAAATAAAAGAAATGTATTGTTAAAGTTTACATTATACTTTAAAATGTCAGTTTGTCTCAGCACCATGTTTATTGTCTCAACTTAAAAATGGCAATGTAAAAGACTGATTAATTATGTGATTTGACTGACCGTCTAGTCTCACTTACCTTAGAAAGTTTCCCTTCCACAGGCCAGAGGCTCACCACAGGACCTCTATCCTTCATCTGTAAAATGTCATTGAAGTCAATGTAATTTTGAAGCTCTATCACTTTATCCATCCAGAATATGTCTGTCATCCCATGGTCAGAAAACAGAATTATATTCAAGTCATCCTTAATGCCACTGTCCTGGAAAAAGACAAAATACTACAATAATAGGCAATATAGGAGTCTTGTAAAGGATAAAAGCAAGGGCCTGTGTCAACAGTCTTTTGTTGCTTCAAGTGGATTTTGCATTCTTATACAAGTCTAAGTCTAAGAATGCAAACTCAAAGCTGGTCAAATTCAGGTTTTTTCAGGCAAAGAACATTTTTATCAATTACAGAAAAAATACCTGAATTACAAGACAAGACGCAGCACATTGATGTCAGTATTTTCGTAAAACTTTATTGTGCTGGATGTGTACAGTGGAATACCTGATTAGGTCCTCCCCTCATAAGGCTTTTCACCCTAAAGACGGCATAGTCAAAAGATATGGCAAGGAGTAGGAAGGGAGGACTAGTAACAATGCAGGTTATTAGAATAAACAGATCTCCACAGATCCACGTATTATATATAAATGTTGCATATGTGCTGCAAAAAGTAACTCCCATCTATAAACATACAATGTTTAAATACAAGTGCCCAGTTACGGCCCGTTCTGACAAGTCGTCTCAATGCTGTGCAATGGAACCGTCCTAATAGGAGTGAATCGCTTCGCTCCGCCTTAGAAAAATAGTTCCTGCACTATTTTCAGGGCGATCTCAGCGCGGCTTGTATTGACTTCTATGATAGAAGTCTCCTCACAAGCTGCGTTGAGATCGCCTCGAGCTGGGCGACTTGCTTCGCCCTGGCAAGTCTCACCGCTCAAGTGTGAACCGGCCCTTAGGAGGCATCACTTGCTTAACAAAAAAATAAATAAATACAAAATGATTTCCGTTCCTCCCGAAAGGTTAGAAATAATGGGGACATTAATCAGAACATGTATAGGCTCCATTGAACATAAACTCTCTGCATATGCAGAGGACACTATATTTTTCAGCCGCACACAACCCTGATGCTGATGGCAGAACTGCATAGGTTTTGGCAGTTATCAAACTTTAAAGCAGAACTCTGGGTTTGGCAAAAAATCCCCCATTAGTACAACCCCCTACGCTAAACAGTTATTACATTTGTGAAATTCCTTACCTTTGAAGAGCTATGTCCAATTTAATTTACAGGAAATGGTTTCTCTGACTCAAAAGATGCACCATGTATTTTGCCAGGCAGGATCTGTTAGAAGAGTGATTGCATCATATCCTCTTCTCTCTGTTTAGACTACATTTCCCATCATGCTTTGCAGATTTCAATGAATGTGGGACGTACACTAGTCCTGTACATGTAAATGTGAACAAGCCCACTTCAACATGAATCACACCCCTCATTCTGCAGCCAGGCCCCCTAACCAGTGACACACAACATGTCTGTTCTCTCCGCTCCAGCCACAAGGAGATAAACATATTGCCCTTACTTTATGTAATCCTTACTGAACTGTAGACACATCCCATAATGATATATTATACACACTGCACTCTGCTGTAATTCACTATTAGAAAGATTCCTCCTGCTGCAGATTTGAGATCTTTATAACAGCAACCAGTGTTGGTATGGTGTATGTGAGAACATCCCCAGCTGCACCACAGAGAGAGCCGGGCCGTGATGTTTTACATCAGTATGTGACTCAAGTAAATGTCAGCATGAGAAAAAAAGCAAAAAAGTGCAGCGCTAACTTACTAATCAATAACACAATAAATGGTGGAACTCTCTAATGTATGGACGTCTCAATAAACTTCAATATTACCACAATACCGGTCTCTATGATATGTAACATCACATAGAATACACATGACACTGAAAATAAGACATAAAAATTAAACTTTGCAGGGGTGGTGGAAACCCCTCCAACAGATATATGGAAGTGTACGGTGTCAGTAAACAATGCAGCCTCATCAGTGCAGCCTATCAGTGACCAGCAGTCATGCCTCATCAGTGCAGCTTATCAGTTCCCATCAGTGCAGGTTATCAGTGCCCAACAATGCAGGTTATCAGTGCCCAATAGTGCAGTCACACCAGTGCACATCAATGCAAGTTATCAGTGACCAACAGTGTGGCAGAGAGGAAACAGGGCAGGAAGGAAAGTACAGAGGAAAAAAATCCTGGTAGGAACAGGAATTTGTAATCTTAGTGGGGTAGCTTTATCACCAGAACAACTCAAGGTTTTGGACAGAGGGCTTAAGTATGCCCCCATTAGAAATTTCAATAAATTTCAAGCGTATGTAAGTGTACAAAAATTTATTAGGGGTCTGAAAATATTTCCCATTCCAAACCTGGTGAAAGGATTAGCCCCCTTCTGTAGGGATACACTCCAATCTTGCTAACAAATCGGTATTCAATCCTATGAATCATGATAATAAACATTTAGAGGTATTTAACCACTTCAGCCCCGGAAGGATTTCACACTTTAGGACCAGAGCACTTTTTGTGATTCGGCACTGCCGTCGCTTTAACTGATAATTGCGCAATCGTGCAACATTGCAGCCAAACGAAATTTGCGTCCTTTTTTCCCCCACAAATAGAGCTTTCTTTTGGTGGTATTTGATCTCCTCTGCATCGTTTCTGATCGCCGCTATAAACAAAAGAAGAGCGCCAATTTTGCCAAAAAACACAAATTTCTTACTTTTTGCTAAAATACAAATCAAAAAAAAAAAATATAAAAAAATATTTTTTTTCCATCGGTTTTGGCCGATTTATATTCTTCCTCATATTTTTGGTAAAAAAAAAAAAAATCGCAATCGGCATTTATTGATTGGTTTGCGCAAAAGTTGCCGCGTTTACGGATGATGAGAATTAATTTCTGGGGTTTTTATTTTTTTAAATTTACTAGTAATGGCGGCGATCTGCAATTTTTAGCGGTACTGCGATGTTGCAGCGGACATGTTGGACCATTTTGACACTTTTTTTGGGACCATTGTCATTTATACAGTGAGCAGTGCTATAAAAATGCACTGATTACTATGTAAATGCCATTGGCAGTGAAGGGGTTAACCTGCAGGGGGCGCTCTAAGGGTTAACTGTGTTCCCTGGATGTGTTATAACTGTATGTGGGCTGCCCTGACTGGGGGAAGGGGATGATCACGGCTTCCATATACGCCCTTCCCCCTCTAACAGAACAGAGATCCGTGTTTACATACACAGAGCTCCGTTCTTTCAGTGCGGGGGAGCCATCGCGGGTAGCCGGCGGCGATCGAGTCCGCCCTACCCGCTCCCTGGCCCCCCCCCAAACATGCTAGTTATCACGGCCACCGTCCTATGACGGCGTTTCGCGATAACGAGCCACCTTGCCGCCGTCACGCTGCGGCGGGCGGTCGGCAAGTGGTTAAGAGCATGGTGATTAACTACGTTAAGGACTTGCAAATTAAGAAAGTTTCTGACGCCTTGTATATAAAGAAAGGAATTATGTCATTGGAAAATAATAATAGTTTGGTAATGCGCCCTGCGGATGTGCACCCCAAAGCTGAAACACGTGTGTGTGTGTGTGTGTGTGTGTGTGTGTGTGTGTGTGTGTGTGTGTGTGTGTGTGTGTATATATATATATATCTAAATCTATATATCTATCTATATATATATCTCTATCTTTCTCATCTCTCCACCCGCATAGTGAAGAGAAGAGCACACAGAGCGACAGGGCTGCTGTTAGAAATCATGGACCCCATACAGTCTGAGGCCTAAGACTGAGAGTAAGGCAGTGTCTTATGGGGTGGGGACAGGGTGTATAGTGAGGGGTGCAGGGTTCTATGGGGTGGGGGAATGGTGAACAGTGAGGGGTGCAGGCTTCTATGGTGGGGATGGTGTGTCAGGGGTGCAGAGTGAACAGTCAGGGGTGCAGAGTGAACAGTGAGGGGTGCAGGGTGAATAGTGAGGGGTGCAGGGTGAATAGTGAGGGGTGCAGGGTGAACAGTGAAGGGTGCAGGGTGTACAGTGAGGGGTGCAGGGTGAACAGTGAGGGGTGCAGGGTGAACAGTGAGGGGTGCAGAGTGAACAGTGAGGGGTGCAGGGTGAATAGTGAGGGGTGCAGAGTGTACAGTGAGGGGTGCAGGGTGTACAGTGAGGGGTGCAGAAAGAAGAGAGAGGAGAGCTCCTGCATAGGGTCAGTAGAAGGCAGAGGAGAGTGTCAGAGAGGACCCCAGATAGCCTGGCAGGGTCAGAGTGACTGCGGATCAGAGTCCTCTGTACTTATCAGAGCCGATCAGGGAGGGGGAATCTGGTACTCACGATTTGTGCAGCCAGCAGTGGAGCCCAGTCTCCTCCTGCAGCACATCCGCTTGTGGGGGGGGGGGGGGGTCGGCAGCGCGAGGGAGGGACCCGGGACACACAGGAGAGATCCACACTTCCAGTCGAGCTTTGCACGTTGGGTCCACTGCTCCATGTCAGTCCATGAGAGCCGTGGCTCACTGGCATCCACCAGCTCACTGCACTGAGCTGGGCAACGGAGTCTGTGGCTGAAAGGGTATTGTTTAG
>BLSH010335836.1:2975439-2985468 GCA_018402905.1 Glandirana rugosa
TTATTGCATATACAGCTCAAGATTTAATTTAAAATTAATTTTAGTCTTATTGTTTTCCAATTTGTTGTTTTTCAAAAATATATATATTTTTATGGTTATTTATGAAGTACCCCTATGGGGCTGTCACATTCATCATGCACTCCCCGGTCCGTCAATATATAGGGCCAACGACTAACTATACATAATTAGAAGTGCATTAGAGTCCCAGCGTGTCACCAGGAGATTGCCATGTTCATATTGCTACTTCCAGGGTCACCAAAACCTAAAGGGTTAACAATTGACAAGTAACTATAAATCACTCCCCTTCCTTGCCTGTCACATGACTTGACAAAGTGCCTTAGCACGAAACATGTCGTCACTGTGACAGGCTATTGCATTCAGCCACCCCAGCAGTCAGTGCAGGTCCTAGCCAATCGCAGTGCACACCCCTCCATGATCTGACAGCCCACGTCATCACAGCGGGACCAGCCGCGGCGGTGAGAAGCAGAGAGAAGCCCACCTCCCGCAGAGTGAGAAACAACCATCGGGTCTGCATCGCAAAGCAGGTGGAATCCACCCTCCCTTCCCCCTTGGACGGCACATGGTGACCTCTCCTATCTCTCCCTGACAGGTACTCACCTGCAGGATCAGTGAGTGGCGGCTTTGTTTTCACTTCATGACAGGGTGCCTGACGTGACGGGGCTAGTGCTGATGCTGACATTGATAGCTCCATAGGAGCACAGCTCATTATTTTTCTAAGTTACTGTTTTAACCCCAATTTAACTTCTACCATTTTTTACCCACATTTGGATTTTTTTTTTTTTTTTTTACATCAGGCTTTTTGGTAATTGATGATCTTATCATTTCCATTGTGTTTAACTGTTACTTATGAAAATAAATGTGACCATTTTTTCAAATGATGAAGCCTCACTGTGTCCTTGGATAATCCTTAGCGCTTGATTATTGCTGGATTTCAGCATTGATGGGTATACTACAATCATATACGGTAAGTTGTAACTATTCATAGTGCATTCATCCCCCGGGGTTTCTCCAATTACAACCCCAGGGGGGTACATGCCCACATCATCGCAGGAGGGAGGTCCTCATCCACCCCCAGGCAGCTGCACTAATCAGTGAAAATAGCCTATGGCTGAACCTCACCTCGGCAGTGAACAAAATTCCTTAGCTGCATGCATAATACCGTCTCTTAAACTTGTCATACCCCCATCAATCATTCTATCTTTCCAATGCTTTACTCACCGTCTGTCCACGTAGACCGGAGAACCACGGCAGTGGAGGGCCCAAGCCTCCATACTGCACCGTGTCTCCGGTCCGACTAAGAACAGTCCAGGCGGAAGTGACAGAGCCGCGAGGCTCTCTGGCGTCACTTCCGGCCCGAGGGCCTGGAAGGCGGCGCATGCGCAGCATCCCCAACGCAGCTAGATTAACAACATCCACCGCATCTGAGATGCCGCGTTCCGCCGCCATGCCCCAGGTGAATTTGCACCTGGGGGGATGACAGGGGGTAATAAAACACCCTCCATCATGCCAGGAGCCCGAAAACCCGCCATTAACCCGGAGGGGAACAGAGACAACATCCCACCAACACGTCCCGCACAGCGCCACCTACTGACAAACAGGGCGAAGAAGGAAATTACAAAAATTATATTGAGGCCCTGTATTCCAGTATTCCCCACTCCAGGGGGGTGGAGGTGGACTGGAATGTGTGGCCCCTCAATGAGTTTATATTGCAATTATTGCAACACGTACTTACCTGTAACTCCTTCATCTTTAATGAATCCTTTTACCTCCAGGTGCAGGGGGTTGCGATGGGGACATCATGTGCCCCATCGTATGCCAACCTGTACCTGGGGGGATGGGAAAGACGACTGTTTTCGGATGACGCCTCGTCTATGTACCTCCGCCACATCCTTTTGTGGCGCAGGTACATAGATGAGGTTCTGGTCGTCTGGACAGGTACAGTTGAGGAACTCTCTGATTTTATGTTATTCATTTCAAAAAACGACTTTAATTTGAAGTTTACAGTACAATCGTATTTACACAATATTCCATTTTTGGACTTGCAATTATTTATCAGCCCAGAAGGAACAATTTATTCGTCCCTATACCGAAAAGCTACAGCAGGGAACACCATTCTGCACTATAGCATTGCACATCCCTGGTGCGCAGTATTCCTTATAGTCAATAACATAGACTAAGAAGGAACTGTGCCAGGGACGGGGATTTTGAAATGGAAGCCAAACAACTCTTTCTGCGCTGCGCGATAGGGGCTATAGTAAAAAAGTGCTTAAGAAAGCATATCAGAGGGCGAAATCACAGACAAGGGAAAATCTAATTTTTCCAAGCTAAGAAACATACTAAGGCAGGCACTACAAAATTAGTTACAACTTACAGTGGCCAACAGGAAATTTTCAGGGATCTATTGTTAAAAAATTGGCATTTTCTAGCGGATGTTGTACTAGTTTCCAAATACATCAGGGACCGTCCAGAAGTTGTATATAGAAGGTCCCCTTCTATATGGGACAAGTTAGTGCACAGCCACTACGTACTCCTGGCTCCCCTAGTGGGGGCCACCGGGGGGGTGGGTAGCTTCAGATGTGGTGGCTGTGCACAATGTCCCTGGATAAGGGAGAGTAGTAGTTTTCTATTACCTAGGGGAGGATGTTTGAGGTCTAAGACCTATGTGGACTGCCAGACAGAGGGAGTAGTCTACATGGCCACATGCAAATGTGGCTCATTCTACATAGGAAAAACTAAGAGAACCCTTAGCAGAAGAATACAGGACCATCTTTACTATGTAGATGCGGGCTTATTATATACCCCTATCTGTAAACACTTAGGGCTCAATCAGAGTTTTGACCCCTCCTTTGTATCATTCTTCGCTTTAGAGAGTGTCACCCCCAATTCTCCGGGGGGGGCAACTTTGATGCAGCGATCTTGAGAAGGGAAGCAAGGTGGATATACAATCAAAGGGCCACGGAACCTCCATGGTTGATCACATCCCTTACTTTTAATGCCTTCCTCTAAAAAAACCCCTCAGGGTCAAAGGATGTTTTATCTTATATGGAGGGGGTATAGTTGGGACTGCATCGCCAATTTCTTAATATGTGCTGGTGTTTATATATCATCGAAATGGCCCAGATGGGCAAAACAAAAATCTGGGACTGTTGTTCAGATTACCTGGTGCCAGGTAATCCGAGTTAGGTATTCTTTTGTTGTTTTTTGTTTTAATTAAAAGCTGTATATCTATCATGAGTACACTATATTTATATTGATTATTTTTTGTAATTTCCTTCTTCGCCCTGTTTGTCGGTAGGTGGTGCTGTGCGGGACGTGTTGGTGGCGTGTTGTCTCTGTTCCCCTCCGGGTTAATGGCGGGTGTTCGGGCGCCTGGCATGATGGAGGGTGTTTTATTACCCCCTGTCATCCCCCCAGGTGCAAATTCACCTGGAGCATGGGGCGGAGCGCGGCCTCTCAGATGCGGCGGATGTTGTTAATCTAGCTGCGTTGGTGACACCGCACATGGCGCTCGGGCCAGAAGTGACGCGGTAGAGCCTCACGGCTCTGTCACTTCCGCCTGGACTGTTCTTAGTCGGACTGGAGACACGGTGCAGTATGGAGGCTTGGCGCTCCACTGCCGTGGTTCTCCAGTCTACGTGGACAGACGGTGAGTAAAGCATTGGAAAGATAGGATAATTGATGGGGGTATGACAAGTTTAAAGGACGGTATTATGCACACAGCTAAGAAATTTTGTTCACTGCCGAGGTGAGGTCCGCTATAGGCTATTGTCACTGATTAGTGCAGCTGCCTGGGGGTGGATGAGGACCTCCCCCCTGCGGTGATGTGGGCATGTATCCCCCCGGGGTTGTAATTGGAGAAACCCCTGGGGATGAATGCACTATAAAATAGTTACAACTTACCGTATATGATTGTAGTATACCCATCAATGCTGCCTCCTTTAGTTTGACGGCATTTATTTTTGCAGATATAAAAAAATTGGCAAAAAGACGGTACCACTGAAGGAACAGTCCAATACCCCCCAGACAGGCTGGGTGGATCTGGCACCCCCCACCCGAAGGTGGGGAGTGGGGGTTATCCTCCTGACCTAACTGTACGGCGCCATTTTGCTGATGAATTGGTGGAAGAGGGGTGAGCACAATATAATGTAATGGATAATAAATAATTGTAACAGGCTTATGATGAACAATACATGGTTGACATATTATGTTTGATCAATAGATAATTTTAAGAAGTGGAATGATCCTGAAGAAGCAATACCATTGAGAAACGTCGATCACCATTCCACCTTCCAATATGTCAAATACACTGTACTGTATGTGGATGTGTATGTAAAATGTTGGATACAATTCAGTATGCAATTTTATGAATAATGTTTTAAACAAATTGATATCAATAAAGACTTATTTTTATAAGTATTGGTAATATTGTGTTCACTAATGACCGTAACCAATCCACCAAAAGTCCTACGTGCTTCTTATTGTTGAGGTTCGTCACCGCAAACTTTTCTGTGATTATATTATCGGGATGGGATTGGATCACGGTCTCTATCACTGATCGTCATTCTTTGTTAAGCTTGATTCATGATGTAAAAAATAAACATGAAAAATTTAAAGACATTTGGGCTTGATGGATGGCAGACACCTAGTGGTCCTCTCTGTATACATATATATTTCCCTCTGTATTCATATATCCTCAACCACATTCACTCAACAGCCTATACATGTAGATACACTCAGCGATCTTCTGATGATTTGCTTTGTAGTCCTGTTGCTCGATATACTTACTTGACTTTCAGCATCTGACATCCAGCTCGCCTTATTGTAATCTTCTTTTGTAAACCTCCCTTTTTTGTCTTTTGTTTCCTTTTTAGTTTTCTTCTTTTTATATGGGCTTATTTTATCTGCATTTTTCTGATTATGCACTGCTTACATGCCTTAATATTTGTAGCGCCCCTGGTAAGTGGGAGCTAGGGTGGATGGAAGTTTGGTAGGTGAGGAAAGTTGAATCAGGCCTGACTGGTGTGCAGGCCTGATTGTTTTTGTTTCTGGGCTGGGAGTGGCTCAAGTAGGATTTAGTGATTCACAGATGAGGTCACCAGGAACTCCCATTTCTTACCAGAAGCTGGTGGAAGGTTTCTGGGCAGAGAGCTGGGAGGGGAAGTGTAGCCATCTCGAGTGTTCTAAGGCGCCCTCAGCAATCCCCAATCTGGATTGGCAGGCCCCCTTAAATACTCTGAGCATGTCCAATCGGGGAGGAATTTGGGTGGAAGAGCTGGAATGTATCTGAGGTTGCGGAGGCCTCAACCGGGAGGGAGCCCCCAGTCTGGGGGGGGGTGACCTTGAGGCGTGGGCTTGGGTGCAGCCAGGAGGAAAGGGAGATCCTGGAGCAGCACAAGGGAGCAGGAGAGCAAAAAACAGTGCTACTACAGAAGCTCAGTCGAGAGTCCACCGGGTGGTCGGTGAGTGGCACACAACCTGGGAAGCTGTAGAGGCATGCCGGAGTGGATTGGGGTGAGAGACAATCTGGGAAGGATGCAGAAGTCAGTAAGGGATTGTGGTGTCATTGTGGCAGTGGAGAAGCCAAACGCAGCTGGAGTGGCTGACAGGGCCTGGAGCAAGAGGATGGGCTGGGAGTAGTAGTCCATCAGAGCGGCAGAGTGGTGTAGTAGTTAGCACTTTCACCTAACAGCAAAAGGGTTGCTGGTTTGAATCCCAACCATGACACTACCTGCCTGGAGTTTGCATGTTCTCCCTGTGCCTACGTGGGTTTCCTCTGGGTACTTCGGTTTACTCCCACACTCCAAAGACATGCTGGTAGGTTAATTGTATCCTGTCTAAATTAGCCCTAGTATGTGTATGTATGAATGTGAGTTAGGAACCTTAGATTGTAAGCTCCTTGAGGATAGGACTGATGTGAATGTACAACATATATGTAAAGCGCTGCATAAAGTAACGGTGCTATAAGTACCTGATATAAATCAGGCCGGCTTGCACATCAGTGTATCTACACACTAGGGGATCAACTGTCCCTACCTGTAATGAGTGGTTCGGAGGCCCTGCACACAGCAGTACAGGCCTCACCATGTGCTAGACAGGCTGGAGGAATGGAGAAGGCCTAGTAAATTTCCTTCTGGGCCTGGAATAAGCAATTTGCAGGAGAGAGGAACTGGAGATTAGAGAAGCAAGTGAAGTGCGGAGGACAAGAAGTGGTGTGTATACTGAGCTGTATATAGTGGTCCCATGTAAATGATCAACTAATTCTCTGGGCATCCCATAACATCCCCAATCCCAGTTTAATCCCCTAATAAAACAAACTACCAGCCTGTTCTGTGACTCCGGGTGCGGTATAGATGAGATTGAGCAGCCACACACAGAAAACACCGATCTTGATCAGTAAAGCCTGGATTCAAGCAATTAGATGTTGCATCTTCCCCAGGTGCTCAGGCTCTTGAATGTCCTCCATACATTCCACAGCAGTTACTAAGATCAAATAAGAAATGAGCCGGCACTCCTTGGAATCAGATATTAAGGTATTTATTCCATCGTGACATACAGCAGTTAACACGTTTCGGCGACAGCAATGCGCCTTCATCATAGCCTATGGATGTGATTGAGGGCAGTGTGAGCGAGCATTGGCTACATATGTTATTGAGAATGTCTGTGTTTGCCATGGGAAGACTACTTTTAATGAATTCTAATTTTGGATCTGCGTATCTTCATCACATGTATTGATTATCTGTTGGTTCAGGTTAGTGCATTGCTTGTTTATATTTCATGTGTCGGTTTCTTGAAACCCAATAAATATTGAGCACACAATAAAAAAGACTTTATTTATATCACAAATAGAGTTGAGCGAACCCGAACTGTAAAGTTCGGGTTTGTACCAGACTTTAGGGTGTCCATGATCCGAACCCGAACATTTGGTATTGGGTTGGGTATTTTTTCTCTGCAGGGCAGCCAATCAACAAGCGTTTCACTTGTTTGCTCTTAGAAGCAATCACAGCCATGCCTACTAATGGCATGGCTGTGATTGGCCAGTGCATCATGTGACCCAGCCTCTATATAAGCTGGAGTCACGTAATGCTGCATGTTACATCATCTCATACTAGTGTAGGGAGAGGATGCTGCTGCTGTGAGGGACAGATTAGCTTTAGAAAATCTGTTAAAAACAGCAATTTATTGGTGGGTGGGTGCTAGAAGAGATTTTTGTTTGCTAGAGTACATTTTGTTTGCTAAGCAAAGTGCCTCATATAAAACCTAAGCAATTTTTCTGTTTGTTAGGTGGGCGTTTGCAGCCATTTTTGCAAGTGCAGTGCACTTGCAACTAAAAGTAGTGTCACTGACACACAAGCAATCATGTTCTGTTAGTTCAGTTGGCAACATTTTGGCATATTTAAATACTGTGTTTACATTGCAGTTAGACAAGTTTTAAAAAAAATATTTTTTTTTGTGCAAAATATTACATTTGCAGCCAGCGGGGCATTTCTTGCACAAAATTAAAAAGTGCATCTACATTGCTGGTTTAAAAAAATATATACTAAATACTACATTTGCAGCCAGCGGTGCATTTCTTACACAAAAATAAAAAGTGCGTCTACATTGCTGGTTTAAAAAAAAAAAAAAATCTAAATACTACATTTGCGGCCAGCGGTGCATTTCTTGCACAAAAATAAAAAGTGCATCTACGTTGCTGGTTTAAAAAAAATATATACTAAATACTACATTTGCAGCCAGCGGTGCATTTCTTGCACAAAAATAAAAAGTGCGTCTACATTGCTGTTTTAAAAAAAAAAAAATATTCTAAATACTACATTTGCGGCCAGCGGTGCATTTCTTGCACAAAAATAAAAAGTGCATCTACATTGCTGGTTTAAAAAAAATAAAAAAATTCTAAATACTACATTTGCGGCCAGCGGTGCATTTCTTGCACAAAAATAAAAAGTGCGTCTACATTGCTGGTTTAAAAAAAAAAAAAAAATTCTAAATACTACATTTGCGGCCAGCGGTGCATTTCTTGCACAAAATAAAAAGTGCTGTTTAAAAAAAAGAATAATAAATATTGCTACATAGTACATTTGCACCTTGCTGTGCATTTCTTGCACAAAATTAAAAAGTGCGTCGACATTGCTGGTTTAAAAAAAAAATAATAATAAATAGTGCTACATAGTACATTTGCACCTTGCTGTGCATTTCTTGCACAAAATTAAAAAGTGCGTCAACATTGCTGGTTTAAAAAATAATATAAATTTGTGCTAAATAGTACATTTGCATTCAGAATGAGGAGAGCATAAAATAAGGGACGTGGTCGTGGTGCTGCTGGTGTTGGTGAAGCTCCTGTTGCAAGGAGAGGACGTGGTCGATCTGTGCCAGCTACACGCACAAGTGAAACACCTTCCTCAGGTGTGAGTAGCCTACGGAACCTTCAACCTTATATGGTAGGCCCGAATGCCGCTCAACGAATGGTGAGGCCAGAACAAGTACAGGCGATAGTAGATTGGGTGGCTGACAATGCCTCCAGTTCTTTCACATTGTCTCCCACCCGGTCCCTTGCTGAAAGCTCAGAGTTGGCACCTGAACCCCATGGCCATCTGTCTTTCACCTCAGCCCCTTGTAAATCAGCCAAGCAGTCTGAGCCCCAAGTCATGCAGCAGTCTCATGCCTTTTGAGGACTCTGCTGGTGTGATTTCCGTGGGCCATCCAAATAGCCCTGCCCCAGAAGTGGAAGACATTGAGAGCACCGATGCCCAACCACTTCTGTGGAGGAGGACATGGAAACACCACCGCAGCACGTCTCTGATGATGATGAAACACAGGTGCCAACTGCTGCAGCTTGCCTCATTGTGCAGACTGACAAGGAGGGCAGTGGTGAAGAGTGGGTGGAAGATGATGTGGAGGAGGAGGTCCTAGACCCCACATGGAATGAAGGTCATGTGAGTGACGTGTGCAGTTTGAAGGAAGAGGTGGTGGTCACACAGAGGCACCAGCACAGCAAAAGATGAAGCAGGTTGCAAAAGCGGAGGGACCGTCCCCTAGACAGTACGCCTGCTACAATCCCACTGCACCCAGGTACCTAGCACACCAAAGGCAGCTCAAAGGAGTTCCCTGGCGTGGCAGTTCTTCAGACAATGTGCTGACGACAAGACACGAGTGGTTTGCACGCTGTGCAATCAGAGCCTGAAGCGAAGCATAAATGTTCTAAACCTGAGCACAACCTGCATGACCAGGCATCTACATGCAAAGCACGAGCTGCAGTGGATTAAGCACCTCAAAATCCAAGAAAGGTCTCGGGCTCCTCCTGCTTCCTCTTCTGCTGCTGCCTCGGCCTCTTCCTCCACCTCTACAGTGCCAGTGTCACCTGCCAACCAGCAAACAGATGAAGTGACAGCAACGCCACCATGTCCGCCACCTTCCCCAAGCATTTCCACGCGGTCCCATGGAAGCTTACAGCTGTCCATCTCCCAAACACTGGAGAGAAAGAGGAAGTACCCCCCCTACCCACTCGCGATCCCTGGCCCTGAATGCCAGCATTTCAAAATTCCTGGCCTTTGAAATGCAGTCATTTCGTCTGGTGGACACGGACAGTTTTAAAAACCTGATGGCGGTGGCTGTCCCACAGTACGTGGTTCCCAGCTGCCACTACTTTTCCAGGCGAGCCATCCCTTCCCTGCACAAACAAGTCGGGGACAAGATCAAGTGTGCACTGCACAACGCCATCTGTGGCAAGGTCCACATAACCACTGATACGTGGACCAGTAAGCACGGGCAGGGACGCTATATCTCGCTAACTGCACACTGGGCAAATGTAGTGGCGGGTGGGCCTGACGCGGATAGCAGTTTGGCGCATGTCCTTCCACCACCGAGGATTGCAGGGCATTTCTCTTTGCCTCCTGTTGCCTCCTCCTCCTACTCCACTTCCTCCTCCTCTACCACCTCCTCATCCGGTCAGCCTGTCTGCGCTGCAGCGGAACTTCGGCCTTCCCGCTCACCGCCTCCTATGTGACGTGCCCA